>JARJIL010000001.1:61242355-61260493 GCA_038502395.1 Dittrichia graveolens
CTTGAATAATCATAATAATCGATAACGGAAGTGTTGGTGCGTTAGAACCGAGAGGTGAATCCATACAACTTGAATAATCATAGGAACCGATAACAGAAGTGTTGGTGCGTTAGAACCAAAAGGTGAACCCATACAGCTCGAATAATCATAACAACCGATAACAGAAGTGTCGGTGCGTTAGAACCGACAGGTGAATCAATACAACTCGAATAATCATAACAACCAATAACAGAAGTGCTGGTGCGTTAGAACCGATAGGTGAGTCCGTTCAACTTGAATAGTCATAAGAACCGATAACAGAAGTGTTGGTGCGTTAGAACCGACACGTGAATCCATACAACTCGAATAATCATATGAACCGATAACAGAAGTGTTGGTGCGTTAGAGCCGACAGGTGAATCCATACAACTCGAATAATCATAACATCCGTTAACAAGAGTGTTGGTGTGTTAGAACCGACAGGTGAATCCATACAACTCGAATAATCAAAAGAACCGATAACAGAAATGCTGGTGCGTTAGAACCAGTAGGTGAATCCATACAACTCAAATAATCATCAACCGATAACAAAAGTGTTGGTGCGTTAGAACCGACAGGTGAATCCATACAACTCGAATAGTCATATGAACCGATAACAGAAGTGTTGGTGCGTTAGAACCAAAAGGTGAACCCATACAACTCGAATAATCATAACAACCGATAATAGAAGTGTTGGTGCGTAAGGACCGACAGGTGAACCCATACAACTCAAATAATCATAACAACCGATAACAGAAGTGTTGGTGCGTTAGAATCGACACGTGAATCCATACAACTCGAATAGTCATATGAACCGATAACAGAAGTGTTGGTGCGTTAGAACCGACAGTTGAATCCATACAACTTGAATAATCATAATAATCGATAACTTAAGTGTTGGTGCGTTAGAACCGAGAGGTGAATCCATACAACTTGAATAATCATAGGAACCGATAGCAGAAGTGTTGGTGTGTTAGAACCAAAAGGTGAACCCATACAGCTCGAATAATCATAACAACCGATAACAGAAGTGTCGGTGCGTTAGAACCGACAGGTGAATCAATACAACTCGAATAATCATAACAACCAATAACAGAAGTGCTGGTGCGTTAGAACCGACAGGTGAGTCCGTTCAACTTGAATAGTCATAAGAACCGATAACAGAAGTGTTGGTGCGTTAGAACCGAATGGTGAATCCATACAACTTGTATAATCATAACAACCGATAACAGAAGTGGTGGTGCGTTAGAGCCGACACGTGAATCCATACAACTCGAATAATCATAACAACCGATAACAGAAGTGTTGGTGCGTTAGAACCGACAGGTGAATCCAGACAACTCGAATAATCATAAGAACTGATAACAGATGTGTGGGTGCGTTAGAACCGATTTGTGAATCCATACAACTCGAATAATCATAACAACCGATAATAGAAGTGTTGGTGCATTTGAATGGACAAGTGAATCCATACAACTCGAATAATCAAAAGAACCGATAACAGAAGTGTTGGTGCGTTAGAACCAATAGGTGAATCCATACAACCCAAATAATCATCAACCGATAACAAAAGTGTTGGTGCGTTAGAACCGACAGGTGAATCCATACAACTCAAATAATCATCAACCGATAACAAAAGTGTTGGTGCGTTAGAACCGGCAGGTTAATCCATACAACTCGAATAATTATAACAACCGATAATATAAGTGTTGGTGCGTTAAAACCGAAAGGTGAATCCACCCAAGTCGAATAATCATAACAACCAATAACATAAGTGTTGGTGCGTTAGATCCGATAGTTGAATCCATACAACTCGAATAATCCTAACAACCGATAACATATGTGTTGTTGCGTTAGAACCGACACGTGAATACATACAACTCGAATAATCATAACAACCGATAAAAGAAGTTATGGTGCGTTAGAACTGACAGGTGAATCCATACAACTCGAATAATCATAACAACCGATAACAGAAGTGTTGGTGCGTTAGAACCGACAGGTGAATCCATACAACTCGTATAATCATAACAACCGATAACAGAATTGTTGCTGCGTTAGAACCGACAGGTGAATCCATACAACTCGAATAATCATAAGAACCGATAACAGAAGTGTTGGTGCGTTAGAACCGACAGGTGAATCCAGACAACTCGAATAATCATAAGAACTGATAACAGATGTGTGGGTGCGTTAGAACCGATTTATGAATCCATATAACTCGAATAATCATAACAACCGATAACAAAAGTGTTGGTGCATTAAAACCGACAGGTGAATCCATACAACTCGAATAATCATAACAACCGATAATAGAAGTGTTGGTGCATTTGAATGGACAAGTGAATCCATACAACTCGAATAATCAAAAGAACCGATAACAGAAATGTTGGTGCGTTAGAATCCATACAACTCGAATAGTCATATGAACCGATAACAGAAGTGTTGGTGCGTTAGAACCGACAGGTGAATCCATACAACTTGAATAATCATAATAATCGATAACTGAAGTGTTGGTGCGTTAGAACCGAGAGGTGAATCCATACAACTTGAATAATCATAGGAACCGATAACAGAAGTGTTGGTGCGTTAGAACCAAAAGGTGAACCCATACAGCTCGAATAATCATAACAACCGATAACAGAAGTGTCGGTGCGTTAGAACCGACAGGTGAATCAATACAACTCGAATAATCATAACAACCAATAACAGAAGTGTTGGTGCGTTAGAACCGATAGGTGAGTCCGTTCAACTTGAATAGTCATAAGAACCGATAACAGAAGTGTTGGTGCGTTAGAACCGAATGGTGAATCCATACAACTTGTATAATCATAACAACCGATAACAGAAGTGGTGGTGCGTTAGAGCCGACACGTGAATACATACAACTCGAATAATCATAACAACCGATAAAAGAAGTTATGGTGCGTTAGAACTGACAGGTGAATCCATACAACTCGAATAATCATAACAACCGATAACAGAAGTGTTGGTGCGTTAGAACCGACAGGTGAATCCATACAACTCGTATAATCATAACAACCGATAACAGAAGTGTTGGTGCGTTAGAACCGACACGTGAATCCATACAACTCGAATAATCATATGAACCGATAACAGAAGTGTCGGTGCGTTAGAACCAACAAGTGAATTCATACAACTCGAATTATCATAAGAACCGATAACAGAAGTGTTGGTGCATTAGAACCGATAGGTGAATCCATACACCCCGAATAGTCATAAAACCGATAACAGATGTCTTGGTGCCTTAGGACCGACAGGTGAACCCATACAACTCGAATTATCATAACAACCTATAACAGAAGTGTTGGTGCGTTAGAACCGACAGGTGAATCAATACGGCTCGAATAATCATATGAACCGATAACAGAAGTGTTCGTGCGTTAAAACCGACAGCTGAATCCATACAACTCGAATAATCATAACAACCGAGAAAAGAAGTGTAGGTGCGTTAGAACCGACAGGTGAATCCATACAACTCGAATAATCATAACATCCGTTAACAAGAGTGTTGGTGTGTTAGAACCGACAGGTGAATCCATACAACTCGTATAATCATAACAACCGATAACAGAAGTGTTGGTGCGTTAGAACCGATAGGTGAATCCATAAAACTCGAATAATCATAAGAACCGATAACAGAAGTGTTGGTGCGTTAGAACCGAGAGGTGAATCCAGACAACTCGAATAATCATAAGAACTGATAACAGAAGTGTGGGTGCGTTAGAACCGATTTGTGAATCCATATAACTCGAATAATCATAACAACCGATAACAAAAGTGTTGGTGCGTTAAAACCGACAGGTGAATCCATACAACTCGAATAATCATAACAACCGATAATAGAAGTGTTGGTGCATTTGAATGGACAAGTGAATCCATACAACTCGAATAATCAAAAGAACCGATAACAGAAGTGTTGGTGCGTTAGAACCGATAGGTGAATCCATACACCCCGAATAGTCGTAAAACCGATAACAGATGTGTTGGTGCCTTAGGACCGACAGGTGAACCCATACAACTCGAATTATCATAACAACCTATAACAGAAGTGTTGGTTCGTTAGAACCGACAGGTGAATCCATACAACTCGTATAATCATAACTAGCGATAACAAAAGTGTTGGTGCTTTAGAACCGACAGGTGAATCCATACAACTCGAATAATCATAACATCCGATAACAGAAGTGTTGGTGCATTACAACCGACAGTTGAATCCATACAACTCGAATAATCATAAGAACCGATAACAGAAGTGTTGGTGCGTTAGAACCGAATGGTGAATCCATACAACTTGTATAATCATAACAACCGATAACAGAAGTGGTGGTGCGTTAGAGCCGACACGTGAATCCATACAACTCGAATAATCATAACAACCGATAACAGAAGTGTTGGTGCGTTAGAACCGACACGTGAATCCAGACAACTCGAATAATCATAAGAACTGATAACAGATGTGTGGGTGCGTTAGAACCGATTTGTGAATCCATATAACTCGAATAATCATAACAACCGATAACAAAAGTGTTGGTGCATTATAACCGACAGGTGAATCCATACAACTCGAATAATCATAACAACCGATAATAGAAGTGTTGGTGCATTTGAATGGACAAGTGAATCCATACAACTCGAATAATCAAAAGAACCGATAACAGAAATGTTGGTGCGTTAGAACCAGTAGGTGAATCCATACAACTCAAATAATCATCAACCGATAACAAAAGTGTTGGTGCGTTAGAACCGACAGGTGAATCCATACAACTCGAATAGTCATATGAACCGATAACAGAAGTGTTGGTGCGTTAGAACCAAAAGGTGAACCCATACAACTCGAATAATCATAACAACCGATAATAGAAGTGTTGGTGCGTAAGGACCGACAGGTGAACCCATACAACTCAAATAATCATAACAACCGATAACAGAAGTGTTGGTGCGTTAGAATCGACACGTGAATCCATACAACTCGAATAGTCATATGAACCGATAACAGAAGTGTTGGTGAGTTAGAACCGACAGGTGAATCCATACAACTTGAATAATCATAATAATCGATAACTGAAGTGTTGGTGCGTTAGAACTGAGAGGTGAATCCATACAACTTGAATAATCATAGGAACCAATAACAGAAGTGTTGGTGCGTTAGAACCAAAAGGTGAACCCATACAGCTCGAATAATCATAACAACCGATAACAGAAGTGTCGGTGCGTTAGAACCGACAGGTGAATCAATACAACTCGAATAATCATAACAACCAATAACAGAAGTGCTGGTGCGTTAGAACCGATAGGTGAGTCCGTTCAACTTGAATAGTCATAAGAACCGATAACAGAAGTGTTGGTGCGTTAGAACCGAATGGTGAATCCATACAACTTGTATAATCATAACAACCGATAACAGAAGTGGTGGTGCGTTAGAGCCGACACGTGAATCCATACAACACGAATAATCATAACAACCGATAACAGAAGTGTTGGTGCGTTAGAACCGACAGGTGAATCCAGACAACTCGAATAATCATAAGAACTGATAACAGAAGTGCTGGTGCGTTAGAGCCGACAGGTGAATCCATACAACTCGAATAATCATAACAACCGATAACAGAAGTGTTGGTGCGTTTGAACCGACAGGTGAATCCGTACAACTTGAATAATCATAAGAACTGATAAAAGAAGTGTTGGTGCGTTAGAACCAAAAGGTGAACCCATACAATTCGAGTAATCATAACAACCGATAACAGAAATGTTGGTGCGTTCGGACCGACATATGAACCCATACAACTCAAATAATCATAACAACCGATAACAGAAGTGTTGGTGCGTTATAACCGACACGAGAATCCATACAACTCGAATAATCATATGAACAGATAACATAAGTGTCGGTGCGTTTGAACCAACAAGGGAATTCATACAACTTGAATAATCATAATAATCGATAACTGAAGTGTTGGTGCGTTAGAACCGACACGTGAATCCATACAACTCGAATTATCATAACAACCTATAACAGAAGTGTTGGTGTGTTAGAACCGACAGGTGAATCAATACAGCTCGAATAATCATATGAACCGAAAACAGAAGTGTTCGGGCGTAAAAACTGACAGGTGAATCCATACAACTCGAATAATCATAACAACCGATAACAGAAGTGTCGGTGCGTTAGAACCGACAGGTGAATCAATACAACTCGAATAATCATAACAACCAATAACAGAAGTGCTGGTGCGTTAGAACCGATAGGTGAGTCCGTTCAACTTGAATAGTCATAAGAACCGATAACAGAAGTGTTGGTGCGTTAGAACCGAATGGTGATTCCATACAACTTGTATAATCATAACAACCGATAACAGAAGTGGTGGTGCGTTAGAGCCGACACGTGAATCCATACAACTCGAATAATCATAACAACCGATAACAGAAGTGTTGGTGCGTTAGAACCGACAGGTGAATCCAGACAACTCGAATAATCATAAGAACTGATAACAGATGTGTGGGTGCGTTAGAACCGATTTGTGAATCCATACAACTCGAATGATCATAACAACCGATAATAGAAGTGTTGGTGCATTTGAATGGACAAGTGAATCCATACAACTCGAATAATCAAAAGAACCGATAACAGAAGTGTTGGTGCGTTAGAACCGATGGTTGAATCCATACACCCCGAATAGTCGTAAAACCGATAACAGAAGTGTTCGGGCGTAAAAACTGACAGGTGAATCCATACAACTCGAATAATCATAACAACCGATAAAAGAAATTTTGGTGCGTTAGAACTGACAGGTGAATCCATACAACTCGAATAATCATAACATCCGATAACAGAAGTGTTGGTGCGTTAGAACCGACAGTTGAATCCATACAACTCGAATAATCATAAGAACCGATAACAGAAGTGTTGGTGCGTTAGAACCGAATGGTGAATCCATACAACTTGTATAATCATAACAACCGATAACAGAAGTGGTGGTGCGTTAGAGCCGACACGTGAATCCATACAACTCGAATAATCATAACAACCGATAACAGAAGTATTGGTGCGTTAGAACCGACAGGTGAATCCAGACAACTCGAATAATCATAAGAACTGATAACAGATGTGTGAGTGCGTTTGAACCGATAGGTGAATCCATACAACTCGAATAAACATAACAACCGATAACAGAAGTGTCGGTGCGTTAGAACCGACAGGTGAATCCATACAACTCGAATAATCATAACAACCGATAACAGAAGTGTTGGTGCGTTAGAGCCAACACGTGAATCCATACAACTCGAATAATCATAACAACCGATAACAGAAGTCTTGGTGCGTTAGAAACGAAAGGTGAATCCACACAACTTGAATAATCATATGAACCGATAACAGAAGTGTTGGTGCGTTAGAACCGACAGGTGAATCCATACAACTCGAATAATCATAACAACCGATAACAGAAGTGTTGGTGCGTTAGAGCCAACACGTGAATCCATACAACTCAAATAATCATAACAACCAATAAAAGAAGTATTGGTGCGTTAGAAATGATAGGTGAATCCATACAACTCGAATAATCATATGAACCGATAACAGAAGTGTTGGTGCGTTAGAACCGACAGGTGAATCCATACGACTTGAATAATCATATGAACCGATAACATAAGTGTTGGTGCGTTAGAACCGACAGGTGAATCCATACAACTTGAATAATCATAACAACCGATAACAGAAGAATTGGTGCATTAGAGCCAACACGTGAATCCATACAACTTGAATAATCATAACAACCGATAATAGAAGTGTTGGTGCGTTAGAACCGACACTTGAATCCATACAACTCGAATAATCATAACATCCGATGACAGAAGTGTTGGTGCGTTAGAACCGACAGGTGAATCCATACAACTCGAATAATCATAACAACCGATAACAGAAGTGTTGGTGCGTTAGAGCCAACACGTGAATCCATACAACTCGAATAATCATAACAACCGATAACAGAAGTGTTGGTGCGTTAGAAACGACAGGTGAATCCATACAACTCGAATGTTCATATGAACCGATAACAGAAGTGTTGGTGCGTTAGAACCGAATGGTGAATCCATACAACTCGAATAATCATAACAACCGATAACAGAAGTGTTGGTGCGTTAGAGCCAACACGTGAATCCATACAACTCGAATAATCACAACAACCGATAAAAGAAGTGTTGGTGCGTTAGAAACGACAGGTGAATCCATACAATTCGAATAATCATAAGAACCGATAACAAAAGTGTTGGTGCATTAGGACCGACAGGTGAACCCATACAACTCGAATAATTATAACAACCGATAACAGAAGTGTTGGTGCGTTAGAACCGACACGTGAATCCATTCAACAAGAATAATCATATGAACCGATTACAGAAGTGTTGGTGCGTTAGAACCGACATGTGAATTCATACAACTTGAATAATCATAACAACCGATAACAGATGTGTTGGTGCGTTAGAACCGACAGGTGAATCCATACAACTTGAATAATCATAAGAACCGATAACAGAAGTGTTGGTGCCTTAGAACCAAAAGGTGAACCCATACAACTCGAATAATCATAAAAACCGATAACAGAAGTGTTGGTGCGTTGTGACTGACAGGTGAACCCATACAACTAAAATAATCATAACAACCGATAATAGAAGTGTTGGTGCGTTAGAACCGACACGTGAATCTATAAAACTCGAATAATAATCATATGAACCGATAACAGAAGTGTTGGTGCGTTTGAACCGACATGTGAATCCATACAACTCGAATAATCAAAAGAACCGATAACGGAAGTGTTGGCGCGTTTGAACCGATAGGTGAACCCGTACAACTCGAATAATCATAACAACCGATAACAGAAGTGTTGGTGCGTTCGGACCGACATGTGAACCCATTCAACTCAAATTATCATAACAACCGATAACAGAAGTGTTGGTGCGTTAGAACCAACAAGTGAATCCATACAACTCGAATAGTCATATGAACCGATAACAGAAGTGTTGGTGCGTTTGAACCGACATGTGAATCCATACAACTCGAATAATCAAAAGAACCGATAACGGAAGTGTTGGCGCGTTTGAACCGATAGATGAATCCATACAACTCGAATAATCATAACAACCGGTAACAGAAGTGTTGGTGTGTTAGAACGGACAGGTGAATCCATACAACTTGAATAATCATAACAACCGATAACAGAAGTGTGGGTGCGTTAGAACCGACACTTGAATCCATACAACTCGAATAATCATAACATCCGATGACAGAAGTGTTGGTGCGTTAGAACCGACAGGTGAATCCATACGACTTGAATAATCATATGAACCGATAACAGAAGGGTTGGTGCGTTAGAACCGACAGGTGAATCCATACAACTCGAATAATCATAACAACCGATAACAGAAGTGTTGGTGCGTTAGAGCCAACACGTGAATCCATATAACTCGAATAATCATAACAACCGATAACAGAAGTCTTGGTGCGTTGAAAACGAAAGGTGAATCCACACAACTTGAATAATCATATGAACCGATAACAGAAGTGTTGGTGCGTTTGAACCGACAGGTGAATCCATACAACTCGAATAATCATAACAACCGATAACAGAAGTGTTGGTGCGTTAGAGCCAACACGTGAATCCATACAACTCAAATAATCATAACAACCGATAACAGAAGTGTTGGTGCGTTAGAAACGATAGGTGAATCCATACAACTCGAATAATCATATTAACCGATAACAGAAGTGTTGGTGCGTTAGAACCGACAGGTGAATCCATACGACTTGAATAATCATATGAACCGATAACATAAGTGTTGGTGCGTTAGAACCGACAGGTGAATCCATACAACTTGAATAATCATAACAACCGATAACAGAAGAATTGGTGCGTTAGAGCCAACACGTGAATCCATACAACTTGAATAATCATAACAACCGATAACAGAAGTGTTGGTGCGTTAGAACCGACACTTGAATCCATACAACTCGAATAATCATAACATCCGATGACAGAAGTGTTGGTGCGTTAGAACCGACAGGTGAATCCATACAACTCGAATAATCATAAGAACCGATAACAAAAGTGTTGGTGCTTTAGGACCGACAGGTGAACCCATACAACCCGAATAATTATAACAACCGATAACAGAAGTGTTGGTGCGTTAGAACCGACACGTGAATCCATTCAACAAGAATAATCATATGAACCGATTACAGAAGTGTTGGTGCGTTAGAACCGACATGTGAATCCATACAACTTGAATAATCATAACAACCGATAACAGATGTGTTGGTGCGTTAGAACCGACAGGTGAACCCATACAACTCAAATAATCATAACAACCGATAACAGAAGTGTTGGTGCGTTAGAATCGACACGTGAATCCATACAACTCGAATAGTCATATGAACCGATAACAGAAGTGTTGGTGCGTTAGAACTGACAGGTGAATCCATACAACTTGAATAATCATAATAATCGATAACTGAAGTTTTGGTGCGTTAGAACCGAGAGGTGAATCCATACAACTTGAATAATCATAGGAACCGATAACAGAAGTGTTGGTGCGTTAGAACCAAAAGGTGAACCCATACAGCTCGAATAATCATAACAACCGATAACAGAAGTGTCGGTGCGTTAGAACCGACAGGTGAATCCATACAACTTGAATAGTCATAAGAACCGATAAAAGAAGTGTTAGTGCGTTAGAACCAAAAGGTGAACCCATACAACTCGAATAATCATAACAACCGATAACAGAAGTGTTGGTGCATTCGGACCGACATGTGAACCCATACAACTCAAATAATCATAACAACCGATAACAGAAGTGTTGGTGCGTTAGAACCGACACGTGAATCCATTCAACTCGAATAATCATATGAACCGATAACAGAAGTGTCGGTGCGTTAGAACCAACAAGTGAATTCAAACAACTCGAATTATCATAAGAACCGATAACAGAAGTGTTGGGGCATTAGAACCGATAGGTGAATCCATACAACTCGAATAGTCATAAAACCGATAATAGATGTGTTGGTGCGTTAGGACCGACAGGTGAACCCATACAACTCGAATAATCATAACAACTGATAACAGAAGTGTTGGTTCGTTAGAACAGACAGGTGAATCAATACAACTCGAATAATCAAATGAACCGATAACAGAAGTGTTGGTGCGTTAGAAACGACAGGTGAATCCATACAACTCGAATAATCATATGAACCGATAAGAGAAGTGTTGGTGCGTTGGAACCGACAGGTGAATCCATACAACTCGAATAATCATAAAAACCGATAACAGAAGTGTTGGTGCGTTAGAACCGATAGGTGAATCCATACAACTCGAATAATCATAACAACCGATAACAGAAGTGTGCGTTAGAACCGACACGTGAATCCATACAACTCGAATAGTCATATGAACCGATAACAGAAGTGTTGGTACCTTAGAACCTACAGGTGAATGCATACTATTTGAATAATCATAATAACCGATAACTGAAGTGTTGGTGCGTTAGAACCGACATGTGAATCCATACAACTTGAATAATCATAGGAACCGATAACAGATGTGTTGGTGCGTTAGAACCGACAGGTGAATCCATACAACTTGAATAATCATAAGAACCGATAACAGAAGTGTTGGTGCCTTAGAACCAAAAGGTGAACCCATACAACTCAAATAATCATAAAAACCGATAACAGAAATGTTGGTGCGTTGTGACTGACAGGTGAACCCATACAACTAAAATAATCATAACAACCGATAATAGAAGTGTTGGTGCGTTAGAACCGACACGTGAATCCATACAACTTGAATAATAATCATATGAACCGATAACAGAAGAGTTGGTGCGTTAGAAACAACAAGTGAATACATACAACTCGAATAGTCATAAGAACCGATAAAAGAAGTGTTAGTGCGTTAGAACCAAAAGGTGAACCCATACAACTCGAATAATCATAACAACCGATAACAGAAGTGTTGGTGCGTTCGGACCGACATGTGAACCCATTCAACTCAAATTATCATAACAACCGATAACAGAAGTGTTGGTGCGTTAGAACCGACAAGTGAATCCATACAACTCGAATAGTCATATGAACCGATAACAGAAGTGTTGGTGCGTTTGAACCGACATGTGAATCCATACAACTCGAATAATCAAAAGAACCGATAGCGGAAGTGTTTGCGCGTTTGAACCGATAGGTGAATCCATACAACTCGAATAATCATAACAACCGGGAACAGAAGTGTTGGTGTGTTAGAACGGACAGGTGAATCCATACAACTTGAATAATCATAACAACCGATAACAGAAGTGTTGGTGCATTAGAACCGACACTTGAATCCATACAACTCGAATAATCATATGAACCGATAACAGAAGTGTCGGTGCGTTAGAATCGACACGTGAATCCATACAACTCGAATAGTCATATGAACCGATAACAGAAGTGTTGGTGCGTTAGAACCAAAAGGTGAACCCATACAACTCGAATAATCATAACAACCGATAATAGAAGTGTTGGTGCGTAAGGACCGACAGGTGAACCCATACAACTCAAATAATCATAACAACCGATAACAGAAGTGTTGGTGCGTTAGAATCGACACGTGAATCCATACAACTCGAATAGTCATATGAACCGATAACAGAAGTGTTGGTGCGTTAGAACCGACAGGTGAATCCATACAACTTGAATAATCATAATAATCGATAACTGAAGTGTTGGTGCGTTAGAACCGAGAGGTGAATCCATACAACTTGAATAATCATAGGAACCGATAACAGAAGTGTTGGTGCGTTAGAACCAAAAGGTGAACCCATACAGCTCGAATAATCATAACAACCGATAACAGAAGTGTCGGTGCGTTAGAACCGACAGGTGAATCAATACAACTCGAATAATCATAACAACCAATAACAGAAGTGTTGGTGCGTTAGAACCGATAGGTGAGTCCGTTCAACTTGAATAGTCATAAGAACCGATAACAGAAGTGTTGGTGCGTTAGAACCGAATGGTGAATCCATACAACTTGTATAATCATAACAACCGATAACAGAAGTGGTGGTGCGTTAGAGCCGACACGTGAATACATACAACTCGAATAATCATAACAACCGATAAAAGAAGTTATGGTGCGTTAGAACTGACAGGTGAATCCATACAACTCGAATAATCATAACAACCGATAACAGAAGTGTTGGTGCGTTAGAACCGACAGGTGAATCCATACAACTCGTATAATCATAACAACCGATAACAGAAGTGTTGGTGCGTTAGAACCGACACGTGAATCCATACAACTCGAATAATCATATGAACCGATAACAGAAGTGTCGGTGCGTTAGAACCAACAAGTGAATTCATACAACTCGAATTATCATAAGAACCGATAACAGAAGTGTTGGTGCATTAGAACCGATAGGTGAATCCATACACCCCGAATAGTCATAAAACCGATAACAGATGTCTTGGTGCCTTAGGACCGACAGGTGAACCCATACAACTCGAATTATCATAACAACCTATAACAGAAGTGTTGGTGCGTTAGAACCGACAGGTGAATCAATACGGCTCGAATAATCATATGAACCGATAACAGAAGTGTTCGTGCGTTAAAACCGACAGGTGAATCCATACAACTCGAATAATCATAACAACCGAGAAAAGAAGTGTAGGTGCGTTAGAACCGACAGGTGAATCCATACAACTCGAATAATCATAACATCCGTTAACAAGAGTGTTGGTGTGTTAGAACCGACAGGTGAATCCATACAACTCGTATAATCATAACAACCGATAACAGAAGTGTTGGTGCGTTAGAACCGATAGGTGAATCCATAAAACTCGAATAATCATAAGAACCGATAACAGAAGTGTTGGTGCGTTAGAACCGAGAGGTGAATCCAGACAACTCGAATAATCATAAGAACTGATAACAGAAGTGTGGGTGCGTTAGAACCGATTTGTGAATCCATATAACTCGAATAATCATAACAACCGATAACAAAAGTGTTGGTGCGTTAAAACCGACAGGTGAATCCATACAACTCGAATAATCATAACAACCGATAATAGAAGTGTTGGTGCATTTGAATGGACAAGTGAATCCATACAACTCGAATAATCAAAAGAACCGATAACAGAAGTGTTGGTGCGTTAGAACCGATAGGTGAATCCATACACCCCGAATAGTCGTAAAACCGATAACAGATGTGTTGGTGCCTTAGGACCGACAGGTGAACCCATACAACTCGAATTATCATAACAACCGATAACAGAAGTGTTGGTGCGTTAGAACCGAGAGGTGAATCCAGACAACTCGAATAATCATAAGAACTGATAACAGAAGTGTGGGTGCGTTAGAACCGATTTGTGAATCCATATAACTCGAATAATCATAACAACCGATAACAAAAGTGTTGGTGCGTTAAAACCGACAGGTGAATCCATACAACTCGAATAATCATAACAACCGATAATAGAAGTGTTGGTGCATTTGAATGGACAAGTGAATCCATACAACTCGAATAATCAAAAGAACCGATAACAGAAGTGTTGGTGCGTTAGAACCGATAGGTGAATCCATACACCCCGAATAGTCGTAAAACCGATAACAGATGTGTTGGTGCCTTAGGACCGACAGGTGAACCCATACAACTCGAATTATCATAACAACCTATAACAGAAGTGTTGGTTCGTTAGAACCGACAGGTGAATCCATACAACTCGTATAATCATAACTAGCGATAACAAAAGTGTTGGTGCTTTAGAACCGACAGGTGAATCCATACAACTCGAATAATCATAACATCCGATAACAGAAGTGTTGGTGCATTACAACCGACAGTTGAATCCATACAACTCGAATAATCATAAGAACCGATAACAGAAGGTTGGTGCGTTAGAACCGAATGGTGAATCCATACAACTTGTATAATCATAACAACCGATAACAGAAGTGGTGGTGCGTTAGAGCCGACACGTGAATCCATACAACTCGAATAATCATAACAACCGATAACAGAAGTGTTGGTGCGTTAGAACCGACACGTGAATCCAGACAACTCGAATAATCATAAGAACTGATAACAGATGTGTGGGTGCGTTAGAACCGATTTGTGAATCCATATAACTCGAATAATCATAACAACCGATAACAAAAGTGTTGGTGCATTATAACCGACAGGTGAATCCATACAACTCGAATAATCATAACAACCGATAATAGAAGTGTTGGTGCATTTGAATGGACAAGTGAATCCATACAACTCGAATAATCAAAAGAACCGATAACAGAAATGTTGGTGCGTTAGAACCAGTAGGTGAATCCATACAACTCAAATAATCATCAACCGATAACAAAAGTGTTGGTGCGTTAGAACCGACAGGTGAATCCATACAACTCGAATAGTCATATGAACCGATAACAGAAGTGTTAGTGCGTTAGAACCAAAAGGTGAACCCATACAACTCGAATAATCATAACAACCGATAATAGAAGTGTTGGTGCGTAAGGACCGACAGGTGAACCCATACAACTCAAATAATCATAACAACCGATAACAGAAGTGTTGGTGCGTTAGAATCGACACGTGAATCCATACAACTCGAATAGTCATATGAACCGATAACAGAAGTGTTGGTGCGTTAGAACCGACAGGTGAATCCATACAACTTGAATAATCATAATAATCGATAACTGAAGTGTTGGTGCGTTAGAACTGAGAGGTGAATCCATACAACTTGAATAATCATAGGAACCGATAACAGAAGTGTTGGTGCGTTAGAACCAAAAGGTGAACCCATACAGCTCGAATAATCATAACAACCGATAACAGAAGTGTCGGTGCGTTAGAACCGACAGGTGAATCAATACAACTCGAATAATCATAACAACCAATAACAGAAGTGCTGGTGCGTTAGAACCGATAGGTGAGTCCGTTCAACTTGAATAGTCATAAGAACCGATAACAGAAGTGTTGGTGCGTTAGAACCGAATGGTGAATCCATACAACTTGTATAATCATAACAACCGATAACAGAAGTGGTGGTGCGTTAGAGCCGACACGTGAATCCATACAACACGAATAATCATAACAACCGATAACAGAAGTGTTGGTGCGTTAGAACCGACAGGTGAATCCAGACAACTCGAATAATCATAAGAACTGATAACAGAAGTGCTGGTGCGTTAGAGCCGACAGGTGAATCCATACAACTCGAATAATCATAACAACCGATAACAGAAGTGTTGGTGCGTTTGAACCGACAGGTGAATCCGTACAACTTGAATAATCATAAGAACTGATAAAAGAAGTGTTGGTGCGTTAGAACCAAAAGGTGAACCCATACAATTCGAGTAATCATAACAACCGATAACAGAAATGTTGGTGCGTTCGGACCGACATATGAACCCATACAACTCAAATAATCATAACAACCGATAACAGAAGTGTTGGTGCGTTATAACCGACACGAGAATCCATACAACTCGAATAATCATATGAACAGATAACATAAGTGTCGGTGCGTTTGAACCAACAAGGGAATTCATACAACTTGAATAATCATAATAATCGATAACTGAAGTGTTGGTGCGTTAGAACCGACACGTGAATCCATACAACTCGAATTATCATAACAACCTATAACAGAAGTGTTGGTGTGTTAGAACCGACAGGTGAATCAATACAGCTCGAATAATCATATGAACCGATAACAGAAGTGTTCGGGCGTAAAAACTGACAGGTGAATCCATACAACTCGAATAATCATAACAACCGATAACAGAAGTGTCGGTGCGTTAGAACCGACAGGTGAATCAATACAACTCGAATAATCATAACAACCAATAACAGAAGTGCTGGTGCGTTAGAACCGATAGGTGAGTCCGTTCAACTTGAATAGTCATAAGAACCGATAACAGAAGTGTTGGTGCGTTAGAACCGAATGGTGATTCCATACAACTTGTATAATCATAACAACCGATAACAGAAGTGGTGGTGCGTTAGAGCCGACACGTGAATCCATACAACTCGAATAATCATAACAACCGATAACAGAAGTGTTGGTGCGTTAGAACCGACAGGTGAATCCAGACAACTCGAATAATCATAAGAACTGATAACAGATGTGTGGGTGCGTTAGAACCGATTTGCGAATCCATACAACTCGAATGATCATAACAACCGATAATAGAAGTGTTGGTGCATTTGAATGGACAAGTGAATCCATACAACTCGAATAATCAAAAGAACCGATAACAGAAGTGTTGGTGCGTTAGAACCGATGGTTGAATCCATACACCCCGAATAGTCGTAAAACCGATAACAGATGTGTTGGTGCCTTAGGACCGACAGGTGAACCCATACAACTCGAATTATCATAACAACCTATAACAGAAGTGTTTGTGCGTTAGAACCGACAGGTGAATCAATACAGCTCGAATAATCATATGAACCGATAACAGAAGTGTTCGGGCGTAAAAACTGACAGGTGAATCCATACAACTCGAATAATCATAACAACCGATAAAAGAAATTTTGGTGCGTTAGAACTGACAGGTGAATCCATACAACTCGAATAATCATAACATCCGATAACAGAAGTGTTGGTGCGTTAGAACCGACAGTTGAATCCATACAACTCGAATAATCATAAGAACCGATAACAGAAGTGTTGGTGCGTTAGAACCGAATGGTGAATCCATACAACTTGTATAATCATAACAACCGATAACAGAAGTGGTGGTGCGTTAGAGCCGACACGTGAATCCATACAACTCGAATAATCATAACAACCGATAACAGAAGTATTGGTGCGTTAGAACCGACAGGTGAATCCAGACAACTCGAATAATCATAAGAACTGCTAACAGATGTGTGAGTGCGTTTGAACCGATAGGTGAATCCATACAACTCGAATAAACATAACAACCGATAACAGAAGTGTCGGTGCGTTAGAACCGACAGGTGAATCCATACAACTCGAATAATCATAACAACCGATAACAGAAGTGTTGGTGCGTTAGAGCCAACACGTGAATCCATACAACTCGAATAATC
>JARJIL010000001.1:61260993-61321855 GCA_038502395.1 Dittrichia graveolens
AGAAGTGTGGGTGCGTTAGAACCGATTGGTGAATCCATATAAGTCGAATAATCATAACAACCGATAATAAAAGTGTTGGTGCGTTAAAACTGACACGTTAATCCATACAACTCGATTAATCATAACAACCGATAACAGAAGTGTTGGTGCGTTAGAGCCGACACGTGAATCCATATTACTCGAATAATCATAACTACCGATAACAGAAGTGTTGGTGCGTTAGAACCAAAAGGTGAACCCATACAACTCGAATAATCATTACAACCGATAACAGAAGTGTTGGTGCGTATGGACCGACATGTGAACCCATACAACTCAAATAATCATAACAACCGATAACACAAGTGTTGGTGCGTTAGAACCGACACGTGAATCCATACAACTCGAATAGTCATATGAACCGATAACAGAAGTGTTGGTGCGTTAGAACCGACAGGTGAATGCATACAACTTGAATAATCATAATAACCGATAACGGAAGTGTTGGTGCGTTAGAACCGACAGGTGAATCCATACAACTTGAATAATCATAACAACCGATAACATAAGTGTTGGTGCGTTAGATCCGATAGGTGAATCCATACGACTCGAATAATCGTAACAACCGATAACATATGTGTTAGTGCGTTTGAAACGGCACGTGAATCCATACAAATCGAATAAACATATGAACTTATAACAGAAGTGTTGGTGCGTTAGAACCGATAGGTGAATCCATACAACTTGAATAATCATAACAACCGATAACAGAAGTGGTGGTGCGTTAGAGCCGACACGTGAATCCATACAACTCGAATAATCATAACAACCGATAACAGAAGTGTTGGTGCGTTAGAACCAAAAGGTGAACCCATACAACTCGAATAATCATAACAACCGATAAAAGAAGTGTTGGTGCGTAAGGACCGACATGTGAACCCATTCAACTCAAATAATCATAACAACCGATAACAGAAGTGTTGGTGCCTTAGAACCGATACGTGAATCCATACAACTCGAATAGTCATATGAACCGATAACAGAAGTGTTGGTGCGTTAGAACCGACAGGTGAATGCATACAACTTGAATAATCTTAATAACCGATAACTGAAGTGTTGGTGCGTTAGAACCGAGAGGTGAATCCATACAACTTGAATAATCATAGGAACCGATAACAGAAGTGTTGGTGCGTTAGAACCAAAAGGTGAACCCATACAACTCGAATAATCATAACAACCGATAACAGAAGTGTCGGTGGGATAGAACCGACAATGGAATCCATACAACTCGAATAATCATAACAACCGATAACAGAAGTGTTGGTGCGTTCGGATCGACATGTGAACCCATACAACTTGAATAATCATAACAACCGATAACAGAAGTGTTGGTTCGTTCGGACTGACATGTGAACCCATACAACTCAAATAATCATAACAACCGATAACATAAGTGTTGGTGCGTTAGAACCGACACGTGAATCCATACACCTCGAATAATCATATGAATCGATAACAGAAGTATCGGTACGTTAGAACCAACAAGTGAATTCATACAACTCGAATTATCATAAGAACCGATAACAGAAGTGTTGGTGCGTTAGGACCGACAGGTGAACCCATACAACTCGAATCATCATAACAACCAATAACAGTAGTGTTGGTGCGTTAGAACCTAAAGGTGAACCCATACAACTCGAATAATCATAACAACCGATAACTGAAGTGTTGGTGCGTAAGGACCGATAGGTGAACCCATACAACTCAAATAATCATAAGAACCGATAACAGAAGTGTGGGTGCGTTAGAACCGATTGGTGAATCCATATAAGTCGAATAATCATAACAACCGATAATAAAAGTGTTGGTGCGTTAAAACTGACACGTTAATCCATACAACTCGAATAATCATAACAACCGATAACAGAAGTGTTGGTGCGTTAGAGCCGACACGTGAATCCATATTACTCGAATAATCATAACAACCGATAACAGAAGTGTTGGTGCGTTAGAACCAAAAGGTGAACCCATACAACTCGAATAATCATAACAACCGATAACAGAAGTGTTGGTGCGTAAGGACCGACATGTGAACCCATACAACTCAAATAATCATAACAACCGATAACACAAGTGTTGGTGCGTTAGAACCGACACGTGAATCCATACAACTCGAATAGTCATATGAACCGATAACAGAAGTGTTGGTGCGTTAGAACCGACAGGTGAATGCATACAACTTGAATAATCATAATAACCGATAACGGAACTGTTGGTGCGTTAGAACCGACAGGTGAATCCATACAACTTGAATAATCATAACAACCGATAACATAAGTGTTGGTGCGTTAGATCCGATAGGTGAATCCATACGACTCGAATAATCGTAACAACCGATAACATATGTGTTAATGCGTTTGAAACGGCACGTTAATCCATACAAATCGAATAAACATATGAACTTATAACAGAAGTGTTGGTGCGTTAGAACCGATAGGTGAATCCATACAACTTGAATAATCATAACAACCGATAACAGAAGTGGTGGTGCGTTAGAGCCGACACGTGAATCCATACAAATCGAATAATCATAACAACCGATAACAGAAGTGTTGGTGCGTTAGAACCAAAAGGTGAACCCATACAACTCGAATAATCATAACAACCGATAACAGAAGTGTTGGTGCGTTTGAACCGACAGGTGAATCCATACAACTCGAATAATCAAAAGAACCAATAACAGAAGTGTTGGTGCGTTAGAACCGATAGGTGAATCCATACAACTCAAATAATCATCAACCGATAACATAAGTGTTGGTGCGTTAAAAGCGACAGGTGAATCAATACAACTCGAATAATCATATGAACCGATAACAGAAGTGTTGGTGCGTTAAAACCGACAGGTGAATCCATACAACTCGAATAATCATAACAACCGATAACAGAAGTGTTGGTGCGTTTGAACCGACAGGTGAATCCATACAACTCGAATAAACATATGAATTGATAACAAAAGTGTTGGTGCGTTAGAACCGATAAGTGAATCCATACAACTTGAATAATCATAACAACCGATAACATAAGTGGTGGTGCGTTAGAGCCGACACGTAAATCCATACAACTCGAATAATCATAACAACCGATAACAGAAGTGTGGGTGCGTTAGAACCGATTGGTGAATCCATATAACTCGAATAATCATAACAACCGATAACAGAAGTGTTGGTGTGTTAAAACTGACAGGTGAATCCATACAACTCGAATAATCATAACAACCGATAACAGAAGTGTTGGTGCGTTTGAACCGACAGGTGAATCCATACAACTCGAATAATCAAAAGAACCGATAACAGAAGTGTTGGTGCGTTAGAACCGATAGGTGAATCCATACAACTCGAATAATCATCAACCGATAACAGAAGTGTTGGTGCGTTAGAACCGACAGGTGAATCCATACAACTCGAATAATCATCAACCGATAGGTGAATCCATACAACTCGAATAATCATCAACCGATAACAGAAGTATTGGTGCATTAGAACCGACAGGTGAATCCATACAACTCGAATAATCATAACAACCGATCATATAAGTGTTGGTGCGTTAAAACCGAAAGGTGAATCCACCCAACTCGAATAATCATAACAACCGATAACATAAGTGTTGGTGCGTTAGATCTGATAGGTGAATCGATACAACTCGAATAATCGTAACAACCGATAACATATGTGTTAGTGCGTTAGAACCGGCACGTGAATCCATAGAAATCAAATAAACATATGAACTGATAACAGAAGTGTTGGTGCGTTAGAACCGATAGGTGAATCCATACAACTTGAATAATCATAACAACCGATAACAGAAGTGGTGGTGCGTTAGAGCCGACACGTGAATCCATACAACTCGAATAATCATAACAACCGATAACAGAAGTGTTGGTGCGTTAGAACCAAAAGGTGAATCCATACAACTCGATTAATCATAACAACCGATAACAGAAGTGTTGGTGCGTAAGGACCGACATGTGAACCCATACAACTCAAATAATCATAACAACCGATAACATAAGTGTTGGTGCGTTTGAACCGACAGGTGAATCCATACAACTCGAATAATCAAAAGAACCGATAACAGAAATGTTGGTGCGTTAGAACCGATAGGTGAATCCATACAACTCGAATAATCATCAACCGATAACAGAAGTGTTGGTGCGTTAGAACCAACAGGTGAATCCATACATCTCGAATAACCATAACAACCGATCATATAAGTGTTGGTGCGTTAAAACCGAAAGGTGAATCCACCCAACTCGAATAATCATAACAACCGATAACATAAGTGTTGGTGCGTTAGATCCGATAGGTGAATCCATACAACTTGAATAATGGTAACAACCGATAACATATGTGTTAGTGCGTTAGAACCGGCACGTGAATCCATACAAATCGAATAAACATATGAACTGATAACAGAAGTGTTGGTGCGTTAGAACCGATAGGTGAATCCATACAACTTGAATAATCATAACAACCGATAACAGAAGTGGTGGTGCGTTAGAGCCGACACGTGAATCCATACAACTCGAATAATCATAACAACCGATAACAGAAGTGTTGGTGCGTTAGAACCAAAAGGTGAATCCATACAACTCGATTAATCATAACAACCGATAATAGAAGTGTTGGTGCGTAAGGACCGACAAGTGAACCCATTCAACTCAAATAATCATAACAACCGATAACAGAAGTGTTGGTGCGTTAAAACCGACAGGTGAATCCATACAACTCGAATAATCATAACAACCGATAAAAGAAGTGTTGGTGCGTTAGAACCGACAGGTGAATCCATACAACTCGAATAATCATAACAACCGATAACAGAAGTGTTGGTGCGTTGGAACCGATAGGAGAATCCATACAACTCGTATAATCTTAACAACCGATAACAGAAGTGTTGGTGCGTTAGAACCGACAGGTGAATCCAGACAACTCGAATAATCATAAGAACCAATAACAGAAGTGTGGGTGCGTTAGAACCGATTGGTGAATCCATATAACTCGAATAATCATAACAACCGATAACAAAAGTGTTGGTGCGTTAAAACGGACAGGTGAATCCATACAACTCGAATAATCATATCAACCGATAACAGAAGTGTTGGTGCGTTTTAACCGACAGGTGAATCCATACAACTCGAATAATCAAAAGAACCGATAACAGAAGTGTTGGTGCGTTAGAACCGACAGGTGAATCCATACAACTCGTATAATCATAATTACCGATAACAGAAGTGTTGGTGCGTTAGATCCGACAGGTGAATCCATACAACTCGAACAATCATAAAAACCGATAACTGAAGTGTTGGTGCGTTAGAACCGACAGGTGAATCCGTACAACTTAAATAATCATCAACCGATAACGGAAGTGTTGGTGCTTTAGAATCGACATGTGAATCCATACAATTCGAATAGTCATAACAACCGATAATATAAGTGTTGGTGCGTTTAAACCGAAAGGTGAATCCACCCAACTTGAATAATCATAACAACCGATAACATAAGTGTTGGTGTGTTAGATCCGATAGGTGAATAGATACAACTCGAATAATCGTAACAACCGATAACATATGTGTTAGTGCGTTAGAACCGACATGTGAATCCATACAAATCGAATAAACATATGAACTGATAACAAAAGTGTTGATGCGCTAGAACCGATTGGTGAATCCATACAAGTTGAATAATCATAACAACCGATAACAGAAGTGGTGGTGCGTTAGAGCAGACACGTGAATCCATACAACTCGAATAATCATAACAACCGATAACAGAAGTGTTGGTGCGTTAGAACCAAAAGGTGAACTCATACAACTCGAATAATCATAACAACCGATAACAGAAGTGTTGGTGCGTAAGGACCGA
The DNA here is from genome assembly GCA_038502395.1 of Dittrichia graveolens. Classification (NCBI taxonomy): domain Eukaryota; kingdom Viridiplantae; phylum Streptophyta; class Magnoliopsida; order Asterales; family Asteraceae; genus Dittrichia; species Dittrichia graveolens. The sequence continues at coordinate 61,266,894 of JARJIL010000001.1, forward strand.
CATGTGAACCCATACAAATCAAATTATCATAACAACCGATAACATAAGTGTTGGTGCGTTAGAACCGACACGTGAATCCATACAACTCGAATAGTCATATGAACCGATAACAGAAGTGTTGGTGCGTTAGAACCGACAGGTGAATGCATACAACTTGAATAATCATAATAACCGATAACTGAAGTGTTGGTGCGTTAGAACCGAGAGGTGAATCCATACAACTTGATTAATCATAGGAACCGATAACAGAAGTGTTGGTGCGTTAGAACCAAAAGGTGAACCCATACAACTCGAATAATCATAACATCCGATAACAGAAGTGTCGGTGGGTTAGAACCGACAGGTGAATCCATACAACTCGAATAATCATAACAACCGATAACAGAAGTGTTGGTGCGTTCGGACCGACATGTGAACCCATACAACTCGAATAATCATAACAACCGATAACAGAAGTGTTGGTGCGCTAGAACCGATTGGTGAATCCATACAACTTGAATAATCATAACAACCGATAACAGAAGTGGTGGTGCGTTAGAGCTGACACGTGAATCCATACAACTCGAATAATCATAACAACCGATAACAGAAGTCTTGGTGCGTTAGAGCCGACAGGTGAATCCGTACAACTTAAATAATCATAAGAACCGATAAAAGAAGTGTTGGTGCGTTAGAACCAAAAGGTGAACCCATACAATTCGAATAATCATAACAACCGATAACAGAAATGTTGGTGCGTTCGGCCCGACAGGTGAATCCATACAACTCGAATAATCATAACAACCGATAAAAGAAGTGTTGGTGCGTTAGAACCGACAGGTGAATCCATACAACTCGAATAATCATAACATCCGATAACAGAAGTGTTGGTGCGTTAGAACCGACAGGTGAATCCATACAACTCGTATAATGATAACAAGCGATAACAGAAGTGTTGGTGCGTTAGAACCGACAGGTGAATCCATACAACTCGAATAATCATAAGAACCGATAACAAAAGTGTTGGTGCGTTAGAACCGACAGGTGAATCCAGACAACTCGAATAATCATAAGAGCTGATAACAGAAGTGTGGGTGCGCTAGAACCGACAGGTGAATCCATACAACTCGAATAATCATAAGAACCGATAACAGAAGTGTTGGTGCATTAGAACCGACAGGTGAATCCAGACAACTCGAATAATCATAAGAACCGATAACAGAAGTGTTGGTGCGTTAGAACCGACAGGTGAATCCATACAACTCGAATAATCATAAGAACCGATAACAGAAGTGTTGGTGCGTTAGAACCGTTAGGTGAATCCAGACAACTCGAATAATCATAAGAATTGATAACAGAATTGTAGGTGCGTTAGAACCGATTTGTGAATCCATATAACTCGAATAATCATAACAACCAATAACAAAAGTGTTGGTGCGTTAAAACCGACGGGTGAATCCATACAACTCGAATAATCATAACAACCGATAAAAGAAGTGTTGGTGCGTTAGAACCGACAGGTGAATCTATACAACTCGAATAATCATAACAACCGATAATAGAAGTGTTGGTGCGTTAGAACCGACACGTGAATCCATACAACTCGTATAATCATAACAACCGATAACAGAAGTGTTGGTGCGTTAGAACCGGCAGGTGAATCCATTCAACTCGAATAATCATAAGAACCGATAACAGAAGTGTGGGTGCGTTAGAACCGACAGGTGAATCCATACAAGTCGAATAATCATAACAACCGATAAAAGAAGTGTTGGTGCGTTAGAACCGACAGGTGAATCCATACAACTCGAATAATCATAACATCCGATAACAGAAGTGTTGGTGCGTTAGAACCGACAGGTGAATCCATACAACTCGTATAATCATAACTACTGATAACAGAAGTCTTGGTGCGTTAGAACCGACAGGTGAATCCATACAACTCGAATAATCATAAGAACCGATAACAGAAGTGTTGGTGCATTAGAACCGACAGGTGAATCCAGACAACTCGAATAATAATAAGAACCAATAACAGAAGTGTGGGTGCGTTAGAACCGATTGGTGAATCCATATAACTCGAATAATCAAAACAACCGATAACAAAAGTGTTGGTGCGTTAAAACCGACAGGTGAATCCATACAACTCGAATAATCATAACAACCGATAACAGAAGTGTTGGTGCGTTAGAGCCTACAAGTGAATCCATACAATTCGAATAATCATAAGAACCGACAAAAGAAGTGGTGGTGCGTTAGGACCGACAGGTGAACCCATACAACTCAAATAATCATAAAAACCGATAACATACGTGTTGGTGCGTTAGAACCTAAACGTGAACCCATACAACTAGAATAATCATAACAACCGATAATAGAAGTGTTGGTGCGTAAGGACCGACAGGTGAACCCATACAACTCAAATAATCATAAGAACCGATAACAGAAGTGTGGGTGCGTTAGAACCGATTGGTGAATCCATATAAGTCGAATAATCATAAAAACCGATAATAAAAGTGTTGGTGCGTTAGAACCGACACGTGAATCCATACAACTCGAATAAACATATGAACCGATAACATAAGTGTTGGTGCGTTAGATCCGATAGGTGAATCCAAACAACTCGAATAATCATAACAATCGATAACATATGTGTTAGTGCGTTAGAACCGACACGTGAATCCATACAACTCGAATAAACGTATGAACTGATAACATAAGTGTTGGTGCGTTAGAACCGAATGGTGAATCCATACAACTTGAATAATCATAAGAACCGATAACAGAAGTGTTGGTGCATTAGAACCAATAAGTGAATCCATACACCTCGAATAGTCATAAAACCGATAACAGATGTGGTGGTGCCATAGGACCGACAGGTGAACCCATACAACTCGAATTATCATAACAACCTATAACAGAAGTGTTGGTGCGTTAGAACCAACAGGTGAATCAATACAACTCGAATAATCATATGAACCGATAACAGAAGTGTTCGTGCGTTAAAACCGACAGGTGAATCCATACAACTCGAATAATCATAACAACCGATAAAAGAAGTGTTGGTGCGTTAGAACCGACAGGTGAATCCATACAACTCGAATAATCATAACAACTGATAACAGAAGTGTTGGTGCGTTAGAACCGACAGGTGAATCCATACAACTCGTATAATCATAACAAGCGATAACAAAAGTGTTGGTGCGTTAGAACCGACAGGTGAATCCATACAACTCGAATAATCATAAGAACCGATAACAAAAGTGTTGGTGCGTTAGAACCGACAGGTGAATCCAGACAACTCAAATAATCATAAGAACTGATAACAGAAGTGTGGGTGCGCTAGAACCGACAGGTGAATCCATACAACTCGAATAATCATAAGAACCGATAACAGAAGTGTTGGTGCATTAGAACCGACAGGTGAATCCAAACAACTCGAATAATCATAAGAACCTATAACAGAAGTGTTGGTGCGTTAGAACCGACAGGTGAATCCATACAACTCGTATAATCATAACAACCGATAATAGAAGTGTGGGTGCGTTAGAACCGACAGGTAAATCCATACAACTCGAATAATCATAAGAACCGATAACTGAAGTGTTGGTGCGTTAGAACCGACAGGTGAATCCAGACAACTCGAATAATCATAAGAACCAATAACATAAGTGTGGGTGCATTAGAACCGATTGGTGAATCCATATAACTCGAATAATCATAACAGCCGATAACAGAAGTGTTGGTGCGTTAGAGCCGACAGGTGAATCCGTAGAACTTAAATAATCATAAGAACCGATAAAAGAAGTGTTGGTGCGTTAGAACCAAAAGGTGAACCCATACAATTCGAATAATCATAACAACCGATAACAGAAATGTTGGTGCGTTCGGCCCGACAGGTGAATCCATACAACTCGAATAATCATAACAACCGATAAAAGAAGTGTTGGTGCGTTAGAACCGACAGGTGAATCCATACAACTCGAATAATCATAACATCCGATAACAGAAGTGTTGGTGCGTTAGAACCGACAGGTGAATCCATACAACTCGTATAATGATAACAAGCGATAACAGAAGTGTTGGTGCGTTAGAACCGACAGGTGAATCCATACAACTCGAATAATCATAAGAACCGATAACAAAAGTGTTGGTGCGTTAGAACCGACAGGTGAATCCAGACAACTCGAATAATCATAAGAGCTGATAACAGAAGTGTGGGTGCGCTAGAACCGACAGGTGAATCCATACAACTCGAATAATCATAAGAACCGATAACAGAAGTGTTGGTGCATTAGAACCGACAGGTGAATCCAGACAACTCGAATAATCATAAGAACCGATAACAGAAGTGTTGGTGCGTTAGAACCGACAGGTGAATCCATACAACTCGAATAATCATAAGAACCGATAACAGAAGTGTTGGTGCGTTAGAACCGTTAGGTGAATCCAGACAACTCGAATAATCATAAGAACTGATAACAGAATTGTAGGTGCGTTAGAACCGATTTGTGAATCCATATAACTCGAATAATCATAACAACCAATAACAAAAGTGTTGGTGCGTTAAAACCGACGGGTGAATCCATACAACTCGAATAATCATAACAACCGATAAAAGAAGTGTTGGTGCGTTAGAACCGACAGGTGAATCTATACAACTCGAATAATCATAACAACCGATAATAGAAGTGTTGGTGCGTTAGAACCGACACGTGAATCCATACAACTCGTATAATCATAACAACCGATAACAGAAGTGTTGGTGCGTTAGAACCGGCAGGTGAATCCATTCAACTCGAATAATCATAAGAACCGATAACAGAAGTGTTGGTGCGTTAGAAGCGACAGGTGAATCCAGACAACTCAGATAATCATAAGAACCGATAACTGAAGTGTGGGTGCGTTAGAACCGACAGGTGAATCCATACAAGTCGAATAATCATAACAACCGATAAAAGAAGTGTTGGTGCGTTAGAACCGACAGGTGAATCCATACAACTCGAATAATCATAAGAACCGATAACAGAAGTGTTGGTGCATTAGAACCGACAGGTGAATCCATACAACTCGTATAATCATAACTACCGATAACAGAAGTCTTGGTGCGTTAGAACCGACAGGTGAATCCATACAACTCGAATAATCATAAGAACCGATAACAGAAGTGTTGGTGCATTAGAACCGACAGGTGAATCCAGACAACTCGAATAATAATAAGAACCAATAATAGAAGTGTGGGTGCGTTAGAACCGATTGGTGAATCCATACAACTCGTATAATCATAACTACCGATAACAGAAGTCTTGGTGCGTTAGAACCGACAGGTGAATCCATACAACTCGAATAATCATAAGAACCGATAACAGAAGTGTTGGTGCATTAGAACCGACAGGTGAATCCAGACAACTCGAATAATAATAAGAACCAATAACAGAAGTGTGGGTGCGTTAGAACCGATTGGTGAATCCGTATAACTCGAATAATCAAAACAACCGATAACAAAAGTGTTGGTGCGTTAAAACCGACAGGTGAATCCATACAACTCGAATAATCATAACAACCGATAACAGAAGTGTTGGTGCGTTAGAACCGACAGGTGAATCCATACAACTCGAATAATCATAAGAACCGATAATAGAAGTGTTGGTGCGTTAGAACCGTTAGGTGAATCCAGACAACTCGAATAATCATAAGAACTGATAACAGAATTGTAGGTGCGTTAGAACCGATTTGTGAATCCATATAACTCGAATAATCATAACAACCAATAACAAAAGTGTTGGTGCGTTAAAACCGACGGGTGAATCCATACAACTCGAATAATCATAACAACCGATAAAAGAAGTGTTGGTGCGTTAGAACCGACAGGTGAATCTATACAACTCGAATAATCATAACAACCGATAATAGAAGTGTTGGTGCGTTAGAACCGACACGTGAATCCATACCACTCGTATAATCATAACAACCGATAACAGAAGTGTTGGTGCGTTAGAACCGGCAGGTGAATCCATTCAACTCGAATAATCATAAGAACCGATAACAGAAGTGTTGGTGCGTTAGAAGCGACAGGTGAATCCAGACAACTCAGATAATCATAAGAACCGATAACAGAAGTGTGGGTGCGTTAGAACCGACAGGTGAATCCAGACAACTCGAATAATCATAACAACCGATAAAAGAAGTGTTGGTGCGTTAGAACCGACAGGTGAATCCATACAACTCGAATAATCATAACATCCGATAACAGATGTGTTGGTGCGTTAGAACCGACAGGTGAATCCATACAACTCGTATAATCATAACTACCGATAACAGAAGTCTTGGTGCGTTAGAACCGACAGGTGAATCCATACAACTCGAATAATCATAAGAACCGATAACAGAAGTGTTGGTGCATTAGAACCGACATGTGAATCCAGACAACTCGAATAATAATAAGAACCAATAACAGAAGTGTGGGTGCGTTAGAACCGATTGGTGAATCCGTATAACTCGAATAATCAAAACAACCGATAACAAAAGTGTTGGTGCGTTAAAACCGACAGGTGAATCCATACAACTCGAATAATCATAACAACCGATAACAGAAGTGTTGGTGCGTTAGAGCCTACAAGTGAATCCATACAATTCGAATAATCATAAGAACCGACAAAAGAAGTGGTGGTGCGTTAGGACCGACAGGTGAACCCATACAACTCAAATAATCATAAAAACCGATAACATACGTGTTGGTGCGTTAGAACCGATTGGTGAATCCATATAAGTCGAATAATCATAAAAACCGATAATAAAAGTGTTGGTGCGTTAGAACCGACACGTGAATCCATACAACTCGAATAAACATATGAACCGATAACATAAGTGTTGGTGCGTTAGATCCGATAGGTGAATCCAAACAACTCGAATAATCATAACAACCGATAACATATGTGTTAGTGCGTTAGAACCGACACGTGAATCCATACAACTCGAATAAACGTATGAACTGATAACATAAGTGTTGGTGCGTTAGAACCGAATGGTGAATCCATACAACTTGAATAATCATAAGAACCGATAACAGAAGTGTTGGTGCATTAGAACCAATAAGTGAATCCATACACCTCGAATAGTCATAAAACCGATAACAGATGTGGTGGTGCCATAGGACCGACAGGTGAACCCATACAACTCGAATTATCATAACAACCTATAACAGAAGTGTTGGTGCGTTAGAACCAACAGGTGAATCAATACAACTCGAATAATCATATGAACCGATAACAGAAGTGTTCGTGCGTTAAAACCGACAGGTGAATCCATACAACTCGAATAATCATAACAACCGATAAAAGAAGTGTTGGTGCGTTAGAACCGACAGGTGAATCCATACAACTCGAATAATCATAACAACCGATAACAGAAGTGTTGGTGCGTTAGAACCGACAGGTGAATCCATACAACTCGTATAATCATAACAAGCGATAACAAAAGTGTTGGTGCGTTAGAACCGACAGGTGAATCCATACAACTCGAATAATCATAAGAACCGATAACAGAAGTGTTGGTGCATTAGAACCAATAAGTGAATCCATACACCTCGAATAGTCATAAAACCGATAACAGATGTGGTGGTGCCATAGGACCGACAGGTGAACCCATACAACTCGAATTATCATAACAACCTATAACAGAAGTGTTGGTGCGTTAGAACCAACAGGTGAATCAATACAACTCGAATAATCATATGAACCGATAACAGAAGTGTTCGTGCGTTAAAACCGACAGGTGAATCCATACAACTCGAATAATCATAACAACCGATAAAAGAAGTGTTGGTGCGTTAGAACCGACAGGTGAATCCATACAACTCGAATAATCATAACAACCGATAACAGAAGTGTTGGTGCGTTAGAACCGACAGGTGAATCCATACAACTCGTATAATCATAACAAGCGATAACAAAAGTGTTGGTGCGTTAGAACCGACAGGTGAATCCATACAACTCGAATAATCATAAGAACCGATAACAAAAGTGTTGGTGCGTTAGAACCGACAGGTGAATCCAGACAACTCAAATAATCATAAGAACTGATAACAGAAGTGTGGGTGCGCTAGAACCGACAGGTGAATCCATACAACTCGAATAATCATAAGAACCGATAACAGAAGTGTTGGTGCATTAGAACCGACAGGTGAATCCAAACAACTCGAATAATCATAAGAACCTATAACAGAAGTGTTGGTGCGTTAGAACCGACAGGTGAATCCATACAACTCGTATAATCATAACAACCGATAATAGAAGTGTGGGTGCGTTAGAACCGACAGGTAAATCCATACAACTCGAATAATCATAAGAACCGATAACTGAAGTGTTGGTGCGTTAGAACCGACAGGTGAATCCAGACAACTCGAATAATCATAAGAACCAATAACATAAGTGTGGGTGCATTAGAACCGATTGGTGAATCCATATAACTCGAATAATCATAACAGCCGATAACAAAAGTGTTGGTGCGTTAAAACTGACAGGTGAATCCATACAACTCGAATAATCATAACAACCGATAACAGAAGTGTTGGTGCGTTTGAATCGACAGGTGAATCCATACAACTCGAATAATCAAAAGAACCGATAACAGAAGTGTTGGTGCTTTAGAACCGATAGGTGAATCCAATCAACTCAAATAATCATCAACCGATAACAGAAGTGTTGGTGCGTTAGAACCGACAAGTGAATCCATACAACTCGAATAATCATAAGAACCGATAACATAAGTATTGGTGCGTTAGAAGCGACAGGTGAATCCTGACAACTCGAATAATCATAAGAACTGATAACAGAAGTGTGGGTGCGTTAGAACCGACAGGTGAATCCATACAACTCGAATAATCATAAGAACCGATAACTGAAGTGTTGGTGCGTTAGAACCGACAGGTGAATGCATACAACTTGAATAATCATAATAACCGATAACTGAAGTGTTGGTGCGTTAGAACCGAGAGGTGAATCCATACAACTTGATTAATCATAGGAACCGATAACAGAAGTGTTGGTGCGTTAGAACCAAAAGGTGAACCCATACAACTCGAATAATCATAACATCCGATAACAGAAGTGTCGGTGGGTTAGAACCGACAGGTGAATCCATACAACTCGAATAATCATAACAACCGATAACAGAAGTGTTGGTGCGTTCGGACCGACATGTGAACCCGTACAACTCGAATAATCATAACAACCGATAACAGAAGTGTTGGTGCGCTAGAACCGATTGGTGAATCCATACAACTTGAATAATCATAACAACCGATAACAGAAGTGGTGGTGCGTTAGAGCTGACACGTGAATCCATACAACTCGAATAATCATAACAACCGATAACAGAAGTGTTGGTGCGTTAGAGCCGAAAGGTGAATCCGTACAACTCGAATAATCATAACAACCGATAACAGAAGTGTTGGTGCGTTAGAACCGACAGGTGAATCCATACAACTCGAATAATCATAAGAACCGATAACAGAAGTGTTGGTGCATTAGAACCGACAGGTGAATCCATACAACTCGTATAATCATAACTACCGATAACAGAAGTCTTGGTGCGTTAGAACCGACAGGTGAATCCATACAACTCGAATAATCATAAGAACCGATAACAGAAGTGTTGGTGCATTAGAACCGACAGGTGAATCCAGACAACTCGAATAATAATAAGAACCAATAATAGAAGTGTGGGTGCGTTAGAACCGATTGGTGAATCCATATAACTCGAATAATCAAAACAACCGATAACAAAAATGTTGGTGCGTTAAAACCGACAGGTGAATCCATACAACTCGAATAATCATAACAACCGATAACAGAAGTGTTGGTGCGTTAGAGCCTATAAGTGAATCCATACAACTCGAATAATCATAAGAACCGACAAAAGAAGTGTTGGTGCGTTAGGACCGACAGGTGATCCCATACAACTCAAATAATCATAAAAACCGATAACATATGTGTTGGTGCGTTAGAACCTAAAGGTGAACCCACACAACTAGAATAATCATAACAACCGATAACAGAAGTGTTGGTGCGTTTGAATCGACAGGTGAATCCATACAACTCGAATAATCAAAAGAACCGATAACAGAAGTGTTGGTGCTTTAGAACCGATAGGTGAATCCATTCAACTCAAATAATCATCAACCGATAACAGAAGTGTTGGTGCGTTAGAACCGACACGTGAATCCATACAACTCGAATAAACATATGAACCGATAACATAAGTGTTGGTGCGTTAGATCCGATAGGTGAATCCAAACAACTCGAATAATCATAACAACCGATAACATATGTGTTAGTGCGTTAGAACCGACACGTGAATCCATACAACTCGAATAAACGTATGAACTAATAACATAAGTGTTGGTGCGTTAGAACCGAATGGTGAATCCATACAACTTGAATAATCATAAGAACCGATAACAGAAGTGTTGGTGCATTAGAACCAATAAGTGAATCCATACACCTCGAATAGTCATAAAACCGATAACAGATGTGTTGGTGCCATAGGACCGACAGGTGAACCCATACAACTCGAATTATCATAACAACCTATAACAGAAGTGTTGGTGCGTTAGAACCGACAGGTGAATCCATACAACTTGAATAATCATAACAACCGATAATAGAAGTGTCGGTGCGTTAGAACCGACACGTGAATCCATACAACTCGTATAATCATAACAACCGATAACAGAAGTGTTGGTGCGTTAGAACCGGCAGGTTAATCCAGACAACTCGGATAATCATAACAACCGATAACAGAAGTGTTGGTGCGTTAGAACCGACAGGTGAATCCATACAACTCGTATAATCATAACAACCGATAATAGAAGTGTGGGTGCGTTAGAACCGATAGGTAAATCCATACAACTCGAATAATCATAAAAACCGATAACTGAAGTGTTGGTGCGTTAGAACCGACAGGTGAATCCAGACAACTCGAATAATCATAAGAACCAATAACAGAAGTGTGGGTGCGTTAGAACCGATTGGTGAATCCATATAACTCGAATAATCATAACAGCCGATAACAGAAGTGTTGGTGCGTTAGAACCGACAGGTGAATCCATACAACTCGAATAATCATAAGAACCGATAACAGAAGTGTTGGTGCATTAGAACCGACAGGTGAATCCAGACAACTCGAATAATAATAAGAACCAATAACAGAAGTGTGGGTGCGTTAGAACCGATTGGTGAATCCATATAACTCGAATAATCAAAACAACCGATAACAAAAATGTTGGTGCGTTAAAACCGACAGGTGAATCCATACAACTCGAATAATCATATCAACCGATAACAGAAGTGTTGGTGCATTAGAACCAATAAGTGAATCCATACACCTCGAATAGTCATAAAACCGATAACAGATGTGTTGGTGCCATAGGACCGAAAGGTGAACCCATACAACTCGAATTATCATAACAACCTATAACAGAAGTGTTGGTGCGTTAGAACCGACAGGTGAACCCATACAACTCGAATTATCATAACAACCGATAACAGAAGTGTTGGTGCGTTAGAGCCTACAAGTGAATCCATACAACTCGAATAATCATAAGAACCGACAAAAGAAGTGTTGGTGCGTTAGGACCGACAGGTGAACCCATACAACTCAAATAATCATAAAAACCGATAACATATGTGTTGGTGCGTTAAAACCTAAAGGTGAACCCACACAACTAGAATAATCATAACAACCGATAATAGAAGTGTTGGTGCGTAAGGACCGACAGGTGAATCCATACAACTCGAATAATCATAACAACCGATAAAAGAAGTGTTGGTGCGTTAGAACCGACAGGTGAATCCATACAACTTGAATAATCATAACAACCGATAACAGAAGTGTTGGTGCGTTGGAACCGATAGGAGAATCCATACAACTCGTATAATCTTAACAACCGATAACAGAAGTGTTGGTGCGTTAGAACCGACAGGTGAATCCAGACAACTCGAATAATCATAAGAACCAATAACAGAAGTGTGGGTGCGTTACAACCGATTGGTGAATCCATATAACTCGAATAATCATAACAACCGATAACAAAAGTGTTGGTGCGTTAAAACGGACAGGTGAATCCATACAACTCGAATAATCATATCAACCGATAACAGAAGTGTTGGTGCATTAGAACCAATAAGTGAATCCATACACCTCGAATAGTCATAAAACCGATAACAGATGTGTTGGTGCCATAGGACCGACAGGTGAACCCATACAACTCGAATTATCATAACAACCTATAACAGAAGTGTTGGTGCGTTAGAACCGACAGGTGAATCCATACAACTCGAATAATCATATGAACCGATAACAGAAGTGTTCGTGCGTTAAAACCGACAGGTGAATCCATACAACTCGAATAATCATAACAACCGATAAAAGAAGTGTTGGTGCGTTAGAACCGACAGGTTAATCCAGACAACTCGGATAATCATAACAACCGATAACAGAAGTGTTGGTGCGTTAGAACCGACAGGTGAATCCATACAACTCGTATAATCATAACAACCGATAATAGAAGTGTGGGTGCGTTAGAACCGATAGGTAAATCCATACAACTCGAATAATCATAAGAACCGATAACTGAAGTGTTGGTGCGTTAGAACCGACAGGTGAATCCAGACAACTCTAATAATCATAAGAACCAATAACAGAAGTGTGGGTGCGTTAGAACCGATTGGTGAATCCATATAACTCGAATAATCATAACAGCCGTTAACAAAAGTGTTGGTGCGTTAAAACTGACAGGTGAATCCAGACAACTCGAATAATCATAACAACCGATAACAGAAGTGTTGGTGCGTTTGAATCGACAGGTGAATCCATACAACTCGAATAATCAAAAGAACCGATAACAGAAGTGTTGGTGCTTTAGAACCGATAGGTGAATCCATTCAACTCAAATAATCATCAACCGATAACAGAAGTGTTGGTGCGTTAGAACCGACAAGTGAATCCATCCAACTCGAATAATCATAAGAACCGATAACATAAGTGTTGGTGCGTTAGAAGCGACAGGTGAATCCAGACAACTCGAATAATCATAAGAACTGATAACAGAAGTGTGGGTGCGTTAGAACCGACAGGTGAATCCATACAACTCGAATAATCATAAGAACCGGTAACTGAAGTGTTGGTGCGTTAGAACCGACAGGTGAATGCATACAACTTGAATAATCATAATAACCGATAACTGAAGTGTTGGTGCGTTAGAACCGAGAGGTGAATCCATATAACTCGAATAATCATAACAACCGATAACAGAAGTGTTGGTGCGTTAAAACCGACGGGTGAATCCATACAACTCGAATAATCATAACAACCGATAAAAGAAGTGTTGGTGCGTTAGAACCGACAGGTGAATCCATACAACTTGAATAATCATAACAACCGATAATAGAAGTGTTGGTGCGTTAGAACCGACACGTGAATCCATACAACTCGTATAATCATAACAACCGATAACAGAAGTGTTGGTGCGTTAGAACCGGCAGGTGAATCCATTCAACTCGAATAATCATAAGAACCGATAACAGAAGTGGTGGTGCGTTAGAGCTGACACGTGAATCCAGACAACTCGGATAATCATAAGAACCGATAACAGAAGTGTGGGTGCGTTAGAACCGACAGGTGAATCCAAACAAGTCGAATAATCATAACAACCGATAAAAGAAGTGTTGGTGCGTTAGAACCGACAGGTGAATCCATACAACTCGAATAATCATAACATCCGATAACAGAAGTGTTGGTGCGTTAGAACCGACAGGTGAATCCATACAACTCGTATAATCATAACTACCGATAACAGAAGTGTTGGTGCGTTAGAACCGACAGGTGAATCCATACAACTCGAATAATCATAAGAACCGATAACAGAAGTGTTGGTGCATTAGAACCGACAGGTGAATCCAGACAACTCGAATAATAATAAGAACCAATAACAGAAGTGTGGGTGCGTTAGAACCGATTGGTGAATCCATATAACTCGAATAATCAAAACAACCGATAACAAAAATGTTGGTGCCTTAAAACCGACAGGTGAATCCATACAACTCGAATAATCATAACAACCGATAACAGAAGTGTTGGTGCGTTAGAGCCTACAAGTGAATCCATACAACTCGAATAATCATAAGAACCGACAAAAGAAGTGTTGGTGCGTTAGGACCGACAGGTGAACCCATACAACTCAAATAATTATAAAAACCGATAACATATGTGTTGGTGCGTTAGAACCTAAAGGTGAACCCATACAACTAGATTAATCATAACAACCGATAATAGAAGTGTTGGTGTGTAAGGACCGACAGGTGAACCCATACAACTCAAATAATCATAAGAACCGATAACAGAAGTGTGGGTGCGTTAGAACCGATTGGTGAATCCATATAAGTCGAATAATCATAACAACCGATAATAAAAGTGTGGGTGCGTTAGAACCGACACGTGAATCCATACAACTCGAATAAACAAATGAACCGATAACATAAGTGTTGGTGCGTTAGATCCGATAGGTGAATCCATACAACTCGAATAATCATAACAACCGATATCATATGTGTTAGTGCGTTAGAACCGACACGTGAATCCATACAACTCGAATAAACATATGAACCGATAACATGAGTGTTGGTGCGTTAGATCCGATAGGTGAATCCATACAACTCGAATAATCATAACAACCGATAACATATGTGTTAGTGCGTTAGAACCGACACGTGAATCCATACAACTCGAATAAACATATGAACTGATAACATAAGTGTTGGTGCGTTAGAATCGAATGGTGAATCCATACAACTTGAATAATCATAAGAACCGATAACAGAAGTGTTGGTGCGTTAGAACCGACACGTGAATCCATACAACTCGAATAAACATATGAACCGATAACATGAGTGTTGGTGCGTTAGATCCGATAGGTGAATCCATACAACTCGAATAATCATAACAACCGATAACATATGTGTTAGTGCGTTAGAACCGACACGTGAATCCATACAACTCGAATAAACATATGAACTGATAACATAAGTGTTGGTGCGTTAGAATCGAATGGTGAATCCATACAACTTAAATAATCATAAGAACCGATAACAGAAGTGTTGGTGCATTAGAACCAATAAGCGAATCCATACACCTCGAATAGTCATAAAACTGATAACAGATGTGTTGGTGCCTTAGGACCGACAGGTGAACCCATACAACTCGAATTATCATAACAACCTATAACAGAAGTGTTGGTGCGTTAGAACCAACAGGTGAATCAATACAACTCGAATAATCATATGAACCGATAATAGAAGTGTTCGTGCGTTAAAACCGACAGGTCAATCCATACAACTCGCATAATCATAACAACCGATAAAAGAAGTGTTGGTGCGTTAGAACCGACAGGTGAATCCATACAACTTGAATAATCATAACAACCGATAACAGAAGTGTTGGTGCGTAAGGACCGACAGGTGAATCCATACAACTCGTATAATCATAACAAGCGATAACAAAAGTGTTGGTGCTTTAGAACCGACAGGTGAATCCATACAACTCGAATAATCATAAGAACCGATAACAGAAGTGTTGGTGCATTAGAACCGACAGGTGAATCCATACAACTCGAATAATCATAAGAACCAATAACAGAAGTGTGGGTGCGTTAGAACCGATTGGTGAATCCATATAACTCGAATAATCAAAACAACCGATAACAAAAGTGTTGGTGCGTTAAAACGGACAGGTGAATCCATACAACTCGAATAATCATAACAACCGATAACAGAAGTGTTGGTGCGTTAGAGCCTACAAGTGAATCCATACAACTCGAATAATCATAAGAACCGATAAAAGAAGTGTTGGTGCGTTAGGACCGACAGGTGAACCCATACAACTCAAATAATCATAAAAACCGATAACATATGTGTTGGTGCGTTAGAACCTAAAGGTGAACCCATACATCTAGAATAATCATAACAACCGATAATAGAAGTGTTGGTGCGTAAGGACCGACAGGTGAACCCATACAACTCAAATAATCATAAGAACCGATAACAGAAGTGTGGGTGCGTTAGAACCGATTGGTGAATCCATATAAGTCGAATAATCATAACAACCGATAATAAAAGTGTTGGTGCGTTAGAACCGACATGTGAATCCATACAACTCGAATAAACATATGAACCGATAACATAAGTGTTGGTGCGTTAGATCCGATAGGTGAATCTATACAACTCGAATAATCATAACAACCGATAACATATGTGTTAGTGCGTTAGAACCGACACGTGAATCCATACAACTCGAATAAACATATGAACTGAGAACATAAGTGTTGGTGCGTTAGAACCGAATGGTGAATCCATACATCTTGAATAATCATAAGAACCGATAACATAAGTGTTGGTGCGTTAGAACCAATAAGTGAATCTATACACCTCGAATAGTCATAAAACCGATAACAGATGTGTTGGTGCCTTAGGACCGACAGGTGAACCCATACAACTCGAATTATCATAACAACCTATAACAGAAGTGTTGGTGCGTTAGAACCAACAGGTGAATCAATACAACTCGAATAATCATATGAACCGATAACAGAAGTGTTCATGCGTTAAAACCGACAGGTGAATCCATACAACTCGAATAATCATAACAACCGATAAAAGAAGTGTTGGTGCGTTAGAACCGACAGGTGAATCCATACAACTCGAATAATCATAACAACCGATAACAGAAGTGTTGGTGCGTTAGAACCGACAGGTGAATCCATACAACTCGTATAATCATAACAAGCGATAACAAAAGTGTTGGTGCTTTAGAACCGACAGGTGAATCCATACAACTCGAATAATCATAAGAACCGATAACAAAAGTGTTGGTGCGTTAGAACCGACAGGTGAATCCAGACAACTCGAATAATCATAAGAACTGATAACAGAAGTGTGGGTGCGCTAGAACCGACAGGTGAATCCATACAACTGGAATAATCATAAGAACCGATAACAGAAGTGTTGGTGTGTTAGAACCGACAGGTGAATCCAGACAACTCGAATAATCATAAGAACTGATAACAGAAGTGTGGGTGCGCTAGAACCGACAGGTGAATCCATACAACTCGAATAATCATAAGAACCGATAACAGAAGTGTTGGTGCATTAGAACCGACAGGTGAATCCAGACAACTCGAATAATCATAAGAACCGATAACAGAAGTGTTGGTGCGTTAGAACCGACAGGTGAATCCATACAACTCGTATAATCATAACCACCGATAATAGAAGTGTGGGTGCGTTAGAACCGACAGGTAAATCCGTACAACTCGAATAATCATAAGAACCGATAACTGAAGTGTTGGTGCGTTAGAACAGACAGGTGAATCCAGACAACTCGAATAATCATAAGAACCTATAACAGAAGTGTGGGTGCGTTAGAACCGATTGGTGAATGCATATAACTCAAATAATCATAACAGCCGATAACAAAAGTGTTGGTGCGTTAAAACTGACAGGTGAATCCATACAACTCGAATAATCATAACAACCGATAACAGAAGTGTTGGTGCGTTTGAATCGACAGGTGAATCCATACAACTCGAATAATCAAAAGAACCGATAACAGAAGTGTTGGTGCTTTAGAACCGATAGGTGAATCCATACAACTCAAATAATCATCAACCGATAACAGAAGTGTTGGTGCGTTAGAACCGACAGGTGAATCCATACAACTCGAATAATCATAAGAACCGATAACATAAGTGTTGGTGCGTTAGAAGCGACAGGTGAATCCAGACAACTCGAATAATCATAAGAACTGATAACAGAAGTGTGGGTGCGTTAGAACCGACAGGTGAATCCATACAACTCGAATAATCATAAGAACCGATAACTGAAGTGTTGGTGCGTTAGAACCGACAGGTGAATCCAGACAACTCGATTAATCATAAGAACCAATAACAGAAGTGTGGGTGCGTTAGAACCGATTGGTGAATCCATATAACTCGAATAATCATAACAACCGATAACAAAAGTGTTGGTGCGTTAAAACTGACAGGTGAATCCATACAACTCGAATAATCATAACAACCGATAACAGAAATGTTGGTGCGTTTGATCCGACAGGTGAATCCATACAATTCGAATAATCAAAAGAACAGATAACAGAAGTGTTGGTGCTTTGGAACCGATAGGTGAATCCATACAACTCGAATAAACATATGAACCGATAACATAAGTGTTGGTGCGTTAGATCCGATAGGTGAATCCATACAACTCGAATAATCATAACAACCAATAACATATGTGTTAGTGCGTTAGAACCGACACGTGAATCCATACAACTCGAATAAACATATGAACTGATAACATAAGTGTTGGTGCGTTAGAACCTAATGGTGAATCCATACAACTTGAATAATCATAAGAACCGATAACAGAAGTGTTGGTGCATTAGAACCAATAAGTGAATCCATACACCTCGAATAGTCATAAAACCGATAACAGATGTGTTGGTGCCTTAGGACCGACAGGTGAACCCATACAACTCGAATTATCATAACAACCTATAACAGAAGTGTTGGTGCGTTAGAACCAACAGGTGAATCAATACAACTCGAATAATCATATGAACCGATAACAGAAGTGTTCGTGCGTTAAAACCGACAGGTGAATCCATACAACTCGAATAATCATAACAACCGATAAAAGAAGTGTTGGTGCGTTAGAACCGACAGGTGAATCCATACAACTCGAATAATCATAACAACCGATAACAGAAGTGTTGGTGCGTTAGAACCGACAGGTGAATCCATACAACTCGTATAATCATAACAAGCGATAACAGAAGTGTTGGTGCGTTAGAACCGACAGGTGAATCCATACAACTCGAATAATCATAACAACCGATAACAGAAGTGTTGGTGCGTTAGAACCGACAGGTGAATCCATACAACTCGTATAATCATAACTAGCGATAACAAAAGTGTTGGTGCTTTAGAACCGACAGGTGAATCCATACAACTCGAATAATCATAAGAACCGATAACAGAAGTGTTGGTGCATTAGAACCGACAGGTGAATCCAGACAACTCGAATAATCATAAGAACCGATAACAGAAGTGTTGGTGCGTTAGAACCGACAGGTGAATCCATACAACTCGTATAATCATAACAACCGATAATAAAAGTGTTGGTGCGTTAGAACCGACAGGTGAATCCATACAACTCGAATAATCATAAGAACCGATAACTGAAGTGTTGGTGCGTTAGAACCGACAAGTGAATCCAGACAACTCGAATAATCATAACAACCGATAACAGAAGTGTGGGTGCGTTAGAACCGATTGGTGAATCCATATAACTTGAATAATCATAACAGCCGATAACAAAAGTGTTGGTGCGTTAAAACTGACAGGTGAATCCATACAACTCGAATAATCATAACAACCGATAATAGAAGTGTTGGTGCGTTTGAATCGACAGGTGAATCCATACAACTCGAATAATCAAAAGAACCGATAACAGAAGTGTTGGTGCCTTAGAACCGATAGGTGAATCCATACAACTCAAATAATCATCAACCGATAACAGAAGTGTTGGTGCGTTAGAACCGACAGATGAATCCATACAACTCGAATAATCATAAGAACCGAAAACATAAGTGTGGGTGTGTTAGAACCGACAGGTGAATCCATACAACTCGAATAATCATAAGAACCGGTAACTGAAGTGTTGGTGCGTTAGAACCGACAGGTGAATCCATACAACTCGAATAATCATAAGAACTGATAACAGAAGTGTGGGTGCGTTAGAACCGACAGGTGAATCCATACAACTCGAATAATCATAAGAACCGATAACTGAAGTGTTGGTGCGTTAGAACCGACAGGTGAATCCAGACAACTCGATTAATCATAAGAACCAATAGCAGAAGTGTGGGTGCGTTAGAACCCGATTGGTGAATCCATATAACTCGAATAATCATAACAACCGATAACAAAAGTGTTGGTGCGTTAAAACTGACAGGTGAATCCATACAACTCGAATAATCATAACAACCGATAACAGAAATGTTGGTGCGTTTGAACCGACAGGTGAATCTATACAACTAGAATAATCATAACAATCGATAATATAAGTGTGGGTGCGTTAGAACCGACAGGTGAATCCATACAACTCGAATAATCATAAGAACCGATAACTGAAGTGTTGGTGCGTTAGAACGGACAGGTGAATCCAGACAACTCGATTAATCATAAGAACCAATAACAGAAGTGTGGGTGCGTTAGAACCGATTGGTGAATCCATATAACTCGAATAATCATAACAACCGATAACAAAAGTGTTGGTGCGTTAAAACTGACAGGTGAATCCATACAACTCGAATAATCATAACAACCGATAACAGAAATGTTGGTGCGTTTGAACCGACAGGTGAATCCATACAACTAGAATAATCATAACAATCGATAATATAAGTGTTGGTGCGTTAAAACCGGAAGGTGAATCCACCCAACTCGAATAATCGTAACAACCAATAACATAAGTGTTGGTGCGTTAGATCCGATAAGTGAATCCATATAACTCGAATAATCGTAACAACTGATAACATATGTGTTAGTGCGTTAGAACCGGCACGTGAATCCATACAAATCGAATAAACATATGAACTGATAACAGAAGTGTTGGTGCGTTAGAACCGATAGGTGAATCCATACAACTTGAATAATCATAACAACCGATAACAGAAGTGGTGGTGCGTTAGAGCCGACATGTGAATCCATACAACTCGAATAATCATAACAACCGATAACAGAAGTGTTGGTGCGTTAGAACCGACAGGTGAATCCATACAACTCGTATAATCATAAAAACCGATAACAGAAGTGTTGGTGCGTTAGAACCGACAGGTGAATCCATACAACTCGAATAATCATAATAACCGATAACAGAAGTGTTGGTGCGTTAGAACCGACAGGTGAATCCATATAACTCGAATAATCATAAGAACCGATAACAGAAGTGTTGGTGCGTAAGGACCGACATGTGAACCCATACAACTCTAATAATCATAACAACCGATAACATAAGTGTTGGAGCGTTAAAACCGACAGGTGAATCCATACAACTCGAATAATCATAACAACCGATAAAAGAAGTGTTGGTGCGTTAGAACCGACAGGTGAATCCATACAACTCAAATAATCATAACAACCGATAACATAAGTGTTGGTGCGTTAGAACCGACAGGTGAATCCATACAACTCGAATAATCATAAGAACCGATAACAGAAGTGTTGGTGCGTTAGAACCGACAGGTGATTCCAGACAACTCGAATAATTATAAGAACTGATAAGAGAAGTGTGGGTGCGTTAGAACCGATTTTTGAATCCATATAACTCAAATAATCATAACAACCGATAACAAAAGTGTTGGTGCGTTAAAACCGACAGGTGAATCCATACAACTCGAATAATCATAACAACCGATAATAGAAGTGTTGGTGCGTTTGAATGGACGAGTGAATCCATACAACTCTAATAATCAAAAGAACCGATAACAGAAGTGTTGGTGCTTTAGAACCAAATGGTGAATCCATACAACTCGAATAATCATAACAACCGATAATATAAGTGTTGGTGTGTTAAAACCGAAAGGTGAATCCACCCAACTCGAATAATCATAACAACCGATAACATAAGTGTTGGTGTGTTAGATCCGATAGGTGAATCCATACAACTCGAATAATCATAACAACCGATAACATATGTGTTAGTGCGTTAGAACCGACACGTGAATTCATACAACTCGAATAAACAGATGAACTGATAACAGAAGTGTTGGTGCGTTAGAACCAAATGGTGAATCCATACAACTTGAATAATCATAAGAACTGATAATAGAAATGTTGGTGCATTAGAACCAATAGGGGAATCCATACACCTCGAATAGTCATAAAACCGATAACAGATGTGTTGGTGCCTTAGGACCGATAGGTGAACCCATACAACTCGAATTATCATAACAACCTATAATAGAAGTGTGGGTGCGTTAGAACCGACAGGTGAATCAATACAACTCGAATAATCATATGAACCGGTAACAGAAGTGTTCGTGCGTTAAAACCGACAGCTGAATCCATACAACTCGAATAATCATAACAACCGATAGAAGAAGTGTTAGTGCGCTAGAACCGACAGGTGAATCCATACAAATCGAATAATCATAACAACCGATAACAGAAGTGTTGGTGCGTTAGAACCGACAGGTGAATCCATACAACTCGTATAATCATAACAAGCGATAACAGAAGTGTTGGTGCGTTAGAACCGACAGGTGAATCCATACAACTCGAATAATCATAACAACCGATAACAGAAGTGTTGGTGCGTTAGAACCGACAGGTGAATCCATACAACTCATATAATCATAACTAGCGATAACAAAAGTGTTGGTGCTTTAGAACCGACAGGTGAATCCATACAACTCGAATAATCATAAGAACCGATAACAGAAGTGTTGGTGCATTAGAACCGACAGGTGAATCCAGACAACTCGAATAATCATAAGAACCGATAACAGAAGTGTTGGTGCGTTAGAACCGACAGGTGAATCCATACAACTCGTATAATCATAACAACCGATAATAGAAGTGTTGGTGCGTTAGAACCGACAGGTGAATCCATACAACTCGAATAATCATAAGAACCGATAACTGAAGTGTTGGTGCGTTAGAACCGACAGGTGAATCTAGACAACTCGAATAATCATAACAACCGATAACAGAAGTGTGGGTGCGTTAGAACCGATTGGTGAATCCATATAACTTGAATAATCATAACAGCCGATAACAAAAGTGTTGGTGCGTTAAAACTGACAGGTGAATCCATACAACTCGAATAATCATAACAACCGATAACATAAGTGTTGGTGCGTTTGAATCGACAGGTGAATCCATACAACTCGAATAATCAAAAGAACCGATAACAGAAGTGTTGGTGCTTTAGAACCGATAGGTGAATCCATACAACTCAAATAATCATCAACCGATAACAGAAGTGTTGGTGCGTTAGAACCGACAGATGAATCCATACAACTCGAATAATCATAAGAACCGAAAACATAAGTGTTGGTGCGTTAGAACCGACAGGTGAATCCATACAACTCGAATAATCATAAGAACCGATAACTGAAGTGTTGGTGCGTTAGAACCGACACATGAATCCAGACAACTCGATTAATCATAAGAACCAATAACAGAAGTGTGGGTGCGTTAGAACCGATTGGTGAATCCATATAACTCGAATAATCATAACAACCGATAACAAAAGTGTTGGTGCGTTAAAACTGACAGGTGAATCCATACAACTCGAATAATCATAACAACCGATAACAGAAATGTTGGTGCGTTTGAACCGACAGGTGAATCTATACAACTAGAATAATCTTAACAATCGATAATATAAGTGTGGGTGCGTTAGAACCGACAGGTGAATCCATACAACTCGAATAATCATAAGAACCGATAACTGAAGTGTTGGTGCGTTAGAACCGACAGGTGAATCCAGACAACTCGATTAATCATAAGAACCAATAACAGAATGTGGGTGCGTTAGAACCGATTGGTGAATCCATATAACTCGAATAATCATAACAACCGATAACAAAAGTGTTGGTGCGTTAAAACTGACAGGTGAATCCATACAACTCGAATAATCATAACAACCGATAACAGAAATGTTGGTGCGTTTGAACCGACAGGTGAATCCATACAACTCGAATAATCATAAGAACCGATAACTGAAGTGTTGGTGCGTTAGAACCGACAGGTGAATCCAGACAACTCGATTAATCATAAGAACCAATAACAGAAGTGTGGGTGCGTTAGAACCGATTAGTGAATCCATATAACTCGAATAATCATAACAACCGATAACAAAAGTGTTGGTGCGTTAAAACTGACAGGTGAATCCATACAACTCGAATAATCATAACAACCGATAACAGAAGTGTTGGTGCGTTTGAATCGACAAGTGAATCCATACAACTCGAATAATCAAAAGAACCGATAACAGAAGTGTTGGTGCTTTAGAACCGATAGGTGAATCCATACAACTCAAATAATCATCAACCGATAACAGAAGTGTTGGTGCGTTAGAACCGACAGATGAATCCATACAACTCGAATAATCATAAGAACCGAAAACATAAGTGTTGGTGCGTTAGAACCGACAGGTGAATCCAGACAACTCGAATAATCATAAGAACTGATAACAGAAGTGTTGGAGCGTTAAAACCGACAGGTGAATCCATACAACTCGAATAATCATAACAACCGATAAAAGAAGTGTTGGTGCGTTAGAACCGACAGGTGAATCCATACAACTAAAATAATCATAACAACCGATAACAGAAGTGTTGGTGCGTTAGAACCGACAGGTGAATCCATACAACTCGAATAATCATAAGAACCGATAACAGAAGTGTTGTGCGTTAGAATCGACAGGTGATTCCAGACAACTCGAATAATTATAAGAACTGATAAGAGAAGTGTGGGTGCGTTAGAACCGATTTTTGAATCCATATAACTCAAATAATCATAACAACCGATAACAAAAGTGTTGGTGCGTTAAAACCGACAGGTGAATCCATACAACTCGAATAATCATAACAACCGATAATAGAAGTGTTGGTGCGTTTGAATGGACGAGTGAATCCATACAACTCTAATAATCAAAAGAACCGATAACAGAAGTGTTGGTGCTTTAGAACCAAATGGTGAATCCATACAACTCGAATAATCATAACAACCGATAATATAAGTGTTGGTGTGTTAAAACCGAAAGGTGAATCCACCCAACTCGAATAATCATAACAACCGATAACATAAGTGTTGGTGTGTTAGATCCGATAGGTGAATCCATACAACTCGAATAATCATAACAACCGATAACATATGTGTTAGTGCGTTAGAACCGACACGTGAATTCATACAACTCGAATAAACATATGAACTGATAACAGAAGTCTTGGTGCGTTAGAACCAAATGGTGAATCCATACAACTTGAATAATCATAAGAACTGATAATAGAAGTGTTGGTGCATTAGAACCAATAGGGGAATCCATACACCTCGAATAGTCATAAAACCGATAACAGATGTGTTGGTGCCTTAGGACCGATAGGTGAACCCATACAACTCGAATTATCATAACAACCTATAATAGAAGTGTGGGTGCGTTAGAACCGACAGGTGAATCAATACAACTCGAATAATCATATGAACCGGTAACAGAAGTGTTCGTGCGTTAAAACCGACAGGTGAATCCATACAACTCGAATAATCATAACAACCGATAGAAGAAGTGTTGGTGCGCTAGAACCGACAGGTGAATCCATACAACTCGAATAATCATAACAACCGATAACAGAAGTGTTGGTGCGTTAGAACCGACAGGTGAATCCATACAACTCGTATAATCATAACAAGCGATAACAGAAGTGTTGGTGCGTTAGAACCGACAGGTGAATCCATACAACTCGAATAATCATAACAACCGATAACAGAAGTGTTGGTGCGTTAGAACCGACAGGTGAATCCATACAACTCGTATAATCATAACTAGCGATAACAAAAGTGTTGGTGCTTTAGAACCGACAGGGGAATCCATACAACTCGAATAATCATAAGAACCGATAACAGAAGTGTTGGTGCATTAGAACCGACAGGTGAATCCAGACAACTCGAATAATCATAAGAACCGATAACAGAAGTGTTGGTGCGTTAGAACCGACAGGTGAATCCATACAACTCGTATAATCATAACAACCGATAATAGAAGTGTTGGTGCGTTAGAACCGACAGGTGAATCCATACAACTCGAATAATCATAAGAACCGATAACTGAAGTGTTGGTGCGTTAGAACCGACAGGTGAATCCAGACAACTCGAATAATCATAACAACCGATAACAGAAGTGTGGGTGCGTTAGAACCGATTGGTGAATCCATATAACTTGAATAATCATAACAGCCGATAACAAAAGTGTTGGTGCGTTAAAACTGACAGGTGAATCCATACAACTCGAATAATCATAACAACCGATAACAGAAGTGTTGGTGCGTTTGAATCGACAGGTGAATCCATACCACTCGAATAATCAAAAGAACCGATAACAGAAGTGTTGGTGCTTTAGAACCGATAGGTGAATCCATACAACTCAAATAATCATCAACCGATAACAGAAGTGTTGGTGCGTTAGAACCGACAGATGAATCCATACAACTCGAATAATCATAAGAACCGAAAACATAAGTGTTGGTGCGTTAGAACCGACAGGTGATTCCAGACAACTCGAATAATCATAAGAACTGATAACAGAAGTGTGGGTGCGTTAGAACCGACAAGTGAATCCATACAACTCGAATAATCATAAGAACCGATAACTGAAGTGTTGGTGCGTTAGAACCGACAGGTGAATCCAGACAACTCGATTAATCATAAGAACCAATAACAGAAGTGTGGGTGCGTTAGAACCGATTGGTGAATCCATATAACTCGAATAATCATAACAACCGATAACAAAAGTGTTGGTGCGTTAAAACTGACAGGTGAATCCATACAACTCGAATAATCATAACAACCGATAACAGAAATGTTGGTGCGTTTGAACCGACAGGTGAATCCATACAACTAGAATAATCATAACAATCGATAATATAAGTGTTGGTGCGTTAAAACTGAAAGGTGAATCCACCCAACTCGAATAATCATAACAACCAATAACATAAGTGTTGGTGCGTTAGATCCGATAAGTGAATCCATATAACTCGAATAATCGTAACAACTGATAACATATGTGTTAGTGCGTTAGAACCGGCACGTGAATCCATACAAATCGAATAAACATATGAACTGATAACAGAAGTGTTGGTGCGTTAGAACCGATAGGTGAATCCATACAACTTGAATAATCATAACAACCGATAACAGAAGTGGTGGTGCGTTAGAGCCGACATGTGAATCCATACAACTCGAATAATCATAACAACCGATAACAGAAGTGTTGGTGCGTTAGAACTGACATTGAATCCATACAACTCGTATAATCATAAAAACCGATAACAGAAGTGTTGGTGCGTTAGAACCGACAGGTGAATCCATACAACTCGAATAATCATAATAACCGATAACAGAAGTGTTGGTGCGTTAGAACCGACAGGTGAATCCATATAACTCGAATAATCATAAGAACCGATAACATAAGTGTTGGTGCGTAAGGACCGACATGTGAACCCATACAACTCTAATAATCATAACAACCGATAACATAAGTGTTGGAGCGTTAAAACCGACAGGTGAATCCATACAACTCGAATAATCATAACAACCGATAAAAGAAGTGTTGGTGCGTTAGAACCGACAGGTGAATCCATACAACTCAAATAATCATAACAACCGATAACAGAAGTGTTGGTGCGCTAGAACCGACAGGTGAATCCATACAACTCGAATAATCATAAGAACCGATAACAGAAGTGTTGGTGCGTTAGAACCGACAGGTGATTCCAGACAACTCGAATAATTATAAGAACTGATAAGAGAAGTGTGGGTGCGTTAGAACCGATTTTTGAATCCATATAACTCAAATAATCATAACAACCGATAACAAAAGTGTTGGTGCGTTAAAACCGACAGGTGAATCCATACAACTCGAATAATCATAACAACCGATAATAGAAGTGTTGGTGCGTTTGAATGGACGAGTGAATCCATACAACTCTAATAATCAAAAGAACCGATAACAGAAGTGTTGGTGCTTTAGAACCAAATGGTGAATCCATACAACTCGAATAATCATAACAACCGATAATATAAGTGTTGGTGTGTTAAAACCGAAAGGTGAATCCACCCAACTCGAATAATCATAACAACCGATAACATAAGTGTTGGTGTGTTAGATCCGATAGGTGAATCCATACAACTCGAATAATCATAATAACCGATAACAGAAGTGTTGGTGCGTTAGAACCGACAGGTGAATCCATATAACTCGTATAATCATAAAAACCGATAACAGAAGTGTTGGTGCGTTAGAACCGACAGGTGAATCCATACAACTCGAATAATCATAATAACCGATAACAGAAGTGTTGGTGCGTTAGAACCGACAGGTGAATCCATATAACTCGAATAATCATAAGAACCGATAACATAAGTGTTGGTGCGTAAGGACCGACATGTGAACCCATACAACTCTAATAATCATAACAACCGATAACATAAGTGTTGGAGCGTTAAAACCGACAGGTGAATCCATACAACTCGAATAATCATAACAACCGATAAAAGAAGTGTTGGTGCGTTAGAACCGACAGGTGAATCCATACAACTCAAATAATCATAACAACCGATAACAGAAGTGTTGGTGCGCTAGAACCGACAGGTGAATCCATACAACTCGAATAATCATAAGAACCGATAACAGAAGTGTTGGTGCGTTAGAACCGACAGGTGATTCCAGACAACTCGAATAATTATAAGAACTGATAAGAGAAGTGTGGGTGCGTTAGAACCGATTTTTGAATCCATATAACTCAAATAATCATAACAACCGATAACAAAAGTGTTGGTGCGTTAAAACCGACAGGTGAATCCATACAACTCGAATAATCATAACAACCGATAATAGAAGTGTTGGTGCGTTTGAATGGACGAGTGAATCCATACAACTCTAATAATCAAAAGAACCGATAACAGAAGTGTTGGTGCTTTAGAACCAAATGGTGAATCCATACAACTCGAATAATCATAACAACCGATAATATAAGTGTTGGTGTGTTAAAACCGAAAGGTGAATCCACCCAACTCGAATAATCATAACAACCGATAACATAAGTGTTGGTGTGTTAGATCCGATAGGTGAATCCATACAACTCGAATAATCATAACAACCGATAACATATGTGTTAGTGCGTTAGAACCGACACGTGAATTCATACAACTCGAATAAACATATGAACTGATAACAGAAGTGTTGGTGCGTTAGAACCAAATGGTGAATCCATACAACTTGAATAATCATAAGAACTGATAATAGAAGTGTTGGTGCATTAGAACCAATAGGGGAATCCATACACCTCGAATAGTCATAAAACCGATAACAGATGTGTTGGTGCCTTAGGACCGATAGGTGAACCCATACAACTCGAATAATCATAACAACCGATAGAAGAAGTGTTGGTGCGCTAGAACCGACAGGTGAATCCATACAACTCGAATAATCATAACAACCGATAACAGAAGTGTTGGTGCGTTAGAACCGACAGGTGAATCCATACAACTCGTATAATCATAACAAGCGATAACAGAAGTGTTGGTGCGTTAGAACCGACAGGTGAATCCAAACAACTCGAATAATCATAAGAACCGATAACAGAAGTGTTGGTGCGTTAGAACCGATAGGTGAATCCAGACAACTCGAATAATCATAAGAACTGATAACAGAAGTGTGGGTGCGTTAGAACCGACCGGTGAATCAATACAACTCGAATAATCATATGAACCGGTAACAGAAGTGTTCGTGCGTTAAAACCGACAGATGAATCCATACAACTCGAATAATCATAACAACTGATAGAAGAAGTGTTGGTGCGCTAGAACCGACAGGTGAATCCATACAACTCGAATAATCATAACAACCGATAACAGAAGTGTTGGTGCGTTAGAACCGACAGGTGAATCCATACAACTCGTATAATCATAACAAGCGATAACAGAAGTGTTGGTGCGTTAGAACCGACAGGTGAATCCAAACAACTCGAATAATCATAAGAACCGATAACAGAAGTGTTGGTGCGTTAGAACCGACAGGTGAATCCAGACAACTCGAATAATCATAAGAACTAATAACAGAAGTGTGGGTGCGTTAGAACCGACAGGTGAATCCAGACAAATCGAATAATCATAAGAACCGATAACAGAAGTGTTGGTGCGTTAGAACCGACAGGTGAATCCATACAACTCATATAATCATAACTACCGATAACAGAAGTGTTGGTGCGTTTTAACCGACAGGTGAATCCATACAACTAGAATAATCATAACAATCGATAATATAAGTGTTGGTGCGTTAAAACTGAAAGGTGAATCCACCCAACTCGAATAATCATAACAACCAATAACATAAGTGTTGGTGCGTTAGATCCGATAAGTGAATCCATATAACTCGAATAATCGTAACAACTGATAACATATGTGTTAGTGCGTTAGAACCGGCACGTGAATCCATACAAATTGAATAAACATATGAACTGATAACAGAAGTGTTGGTGCGTTAGAACCGATAGGTGAATCCATACAACTTGAATAATCATAACAACCGATAACAGAAGTGGTGGTGCGTTAGAGCCGACATGTGAATCCATACAACTCGAATAATCATAACAACCGATAACAGAAGTGTTGGTGCGTTAGAACTGACATTGAATCCATACAACTCGTATAATCATAAAAACCGATAACAGAAGTGTTGGTGCGTTAGAACCGACAGGTGAATCCATACAACTCGAATAATCATAATAACCGATAACAGAAGTGTTGGGGCGTTAGAACCGACAGGTGAATCCATATAATTCGAATAATCATAAGAACCGATAACAGAAGTGTTGGTGCGTAAGGACCGACATGTGAACCCATACAACTCTAATAATCATAACAACCGATAACATAAGTGTTGGAGCGTTAAAACCGACAGGTGAATCCATACAACTCGAATAATCATAACAACCGATAAAAGAAGTGTTGGTGCGTTAGAACCGACAGGTGAATCCATACAACTCAAATAATCATAACAACCGATAACAGAAGTGTTGGTGCGTTAGAACCGACAGGTGAATCCATACAACTCGAATAATCATAAGAACCGATAACAGAAGTGTTGGTGCGTTAGAACCGACAGGTGATTCCAGACAACTCGAATAATTATAAGAACTGATAACAGAAGTGTGGGTGCGTTAGAACCGATTTTTGAATCCATATAACTCAAATAATCATAACAACCGATAACAAAAGTGTTGGTGCGTTAAAACCGACAGGTGAATCCATACAACTCGAATAATCATAACAACCGATAATAGAAGTGTTGGTGCGTTTGAATGGACGAGTGAATCCATACAACTCTAATAATCAAAAGAACCGATAACAGAAGTGTTGGTGCTTTAGAACCAAATGGTGAATCCATTCAACTCGAATAATCATAACAACCGATAATATAAGTGTTGGTGTGTTAAAACCGAAAGGTGAATCCACCCAACTCGAATAATCATAACAACCGATAACATAAGTGTTGGTGTGTTAGATCCGATAGGTGAATCCATACAACTCGAATAATCATAACAACCGATAACATATGTGTTAGTGCGTTAGAACCGACACGTGAATTCATACAACTCGAATAAACATATGAACTGATAACAGAAGTGTTGGTGCGTTAGAACCAAATGGTGAATCCATACAACTTGAATAATCATAAGAACTGATAATAGAAGTGTTGGTGCATTAGAACCAATAGGGGAATCCATACACCTCGAATAGTCATAAAACCGATAACAGATGTGTTGGTGCCTTAGGACCGATAGGTGAACCCATACAACTCGAATAATCATAACAACCGATAGAAGAAGTGTTGGTGCGCTAGAACCGACAGGTGAATCCATACAACTCGAATAATCATAACAACCGATAACAGAAGTGTTGGTGCGTTAGAACCGACAGGTGAATCCATACAACTCAAATAATCAGAACAACCGATAACAGAAGTGTTGGTGCGTTTGAACCGACAGGTGAATCCATACAACTTGAATAATCAAAAGAACCAATAACAGAAGTGTTGGTGCGTTAGAACCGATAGGTGAATCAATACAACTCGAATAATCATATGAACCGATAACAGAAGTGTTGGTGCGTTTAAACCGACAGGTGAATCCATATAACTCGAATAATCATAACAACCGATAACAGAAGTGTTGGTGCGTTTGAACCGACAGGTGAATCCATACAACTCGTATAATCATAACAAGCGATAACAGAAGTGTTGGTGCGTTAGAACCGACAGGTGAATCCATACAAATCAAATAATCAGAACAACCGATAACAGAAGTGTTGGTGCGTTTGAACCGACAGGTGAATCCATACAACTTGAATAATCAAAAGAACCAATAACAGAAGTGTTGGTGCGTTAGAACCGATAGGTGAATCAATACAACTCGAATAATCATATGAACCGATAACAGAAGTGTGGGTGCGTTTAAACCGACAGGTGAATCCATATAACTCGAATAATCATAACAACCGATAACAGAAGTGTTGGTGCGTTTGAATCGACAGGTGAATCCATACAACTCGTATAATCATAACAACCGATAATAGAAGTGTTGGTGCGTTAGAACCGACAGGTGAATCCATACAACTCGAATAATCATAAGAACCGATAACAGAAGTGTTGGTGCGTTAGAACCGACAGGTGAATCCAAACAACTCGAATAATCATAAGAACCGATAACAGAAGTGTTGGTGCGTTAGAACCGACAGGTGAATCCAGACAACTCGAATAATCATAAGAACTGATAACAGAAGTGTGGGTGCGTTAGAACCGACCGGTGAATCAATACAACTCGAATAATCATATGAACCGGTAACAGAAGTGTTCGTGCGTTAAAACCGACAGGTGAATCCATACAACTCGAATAATCATAACAACCGATAGAAGAAGTGTTGGTGCGCTAGAACCGACAGGTGAATCCATACAACTCGAATAATCATAACAACCGATAACAGAAGTGTTGGTGCGTTAGAACCGACAGGTGAATCCATACAACTCGTATAATCATAACAAGCGATAACAGAAGTGTTGGTGCGTTAGAACCGACAGGTGAATCCAAACAACTCGAATAATCATAAGAACCGATAACAGAAGTGTTGGTGCGTTAGAACCGACAGGTGAATCCAGACAACTCGAATAATCATAAGAACTGATAACAGAAGTGTGGGTGCGTTAGAACCGACAGGTGAATCCAGACAAATCGAATAATCATAAGAACCGATAACAGAAGTGTTGGTGCGTTAGAACCGACAGGTGAATCCATACAACTCATATAATCATAACTACCGATAACAGAAGTGTTGGTGCGTTAGATCCAACAAGTGAATCCATACAACTCGAATAATCATAAGAACCGATAACTGAAGTGTTGCTGCGTTAGAACTGACAGGGGAATCCAGACAACTCGAATAATCATAAGAACCAATAACAGAAGTGTGGGTGCGTTAGAACCGATTGGTGAATCCATATAACTCGAATAATCATAACAGCCGATAACAAAAGTGTTGGGGCGTTAAAAATGACAGGTGAATCCATACAACTCGAATAATCATAACAACCGATAACATATGTGCTAGTGCGTTAGAACCGACCGGTGAATCAATACAACTCGAATAATCATATGAACCGGTAACAGAAGTGTTCGTGCGTTAAAACCGACAGGTGAATCCATACAACTCGTATAATCATAACAACCGATAATAGAAGTGTGGGTGCGTTAGAACCGATAGGTAAATCCATACAACTCGAATAATCATAACAACCGATAACAGAAGTGGTGGTGCGTTAGAGCCGACACGTGAATCCATACAACTCGAATAATCATAACAACCGATAACAGAAGTGTTGGTGCGTTAGAACCGACAGGTAAATCCAGACAACTCGACTAATCCTAAGAACTGATAACAGAAGTGTGGGTGCGTTAGAACCGACAGGTGAATCCATACAACTCGAATAATCATAAGAACCGATAACTGAAGTGTTGGTGCGTTAGAACCGACAGGTGAATCCAGATAACTCGATTAATCATAAGAACCTTGCTGCGTTAGAACCGACAGGTGAATCCATACAACTCGAATAATCATAACATCCGATAACAGAAGTGTTGGTGCGTTAGAACCGAGAGGTGAATACATACAACTCGAATAATCATAAGAACCGATAACAGAAGTGTTGGTGCGTTAGAACCGACAGGTGAATGCATACAACTCGAATAATCATAAGAACCGATAACAGAAGTGTTGGTGCGTTTGAATGGACAAGTGAATCCATACAACTCGAATAATCAAAAGAACCGATAACAGAAGTGTTGGTGCGTTAGAACCGATAGATGAATCCATACAACTCAAATAATCATCAACCGATAACAAAAGTGTTGGTGCGTTAGAACCGACAGGTGAATCCATACAACTCGTATAATCATAACAACCGATAACAGAAGTGTTGGTGCGTTAGAACCGACAGGTGAATCCATACAACTCGAATAATCATAATAACCGATAACAGAAGTGTTGGTGCGTTAGAACCGACAGGTGAATCCATATAACTCGAATAATCATAAGAACCGATAACAGAAATGTTGGTGCGTTAGAACCGACAGGTGATTCCAGACAACTCGAATAATCATAACAACCGATAACAGAAGTGTTGGTGCGTTAAAACCGACAGGTGAATCCATACAACTCGAATAATCATAACATCCGATAACAGAAGTGTTGGTGCGTTAGAACTGAGAGGTGAATACATACAACTCGTATCATCATAACAACCGATAACAAAAGTGTTGGTGCGTTAGAACCGACAGGTGAATCCAAACAACTCGAATAATCATAAGAACCGATAACAGAAGTGTTGGTGCGTTAGAACCGACAGGTGAATCCAGACAACTCGAATAATCATAAGAACTGATAACAGAAGTGTGGGTGCGTTAGAACCGACAGGTGAATCCAGACAAATCGAATAATCATAAGAACCGATAACAGAAGTGTTGGTGCGTTAGAACCGACAGGTGAATCCATACAACTCATATAATCATAACTACCGATAACAGAAGTGTTGGTGCGTTAGATCCGACAAGTGAATCCATACAACTCGAATAATCATA
Organism: Dittrichia graveolens; assembly: GCA_038502395.1. Classification (NCBI taxonomy): domain Eukaryota; kingdom Viridiplantae; phylum Streptophyta; class Magnoliopsida; order Asterales; family Asteraceae; genus Dittrichia; species Dittrichia graveolens. Next base: position 61,301,898 of record JARJIL010000001.1, read on the forward strand.
AGAACCGATAACTAAAGTGTTGCTGCGTTAGAACTGACAGGGGAATCCAGACAACTCGAATAATCATAAGAACCAATAACAGAAGTGTGGGTGCGTTAGAACCGATTGGTGAATCCATATAACTCGAATAATCATAACAGCCGATAACAAAAGTGTTGGGGCGTTAAAAATGACAGGTGAATCCATACAACTCGAATAATCATAACAACCGATAACATATGTGCTAGTGCGTTAGAACCGACCGGTGAATCAATACAACTCGAATAATCATATGAACCGGTAACAGAAGTGTTCGTGCGTTAAAACCGACAGGTGAATCCATACAACTCGTATAATCATAACAACCGATAATAGAAGTGTGGGTGCGTTAGAACCGATAGGTAAATCCATACAACTCGAATAATCATAACAACCGATAACAGAAGTGGTGGTGCGTTAGAGCCGACACGTGAATCCATACAACTCGAATAATCATAACAACCGATAACAGAAGTGTTGGTGCGTTAGAACCGACAGGTAAATCCAGACAACTCGACTAATCCTAAGAACTGATAACAGAAGTGTGGGTGCGTTAGAACCGACAGGTGAATCCATACAACTCGAATAATCATAAGAACCGATAACTGAAGTGTTGGTGCGTTAGAACCGACAGGTGAATCCAGATAACTCGATTAATCATAAGAACCTTGCTGCGTTAGAACCGACAGGTGAATCCATACAACTCGAATAATCATAACATCCGATAACAGAAGTGTTGGTGCGTTAGAACCGAGAGGTGAATACATACAACTCGAATAATCATAAGAACCGATAACAGAAGTGTTGGTGCGTTAGAACCGACAGGTGAATGCATACAACTCGAATAATCATAAGAACCGATAACAGAAGTGTTGGTGCGTTTGAATGGACAAGTGAATCCATACAACTCGAATAATCAAAAGAACCGATAACAGAAGTGTTGGTGCGTTAGAACCGATAGATGAATCCATACAACTCAAATAATCATCAACCGATAACAAAAGTGTTGGTGCGTTAGAACCGACAGGTGAATCCATACAACTCGTATAATCATAACAACCGATAACAGAAGTGTTGGTGCGTTAGAACCGACAGGTGAATCCATACAACTCGAATAATCATAATAACCGATAACAGAAGTGTTGGTGCGTTAGAACCGACAGGTGAATCCATATAACTCGAATAATCATAAGAACCGATAACAGAAATGTTGGTGCGTTAGAACCGACAGGTGATTCCAGACAACTCGAATAATCATAACAACCGATAACAGAAGTGTTGGTGCGTTAAAACCGACAGGTGAATCCATACAACTCGAATAATCATAACATCCGAAAACAGAAGTGTTGGTGCGTTAGAACTGAGAGGTGAATACATACAACTCGTATCATCATAACAACCGATAACAAAAGTGTTGGTGCGTTAGAACCGACAGGTGAATGCATACAACTCGAATAATCATAAGAACCGATAACAGAAGTGTTGGTGCGTTAGAACCGGCATGTGAATCCATACAAATCGAATAAACATATGAACTGATAACAGAAGTGTTGGTGCGTTAGAACCGATAGGTGAATCCATACAACTTGAATAATCATAACAACCGATAACAGAAGTGGTGGTGCGTTAGAGCCGACATGTGAATCCATACAACTCGAATAATCATAACAACCGATAACAGAAGTGTTGGTGTGTTAGAACCGACAGGTGAATCCATACAACTCGTATAATCATAACAACCGATAACAGAAGTGTTGGTGCGTTAGAACCGACAGGTGAATCCATACAACTCGAATAATCATAATAACCGATAACAGAAGTGTTGGTGCGTTAGAACCGACAGGTGAATCCATACAACTCGAATAATCATAACAACCGATAACAGAAGTGTTGGTGCGTTAGAACCGACAGGTGAATCCATACAACTCGAATAATCATAACAACCGATAACAGAAGTGTTGGTGCGTTAAAACTGACACGTGAATCCATACAACTCGAATAATCATAACAACCGATAAAAGAAGTGTTGGTGCGTTAGAACCGATAGGGGAATCCATACAACTCGAATAATCATAACAACCGATAACAGAAGTGTTGGTGCGTTAGAACCGACAGGTGAATCCATACAACTCGAATAATCATAAGAACCGATAACAGAAGTGTTGGTGCGTAAGGACCGACATGTGAACCCATACAACTCTAATAATCATAACAACCGATAACATAAGTGTTGGTGCGTTAAAACCGACAGGTGAATCCATACAACTCGAATAATCATAACAACCGATAAAAGAAGTGTTGGTGCGTTAGAACCGACAGGTGAATCCATACAACTCAAATAATCATAACAACCGATAACAGAAGTGTTGGTGCGTTAGAACCGACAGGTGAATCCATACAACTCGAATAATCATAAGAACCGATAACAGAAGTGTTGGTGCGTTAGAACCGACAGGTGATTCCAGACAACTCGAATAATTATAAGAACTGATAACAGAAGTGTGGGTGCGTTAGAACCGATTTTTGAATCCATATAACTCAAATAATCATAACAACCGATAACAAAAGTGTTGGTGCGTTAAAACCGACAGGTGAATCCATACAACTCGAATAATCATAACAACCGATAATAGAAGTGTTGGTGCGTTTGAATGGACGAGTGAATCCAAACAACTCTAATAATCAAAACAACCGATAACAGAAGTGTTGGTGCTTTAGAACCAAATGGTGAATCCATACAACTCGAATAATCATAACAACCGATAATATAAGTGTTGGTGTGTTAAAACCGAAAGGTGAATCCACCCAACTCGAATAATCATAACAACCGATAACATAAGTGTTGGTGTGTTAGATCCGATAGGTGAATCCATACAACTCGAATAATCATAACAACCGATAACATATGTGTTAGTGCGTTAGAACCGACACGTGAATTCATACAACTCGAATAAACATATGAACTGATAACAGAAGTGTTGGTGCGTTAGAACCAAATGGTGAATCCATACAACTTGAATAATCATAAGAACTGATAATAGAAGTGTTGGTGCATTAGAACCAATAGGGGAATCCATAAACCTCGAATAGTCATAAAACCGATAACAGATGTGTTGGTGCCTTAGGACCGATAGGTGAACCCCTACAACTCGAATTATCATAACAACCTATAATAGAAGTGTGGGTGCGTTAGAACCGACAGGTGAATCAATACAACTCGAATAATCATATGAACCGGTAACAGAAGTGTTCGTGCGTTAAAACCGACAGGTGAATCCATACAACTCGAATAATCATAACAACCGATAGAAGAAGTGTTGGTGCGTTAGAACCGACAGGTGAATCCATTCAACTCGAATAATCATAACAACCGATAACAGAAGTGTTGGTGCGTTAGAACCGACAGGTGAATCCATACAACTCGTATAATCATAACAAGCGATAACAGAAGTGTTGGTGCGTTAGAACCGACAGGTGAATCCATACAACTCGAATAATCATAAGAACCGATAACAGAAGTGTTGGTGCGTTAGAACCGACAGGTGAATCCAGACAACTCGAATAATCATAAGAACTGATAACAGAAGTGTGGGTGCGTTAGAACCGACAGGTGAATCCATACAACTCGAATAATCATAAGAACCGATAAAAGAAGTGTTGGTGCCTTAGAACCGACAGGTGAATCCAGACAACTCGAATAATCATAAGAACCGATAACAGAAGTGTTGGTGCGTTAGAACCGACAGGTGAATCCATACAACTCGTATAATCATAACTACCGATAACAGAAGTGTTGGTGCGTTAGATCCGACAAGTGAATCCATACAACTCGAATAATCATAAGAACCGATAACTGAAGTGTTGCTGCGTTAGAACCGACAGGTGAATCCAGACAACTCGAATAATCATAAGAACCAATAACAGAAGTGTGGGTGCGTTAGAACCGATTGGTGAATCCATATAACTCGAATAATCATAACAGCCGATAACAAAAGTGTTGGGGCGTTAAAAATGACAGGTGAATCTATACAACTCGAATAATCATAACAACCGATAACATATGTGCTAGTGCGTTAGAACCGACACGTGAATCCATACAACTCGAATAAACATATGAACTGATAACAGAAGTGTTGGTGCGTTAGAACCGAATGGTGAATCCATACAACTTGTATAATCATAACAACCGATAACAGAAGTGGTGGTGCGTTAGAGCCGACAGGTGAATCCATACAACTCGAATAATCATAACAACCGATAACAGAAGTGTTGGTGCGTTAGAACCGACAGGTGAATCCAGACAACTCGACTAATCATAACAACTGATAACAGAAGTGTGGGTGCGTTAGAACCGACAGGTGAATCCATACAACTCGAATAATCGTAAGAACCGATAACTGAAGTGTTGGTGCGTTAGAACCGACAGGTGAATCCAGATAACTCGATTAATCATAAGAACCAATAACAGAAGTGTGGGTGCGTTAGAACCAATTGGTGAATCCATATAACTCGAATAATCATAACAACCGATAACAAAAGTGTTGGTGCGTTAAAACTGACTGGTGAATCCATACAACTCGAATAATCATAACAACCGATAACAGAAGTGTTGGTGCGTTTGAACCGACAGGTGAAACCATACAACTCGAATAATCAAAAGAACTGATAACAGAAGTGTTGGTGCTTTAGAACCGATAGGTGAATCCATACAACTCAAATAATCATCAACCGATAATAGAAGTGTTGGTGCTTTAGAACCGACAAGTGAATCCAGACAACTCGAATAATCATAAGAACCGATAACAGAAGTATGGGTACGTTAAAACTGAAAGGTGAATCCACCCAACTCGAATAATCATAACAACCAATAACATAAGTGTTGGTGCGTTAGATCCGATAGGTGAATCCAGACAACTCGAATAATCATAACAACCGATAACATATGTGCTAGTGCGTTAGAACCGACACGTGAATCCATACAACTCGAATAAACATATGAACTGATAACAGAAGTGTCGGTGCGTTAGAACCGACAGGTGAATCCATACAACTCGAATAATCGTAACAACCGATAATAGAAGTGTTGGTGCGTTAGAACCGACAGGTGAATCCGTACAACTTGAATAATCATAAGAACCGATAAAAGAAGTGTTGGTGCGTTAGAACCAAAAGGTGAACCCATACAATTCGAATAATCATAACAACCGATAACAGAAATGTTGGTGCGTTCGGACCGACAGGTGAATCCATACAACTCGAATAATCATAACAACCGATAAAAGAAGTGTTGCTGCGTTAGAACCGACAGGTGAATCCATACAACTCGAATAATCATAACATCCGATAACAGAAGTGTTGGTGCGTTAGAACCGAGAGGTGAATACATACAACTCGTATAATCATAACAACCGATAACAGAAGTGTTGGTGCGTTAGAACCGACAGGTGAATGCATACAACTCGAATAATCATAAGAACCGATAACAGAAGTGTTGGTGCGTTTGAATGGACAAGTGAATCCATACAACTCGAATAATCAAAAGAACCGATAACAGAAGTGTTGGTGCGTTAGAACCGATAGATGAATCCATACAACTCAAATAATCATCAACCGATAACAAAAGTGTTGGTGCGTTAGAACCGACAGGTGAATCCATACAACTCGAATAATTATAACAACCGATAATATAAGTGTTGGTGCGTTAAAACCGAAAGGTGAATCCACCCAAGTCGAATAATCATAACAACCGATAACATAAGTGTTGGTGCGTTAGATCCGATAAGTGAATCCATATAACTCGAATAATCGTAACAACTGATAACATATGTGTTAGTGCGTTAGAACCGGCACGTGAATCCATACAAATCGAATAAACATATGAACTGATAACAGAAGTGTTGGTGCGTTAGAACCGATAGGTGAATCCATACAACTTGAATAATCATAACAACCGATAACAGAAGTGGTGGTGCGTTAGAGCCGACATGTGAATCCATACAACTCGAATAATCATAACAACCGATAACAGAAGTGTTGGTGCGTTAGAACTGACATTGAATCCATACAACTCGTATAATCATAAAAACCGATAACAGAAGTGTTGGTGCGTTAGAACCGACAGGTGAATCCATACAACTCGAATAATCATAATAACCGATAACAGAAGTGTTGGTGCGTTAGAACCGACAGGTGAATCCATATAACTCGAATAATCATAAGAACCGATAACATAAGTGTTGGTGCGTAAGGACCGACATGTGAACCCATACAACTCTAATAATCATAACAACCGATAACATAAGTGTTGGAGCGTTAAAACCGACAGGTGAATCCATACAACTCGAATAATCATAACAACCGATAAAAGAAGTGTTGGTGCGTTAGAACCGACAGGTGAATCCATACAACTCAAATAATCATAACAACCGATAACAGAAGTGTTGGTGCGCTAGAACCGACAGGTGAATCCATACAACTCGAATAATCATAAGAACCGATAACAGAAGTGTTGGTGCGTTAGAACCGACAGGTGATTCCAGACAACTCGAATAATTATAAGAACTGATAACAGAAGTGTGGGTGCGTTAGAACCGATTTTTGAATCCATATAACTCAAATAATCATAACAACCGATAACAAAAGTGTTGGTGCGTTAAAACCGACAGGTGAATCCATACAACTCGAATAATCATAACAACCGATAATAGAAGTGTTGGTGCGTTTGAATGGACGAGTGAATCCATACAACTCTAATAATCAAAAGAACCGATAACAGAAGTGTTGGTGCTTTAGAACCAAATGGTGAATCCATACAACTCGAATAATCATAACAACCGATAATATAAGTGTTGGTGTGTTAAAACCGAAAGGTGAATCCACCCAACTCGAATAATCATAACAACCGATAACATAAGTGTTGGTGTGTTAGATCCGATAGGTGAATCCATACAACTCGAATAATCATAACAACCGATAACATATGTGTTAGTGCGTTAGAACCGACACGTGAATTCATACAACTCGAATAAACATATGAACTGATAACAGAAGTGTTGGTGCGTTAGAACCGACAGGTGAATCCATACAAGTCGAATAATCATAACAACCGATACCAGAAGTGTTGGTGCGTTAGATCCGACAAGTGAATCCGTACAACTTGAATAATCATAAGAACCGATAAAAGAAGTGTTGGTGCGTTAGAACCAAAACGTGAACCCATACAATTCGAATAATCAAAACAACCGATAACAGAAATGTTGGTGCGTTCGGACCGACATGTGAACCCATACAACTCAAATAATCATAACAACCTATAACAAAAGTGTTGGTGCGTTATAACCGACACGTGAATCCATACAACTCGAATAATCATATGAACAGATAACAGAAGTGTCGGTGTGTTTGAACCAACAAGTGAATTCATACAACTCGAATTATCGTAAGAACCGATAACAGTAGTGTTGGTGCATTAGAACCGATAGGTGAATCCATACACCTCGAATAGTCATAAAACCGATAACAGATGTGTGGGTGCCTTAGGACCGACAGGTGAACCCATACAACTCGAATTATCATAACAACCTATAACAGAAGTGTTGGTGCATTAGAACCGACAGTTGAATCAATACAGCTCGAATAATCATAAGAACTGATAACAGAAGTGTGGGTGCGTTAGAACCGAATGGTGAATCCATACAACTTGTATAATCATAACAACCGATAACAGAAGTGGTGGTGCGTTAGAGCCGACAGGTGAATCCATACAACTCGAATAATCATAACAACCGATAACAGAAGTGTTGGTGCGTTAGAACCGACAGGTGAATCCAGACAACTCGACTAATCATAACAACTGATAACAGAAGTGTGGGTGCGTTAGAACCGACAGGTGAATCCATACAACTCGAATAATCGTAAGAACCGATAACTGAAGTGTTGGTGCGTTAGAACCGACAGGTGAATCCAGATAACTCGATTAATCATAAGAACCAATAACAGAAGTGTGGGTGCGTTAGAACCAATTGGTGAATCCATATAACTCGAATAATCATAACAACCGATAACAAAAGTGTTGGTGCGTTAAAACTGACTGGTGAATCCATACAACTCGAATAATCATAACAACCGATAACAGAAGTGTTGGTGCGTTTGAACCGACAGGTGAAACCATACAACTCGAATAATCAAAAGAACTGATAACAGAAGTGTTGGTGCTTTAGAACCGATAGGTGAATCCATACAACTCAAATAATCATCAACCGATAATAGAAGTGTTGGTGCTTTAGAACCGACAAGTGAATCCAGACAACTCGAATAATCATAAGAACCGATAACAGAAGTATGGGTACGTTAAAACTGAAAGGTGAATCCACCCAACTCGAATAATCATAACAACCAATAACATAAGTGTTGGTGCGTTAGATCCGATAGGTGAATCCAGACAACTCGAATAATCATAACAACCGATAACATATGTGCTAGTGCGTTAGAACCGACACGTGAATCCATACAACTCGAATAAACATATGAACTGATAACAGAAGTGTCGGTGCGTTAGAACCGACAGGTGAATCCATACAACTCGAATAATCGTAACAACCGATAATAGAAGTGTTGGTGCGTTAGAACCGACAGGTGAATCCGTACAACTTGAATAATCATAAGAACCGATAAAAGAAGTGTTGGTGCGTTAGAACCAAAAGGTGAACCCATACAATTCGAATAATCATAACAACCGATAACAGAAATGTTGGTGCGTTCGGACCGACAGGTGAATCCATACAACTCGAATAATCATAACAACCGATAAAAGAAGTGTTGCTGCGTTAGAACCGACAGGTGAATCCATACAACTCGAATAATCATAACATCCGATAACAGAAGTGTTGGTGCGTTAGAACCGAGAGGTGAATACATACAACTCGTATAATCATAACAACCGATAACAGAAGTGTTGGTGCGTTAGAACCGACAGGTGAATGCATACAACTCGAATAATCATAAGAACCGATAACAGAAGTGTTGGTGCGTTTGAATGGACAAGTGAATCCATACAACTCGAATAATCAAAAGAACCGATAACAGAAGTGTTGGTGCGTTAGAACCGATAGATGAATCCATACAACTCAAATAATCATCAACCGATAACAAAAGTGTTGGTGCGTTAGAACCGACAGGTGAATCCATACAACTCGAATAATTATAACAACCGATAATATAAGTGTTGGTGCGTTAAAACCGAAAGGTGAATCCACCCAAGTCGAATAATCATAACAACCGATAACATAAGTGTTGGTGCGTTAGATCCGATAGTTGAATCCATACAACTCGAATAATCATAACAACTGATAACATATGTGTTGGTGCGTTAGAACCGACACGTGAATACATACAACTCGAATAATCATAACAACCGATAAAAGAAGTGTCGGTGCGTTAGAACCGACAGGTGAATCCATACAAGTCGAATAATCATAACAACCGATACCAGAAGTGTTGGTGCGTTAGAACCGACAAGTGAATCCGTACAACTTGAATAATCATAAGAACCGATAAAAGAAGTGTTGGTGCGTTAGAACCAAAACGTGAACCCATACAATTCGAATAATCAAAACAACCGATAACAGAAATGTTGGTGCGTTCGGACCGACATGTGAACCCATACAACTCAAATAATCATAACAACCTATAACAAAAGTGTTGGTGCGTTATAACCGACACGTGAATCCATACAACTCGAATAATCATATGAACAGATAATAGAAGTGTCGGTGTGTTTGAACCAACAAGTGAATTCATACAACTCGAATTATCGTAAGAACCGATAACAGTAGTGTTGGTGCATTAGAACCGATAGGTGAATCCATACACCTCGAATAGTCATAAAACCGATAACAGATGTGTGGGTGCCTTAGGACCGACAGGTGAACCCATACAACTCGAATTATCATAACAACCTATAACAGAAGTGTTGGTGCATTAGAACCGACAGTTGAATCAATACAGCTCGAATAATCATAAGAACTGATAACAGAAGTGTGGGTGCGTTAGAACCGACAGGTGAATCCATACAATTCGAATAATCATAAGAACCGATAGCTGAAGTGTTGGTGCGTTAGAACCGACAGGTGAATCTAGACAACTCGATTAATCATAAGAACCAATAACAGAAGTGTGGGTGCGTTAGAACCGATTGGTGAATCCATATAACTCGAATAATCATAACAACCAATAACAAAAGTGTTGGTGCGTTAAAACTGACAGGTGAATCCATACAACTCGAATAATCATAACAACCGATAACAGAAGTGTTGGTGCGTTTGAACCGACAGGTGAAACCATACAACTCGAATAATCAAAAGAACCGATAACAGAAGTGTTGGTGCTTTAGAACCAATAGGTGAATCCATACAACTCAAATAATCATCAACCGATAACAGAAGTATTGGTGCGTTAGAACTGACAAGTGAATCCAGACAACTCGAATAATCATAAGAACCGATAACAGAAGTGTGGGTGCGTTAAAACCGAAACGTGAATCCACCCAACTCGAATAATCATAACAACCAATAACATAAGTGTTGGTGCGTTAGATCCGATAGGTGAATCCAGACAACTCGAATAATCATAACAACCGATAACATATGTGCTAGTGCGTTAGAACCGACACGTGAATCCATACAACTCGAATAAACATATGAACTGATAACAGAAGTGTCGGTGCGTTAGAACCGACAGGTGAATCCATACAACTCGAATAATCGTAACAACCGATAACATAAGTGTTGGTGCGATTGAACCGACAGGTGAATCCGTACAACTTGAATAATCATAAGAACCGATAAAAGAAGTGTTGGTGCGTTAGAACCAAAAGGTGAACCCATACAATTCGAATAATCATAACAACCGATAACAGAAATGTTGGTGCGTTCGGACCGACAGGTGAATCCATACAACTCGAATAATCACAACAACTGATAAAAGAAGTTTTGGTGCGTTAGAACCGACAGGTGAATCCATACAACTCGAATAATCATAACATCCGATACCAGAAGTGTTGGTGCGTTAGAACCGACAGGTGAATACATACAACTCGTACAATCATAACAACCGATAACAGAAGTGTTGGTGCGTTAGAACCGACAGGTGAATCCATACAACTCGAATAATCATAAGAACCGATAACAGAAGTGTTGGTGCGTTTGAACCGACAGGTGAATCCATACAACTCGAATAATCATAAGAACCGATAACTGAAATGTTGGTGCGTTAGATCCGATAGGTGAATCCATACAACTCGAATAAACATAACAACCGATAACATATGTGTTGGTGAGTTAGAACCGACACGTGAATCCATACAACTCGAATAATCATAACAGCCGATAACAGAAGTGTCGGTGCGTTAGAACCGACAGGTGAATCCATACAACTCGAATAATCATAACAACCGATAACAGAAGTGTTGGTGCGTTAGAACCGATAGGTGAATCCATACAACTCAAATAATCATCAACCGATAACAAAAGTGTTGGTGCGTTAGAACCGACAGGTGAATCCATACAACTCGAATAATTATAACAACCGATAATATAAATGTTGGTGCGTTAAAACCGAAAGGTGAATCCACCCAAGTCGAATAATCATAACAACCGATAACATAAGTGTTGGTGCGTTAAATCCGATAGGTGAATCCATACAACTCGAATAATCATAACAACCGATAACATATGTGTTGGTGAGTTAGAACCGACACGTGAATCCATACAACTCGAATAATCATAACAACCGATAACAGAAGTGTCGGTGCGTTAGAACCGACAGGTGAATCCATACAACTCGAATAATCATAACAACCGATAAAAGAAGTGTTGGTGCGTTAGAACCGAAAGGTGAATCCGTACAACTTTAATAATCATAAGAACCGATAAAAGAAGTATTGGTGCGTTAGAACCAACAGGTGAATCCATACAACTCGAATAATCATAACATCCGATAAAAGAAGTGTTGGTGCGTTAGAACCGACAGGTGAATCCATACAACTCGTATAATCATAACAACCGATAACAGAAGTGTTGGTGCGTTAGAACCGACAGGTGAATCCATACAACTCGAATAATCATAAGAACTGATAACATTAGTGTTGGTGCGTTAGAACCGACATGTGAATCCAGACAACTCGAATAATCATAAGAACTGATAACAGAAGTGTGGGTGCGTTAGAACCGATTTGTGAATCCATATAACTCGAATAATCATAACAACCGATAACAAAAGTGTTGGTGCGTTAAAACCGACAGGTGAATCCATTCAACTCAAATAATCATAACAACCGATAAAAGAAGTGTTGGTGCATTAGAACCGACAGGTGAATCCATACAACTCGAATAATCATAACATCCGATGATAGAAGTGTTGGTGCGTTAGAACCGACAGGTGAATCCATACAACTCGAATAATCATAACATCCGATAACAGATTTGTTGGTGCGTTAGAACCGACAGGTGAATCCATACAACTCGAATAATCATAACAACCGATAACAGAAGTGTTGGTGCGTTAGAACCGACAGGTGAATCCATACAACTCGAATAATCATAAGAACCGATAACAGAAGTGTTGGTGCGTTAGATCCGATAGGTGAATCCATACAACTCGAATAATCATAACAACCGATAACATATGTGTTGGTGAGTTAGAACCGACACGTGAATCCATACAACTCGAATAATCATAACAACCGATAACAGAAGTATCGGTGTGTTAGAACCGACAGGTGAATCCATAAAACTCGAATAATCATAACAACCGATAACAGAAGTGTTGGTGCGTTAGAACCGATAGGTGAATCCATACAACTCAAATAATCATCAACCGATAACAAAAGTGTTGGTGCGTTAGAACCGACAGGTGAATCCATACAACTCGAATAATTATAACAACCGATAATATAAGTGTTGGTGCGTTAAAACCGAAAGGTGAATCCACCCAAGTCGAATAATCATAACAACCGATAACATAAGTGTTGGTGCGTTAGATCCGATAGGTGAATCCATACAACTCGAATAATCATAACAACCGATAACATATGTGTTGGTGAGTTAGAACCGACACGTGAATCCATACAACTCGAATAATCATAACAACCGATAACAGAAGTGTCGGTGCGTTAGAACCGACAGGTGAATCCGTACAACTTGAATAATCATAAGAACCGATAAAAGAAGTGTTGGTGCGTTAGAACCAAAAGGTGAACCCATACAATTCGAATAATCATAACAACCGATAACAAAAATGTTGGTGCGCTCGGACCGACATGTGAACCCATACAACTCAAATAATCATAACAACCGATAACAGAAGTGTTGGTGCGTTATAACCGACACGTGAATCCATACAACTCAAATAATCATATGAACAGATAACAGAAGTGTCGGTGCGTTTGATCCAACAAGTGAATTCATACAACTCGAATTATCATAAGAACCGATAACAGAAGTGTTGGTGCATTAGAACCGATAGGTGAATCCATACACCTCGAATAGTCATAAAATCGATAACAGATGTGTTGGTGCCTTAGGACCGACAGGTGAACCATACAACTCGAATTATCATAACAACCTATAACAGAAGTGTTGGTGCGTTAGAACCGACAGGTGAATCAATACAGCTCGAATAATCATATGAACCGATAACAGAAATGTTCGTGCGTTAAAACCGACAGGTGAATCCATAAAACTCGAATAATCATAACAACCGATAAAAGAAGTGTTGGTGCGTTAGAACCGACAGGTGAATCCATACAACTCGAATAATCATAACATCCGATAACAGAAGTGTTGGTGCGTTAGAACCGACAGGTGAATCCATACAACTCGTATAATCATAACAACCGATAACAAAAGTGTTGGTGCGTTAGAACCGACAGGTGAATCCATACAACTCGAATAATTATAACAACCGATAATATAAGTGTTGGTGCGTTAAAACAGAAAGGTGAATCCACCCAAGTCGAATAATCATAACGACCGATAACATAAGTGTTGGTGCGTTTGATCCGATAGTTGAATCCATACAACTCGAATAATCATAACAACCGATAACATATGTGTTGGTGAGTTAGAACCGACACGTGAATCCATACAACTCAAATAATCATAACAACCGATAAAAGAAGTGTTGGTACGTTAGAACCGACAGGTGAATCCATACAACTCGAATAATCATAACATCCGATAACAGAAGTGTTGGTGCGTTAGAACCGACAGGTGAATCCATACAACTCGTATAATCATAACAACCGATAACAGAAGTGTTGGTGCGTTAGAACCGACAGGTGAATCCATACAACTCGAATAATCATAAGAACTGATAACATTAGTTTTGGTGCGTTAGAACCGACATGTGAATCCAGACAACTCGAATAATCATAAGAACTGATAACAGAAGTGTGGGTGCGTTAGAACCGATTTGTGAACCCATATAACTCGAATAATCATAACAACCGATAAAAGAAGTGTTGGTGCGTTAGAACCGACAGGTGAATCCATACAACTCGAATAATCATAACATCCGATAACAGAAGTGTTGGTGCGTTAGAACCGACAGGTTAATCCATACAACTCGTATAATCATAACAACCGATAACAGAAGTGTTGGTGCGTTAGAACCGACAGGTGAATCCATACAACTCGAATAATCATAAGAACTGATAACATTAGTGTTGGTGCGTTAGAACCGACATGTGAATCCAGACAACTCGAATAATCATAAGAACTGATAACAGAAGTGTGGGTGCGTTAGAACCGATTTGTGAATCCATATAACTCGAATAATCATAACAACCGATAACAAAAGTGTTGGTGAGTTAAAACCGACAGGTGAATCCATACAACTCGAATAATCATAACAACCGATAATAGAAGTGTTGTGCGTTTGAATGGACAAGTGAATCCATACAACTCGAATAATCAAAAGAACCGATAACAGAAGTGTTGGTGCGTTAGAACCGATAGGTGAATCCACACAACTCAAATAATCATCAACCGATAACAAAAGTGTTGGTGCGTTAGAACCGACAAGTGAATCCATACAACTCGAATAATTATAACAACCGATAATATAAGTGTTGGTGCGTTAAAACCGAAAGGTGAATCCACCCAAGTCGAATATTCATAACAACCGATAACATAAGTGTTGGTGCGTTAGATCCGATAGGTGAATCCATACAACTCGAATAATCATAACAACCGATAACATATGTGTTGGTGAGTTAGAACCGACACGTGAATCCATACAACTCGAATAATCATAACAACCGATAACAGAAGTGTCGGTGCGTTAGAACCGACAGGTGAATCCATACAACTCGAATAATCATAACAACTGATAACAGAAGTGTTGGTGCGTTAGAACCGACAGGTGAATCCGTAC
Organism: Dittrichia graveolens; assembly: GCA_038502395.1. Classification (NCBI taxonomy): domain Eukaryota; kingdom Viridiplantae; phylum Streptophyta; class Magnoliopsida; order Asterales; family Asteraceae; genus Dittrichia; species Dittrichia graveolens. The sequence goes on from JARJIL010000001.1 coordinate 61,317,348, forward strand.
AACTTGAATAATCATAAGAACCGATTAAAGAAGTGTTGGTGCGTTAGAACCAAAAGGTGAACCCATACAATTCGAATAATCATAACAACCGATAACAGAAATGTTGGTGCGTTCGGACCGACATGTGAACCCATACAACTCGAATAATCATAACAACCGATAAAAGAAGTGTTGGTGCGTTAGAACCGACAGGTGAATCCATACAACTCGAATAATCATAACATCCGATAACAGAAGTGTTGGTGCGTTAGAACCGACAGGTGAATCCATACAACTCGTATAATCATAACAACTGATAATAGAAGTGTTGGTGCGTTAGAACTGACAGGTGAGTCCATACAACTCAAATAATCATAAGAACTGATAACATTAGTGTTGGTGCGTTAAAACCGACATGTGAATCCAGACAACTCGAATAATCATAAGAACTGATAACAGAAGTGTGGGTGCGTTAGAATCGATTTGTGAATCCATATAACTCGAATAATCATAACAACCGATAACAAAAGTGTTGGTTCGTTTAAACCGACAGGTGAATCCATACAACTCGAATAATCATAACAACCGATAATAGAAGTGTTGTGCGTTTGAATGGACAAGTGAATCCATACAACTCGAATAATGAAAAGAACCGATAACAGAAGTGTTGGTGCGTTAGAACCGATAGGTGAATCCACATAACTCAAATAATCATCAACCGATAACAAAAGTGTTGGTGCGTTAGAACCGACAAGTGAATCAATACAACTCGAATAATTATAACAACCGATAATATAAGTGTTGGTGCGTTAAAACCGAAAGGTGAATCCACCCAAGTCGAATAATCATAACAACCGATAACATAAGTGTTGGTGCGTTAGATCCGATAGGTGAATCCATACAACTCGAATAATCATAACAACCGATAACATATGTGTTGGTGAGTTAGAATTGACACGTGAATCCATACAACTCGAATAATCATAACAAACGATAACAGAAGTGTCGGTGCGTTAGAACCGACAGGTGAATCCATACAACTCGAATAATCATAACAACCGATAACAGAAGTGTTGGTGCATTAGAACCGACAGGTGAATCCATACAACTTGAATAATCATAAGAACCGATAAAAGAAGTGTTGGTGCGTTAGAACCAAAAGGTGAACCCATACAATTCGAATAATCATAACAACCGATAACAGAAATGTTGGTGCGTTCGGACCGACATGTGAACCCATACAACTCAAATAATCATAACAACCGATAACAGAAGTGTTGGTGCGTTATAACCGACACGTGAATCCATACAACTCGAATAATCATATGAACAGATAACATAAGTGTCGGTGCGTTTGAACCAACAAGTGAATTCATACAACTCGAATTATCATAAGAACCGATAACAGAAGTGTTGGTGCATTAGAACCGATAGGTGAGTCCATACACCTCGAATAGTCATAAAATCGATAACAGATGTGTTGGTGCCTTAGGACCGACAGGTGAACCCATACAACTCGAATTATCATAACAACCTATAACAGAAGTGTTGGTGCGTTAGAACCGACAGGTGAATCAATACAGCTCGAATAATCATATGAACCGATAACAGAAGTGTTCGTGCGTTAAAACCGACAGGTGAATCCATACAACTCGAATAATCATAACTACCGATAAAAGAAGTGTTGGTGCATTAGAACCGACAGGTGAATCCATACAACTCGAATAATCATAAGAACTGATAACAGAAGTGTGGGTGCGTTAGAACCGATTTGTGAATCCATATAACTCGAATAATCATAACAACCGATAACAAAAGTGTTGGTTCGTTTAAACCGACAGGTGAATCCATACAACTCGAATAATCATAACAACCGATAATAGAAGTGTTGTGCGTTTGAATGGACAAGTGAATCCATACAACTCGAATAATGAAAAGAACCGATAACAGAAGTGTTGGTGCGTTAGAACCGATAGGTGAATCCACACAACTCAAATAATCATCAACCGATAACAAAAGTGTTGGTGCGTTAGAACCGACAAGTGAATCAATACAACTCGAATAATTATAACAACCGATAATATAAGTGTTGGTGCGTTAAAACCGAAAGGTGAATCCACCCAAGTCGAATAATCATAACAACCGATAACATAAGTGTTGGTGCGTTAGATCCGATAGGTGAATCCATACAACTCGAATAATCATAACAACCGATAACATATGTGTTGGTGAGTTAGAATCGACACGTGAATCCATACAACTCGAATAATCATAACAAACGATAACAGAAGTGTCGGTGCGTTAGAACCGACAGGTGAATCCATACAACTCGAATAATCATAACAACCGATAACAGAAGTGTTGGTGCATTAGAACCGACAGGTGAATCCGTACAACTTGAATAATCATAAGAACCGATAAAAGAAGTGTTGGTGCGTTAGAACCAAAAGGTGAACCCATACAATTCGAATAATCATAACAACCGATAACAGAAATGTTGGTGCGTTCGGACCGACATGTGAACCCATACAACTCAAATAATCATAACAACCGATAACAGAAGTGTTGGTGCGTTATAACCGACACGTGAATCCATACAACTCGAATAATCATATGAACAGATAACAGAAGTGTCAGTGCGTTTGAACCAACAAGTGAATTCATACAACTCGAATTATCATAAGAACCGATAACAGAAGTGTTGGTGCATTAGAACCGATAGGTGAGTCCATACACCTCGAATAGTCATAAAATCTATAACAGATGTGTTGGTGCCTTAGGACCGACAGGTGAACCCATACAACTCGAATTATCATAACAACCTATAACAGAAGTGTTGGTGCGTTAGAACCGACAGGTGAATCAATACAGCTCGAATAATCATATGAACCGATAACAGAAGTGTTCATGCGTTAAAACCGACAGGCGAATCCATACAACTCGAATAATCATAACTACCGATAAAAGAAGTGTTGGTGCGTTAGAACCGACAGGTGAATCCATACAACTCGAATAATCATAACATCCGATAACAGAAGTGTTGGTGCGTTAGAACCGACATGTGAATCCATACAACTCGTATAATCATAACAACCGATAACAAAAGTGTTGGTGCGTTAGAACCGACAGGTGAATCCATACAACCCGAATAATTATAACAACCGATAATATAAGTGTTGGTGCGTTAAAACCGAAAGGTGAATCCACCCAAGTCGAATAATCATAACAACCGATAACATAAGTGTTGGTGCGTTAGATCCGATAGTGTAATCCATAAAACTCGAATAATCATAACAACCGATAACATATGTGTTGGTGCGTTAGAACCGACACGTGAATCCATAAAACTCGAATAATCATAACAACCGATAACAGAAGTGTCGGTGCGTTAGAACCGACAGGTGAATCCATACAACTCGAATAATCATAACAACCGATAACATAATCGTTGGTGCGTTAGAACCGACAAGTGAATCCGTACAACTTGAATAATCATAAGAACCGATAAAAGAAGTGTTGGTGCGTTAGAACCAAAAGGTGAACCGATACAATTCGAATAATCATAACAACCGATAACAGAAATGTTGGTGCGTTCGGACCGACATGTGAACCCATACAACTCAAATAATCATAACAACCGATAACAGAAGTGTTGGTGCGTTAGAACCGACAGGTGATTCCAGACAACTCGATTAATCATAAGAACTGATAACAGAAGTGTGGGTGCGTTAGAACCGATTTGTGAATCCATATAACTCGAATAATCATAACAACCGATAACAAAAGTGTTGGTGCATTAAAACCGACAGGTGAATCCATACAACTCGAATAATCATAACAACCGATAATAGAAGTGTTGGTTCCTTTGAATGGACAAGTGAATCCATACAACTCGAATAATCAAAAGAACCGATAACAGAAGTGTTGGTGCGTTAGAACCGATAGGTGAATCCATACAACTCAAATAATCATCAACCGATAACAAAAGTGTTGGTGCGTTAGAACCGGCAGGTTAATCCATACAACTCGAATAATTATAACAACCGATAATATAAGTGTTGGTGCGTTAAAACCGAAAGGTGAATCCACCCAAGTCGAATAATCATAACAACCAATAACATAAGTGTTGGTGCGTTAGATCCGATAGTTGAATCCATACAACTCGAATAATCCTAACAACCGATAACATATGTGTTGTTGCGTTAGAACCGACACGTGAATACATACAACTCGAATAATCATAACAACCGATAACAGAAGTGTCGGTGCGTTAGAACCGACAGGTGAATCCATACAACTCGAATAATCATAACAACCGATAATAGAAGTGTTGGTGCGTTAGAGCCGACAGGTGAATCCGTACAACTTGAATAATCATAAGAACCGATAAAAGAAGTGTTGGTGCGTTAGAACCAAAAGGTGAACCCATACAATTCGAATAATCATAACAACCGATAACAGAAATGTTGGTGCGTTCGGACCGACAGGTGAATCCATACAACTCGAATAATCATAACAACCGATAAAAG
>JARJIL010000001.1:64954855-65319855 GCA_038502395.1 Dittrichia graveolens
ATTGTGTGAGAGTGATATATGTATGCTAGTATTATATGATGATTTGTAAGTTTAGTCAGTGAGATTGAGTATTAACTGCTCTTTCTCTGTCATATAGAAATTTGAATTAAGATGTTTACCGAACATGGCAATACAGAGCAAGCTCTAAAAGAAATGGAAGATGAGGCTTCTCATATGCCTCATCAGGCTGAGGATCAGAGATCTCAGCATAATGTTGGTGGTGGCAGACCTGAGCCAGATCAGGTTGCTATTATCAGACATTTGGAGGAGTGTTACACCAATGATATTTTGAGAATTTATTAATGTAAATAACTGTTTGGTTGTTTTAAAAAGAGAAATTTCCACTGCTAAAATCTGTTTTGACATTAAAGCAATTGAATTCAGAAGCAGTGTTACAATTAGGCCCTTAACCTTGGTACCGCTTGTAATGTTTTGAGCATTAATGAGATATTGATATTTGTATCACCCAAGGTTCGAAATTCCCAAATTATTATTTAATAGGAGGTATTATATGTTTATACAAGTAGCCTTTAGAAGATTAGATGTGTTTGTTTAACTAGAGGGACTTAAAATGTCAATTTGTAAGTTAAAATAGTGCAGGGGACCAAACATGTATATATTGCAACTTATAGATATATATGGAATACTAGTTGGTAACTAGCATGTACACAAATCCATTTTAGCAAACTTGAGCACATCTACAACATCTGATTTCATGAGCTCTTGAATCAAAACACAGTTATATATTACATCTAAGTAGCAGCAAATCAGCCTTGCTTGTTTGAGGTATGAATTCATAATTAGTTTTAATGTTCTTCATGTTCTAGTGAGTCAAAGATTGATCACAAGGATCAAAGTGTGTTAAATTGTTGTTAGTTATGTTATTTAGCTGTTAAGGGTGTAGGAAAACACCCCATACATGTTTTAGAATGTTAAAAGTTGAGTTTATGTTGATTTTGGCCGGAAATACAACTTTTGTCTGTCAGAGCTGTGCAGACCAGGGTAGGGCACGGGCGTACCCAAGGAGGGTACGGGCGTGCCTTTCGCCCCGTGGCAAACCCTAGTTCTTCAGGTACCCCCGTGCTTTAAGGCATAGTCACGGGCGTACCTTAGATAGGCACGGGAGTGAGTGCAGGATAAGTTCGCCCATGCCTGAGTTAAATCTAGTCGTGCCTTAGTTGTAGGTACGGGCGTGCCTTTGTCTGGTACGGCCGTGCCCTAGACCTGTTCAGTTTATTAATACTAGTCAGCACGTGTTAATATATACACTATTGATATTATGTTGTAGAAACAAGTTGTGGACCTATTCACTGAATCATTATCATTAGTGGATCATTTCAGATTATAAATTCAGAAGGTGAGTCTTCTAGACTTCACTTCATATCAGCAGCATGTGTAATTTCATATCAGATTACTAACATTCTATGTTATACATGTGTATATGTAAGTATACTACTATGTGTAGTAAGGCTCAGATGCGGTACAGTACTGTGACCTATCTTGCTGCCCTGGGTCTAGAACCAGAGGCTAGCATTGATTTCCAGACATACGTGTATTATCTTCATATGATTGTATACGTGTGTTCATATGATGTTTTATTTAGATTACTCACTAAGCTCTCGTAGCTTATCAAATACTGTTTTTAAAATGTTTTGCAGGACGCAGCAAGGACAAGAACAAATCTCCTGTTTGACTGCTTTTCAGTTTTAAACAATAAACACTTAACGCCTGTTTATGTAAATTTTTAACTTTGACAGTACACTAAGTATGTACTCGTAGGTGAATCTTTTGGTAATAGCACGGTTTTGTTATGAAAACGTTTCCGCTTATAAATTTCAAGTGATATGCGTGCTTTTATGAAAATATTCTAATTTTATATCTTTTATTGAAATTGGGGCGTTACAACTTGGTATCAGAGCCACGGTTTGAGGGATCTGGATTGTGTGAAGCACAATCTGGACTTGAACCATGGTTTGGAAAATTTTGTCAAACTAGAGGCTTGTACTTGCAGCTTGGTGAGTAAACTAACAGTGGATATTTATTGTACTTCATATGGAGATTGATATGTTATATGCAGAATCTTTATGATTTACATGATTATGTGATATTACATTGATGATACTTGGCCTAAGCCTGTGAATCGGGACTTTTTGTGATAAAGTTAAGATTGAACGTGTGTAGTGTGTTTAGAATAATATAGGGACCATATTATTACAAACACATGATACATGTTGGAACTTAATGGAATCATGAAGGATCTTGTGAATCGGGTGAGGGGTACTTATAGTAAGATAGTATACCTGGTATATTATGTTTAAATAGAATGCCTTGGTATGTATAGAAATACTTTGGTCTAAAGATAAGGTATACTGAGTTATTAGAACTATGAGTATCTAGTTGATATAGAAGGTGGTGTGATAAAGCTACCTTGTATTTTAATTCTTTATCTATACTATCAGGATGGTTAACACTAGAGGTTCGCGAGCAGCCAATAGACAGGAGGGTAGTCCCAGCCATAGACCAGAGGGTATAGAAACTAGTGTTACTGGTGAACAAGTTCCGATTAGGAATCAACCGATTGTGAATGAGGGAGCACCAGATCTTAATGAAAGGATTGTGGAGCCTACAGTACAGGAGACGGTTGCAAGAGAGATTGGCAGGGCTTTGGAACAGAGTATTCCTTACATTGTTACACAGGTGGTTGAACAGATAAAAGATCAGAACCGCGAAATGATCAGACAAGAGTTTGCAACCAGATTCGCTGCAGGTGGTGAAGGATTCAATCCCCAGCCACAAGTGATTATCCGTGATGCACCTAAAGTTTGCACATTCAGAGATTTCTCGGCATGCCAACCTCCGTTGTTTCAGGGGTCTAGAATCCAGTTATCAGCCACAGATGGATCTCAAAGATAGAGGGTGCTTTCCATACATGTTCATGTGCACCTGAATTTAAAGTAAGGTATGCTACCAATCAGATGCGTGGTGCTGCAAAAGATTGGTGGGATATGGAGGTGAAGATGTGTTGGAATATGCCCGCTGACACGAACGAGTTAATGGCACTACCGATGAGGTATAGGCCTATTGGGTCACACACCAAGTATTGATTCCGGCAACACGATCAAGCAAAAGAGAGGAAAAGGCCAAAATGGGTTTTGGCAGGATGGTACACGGGCCGTGTTCCTGAACACGGGCCGTGTCCAGTCCAACATACACGAGGCGTATTAGCCCAGTTCAAGGTCGTGTAGTTTGGGCCTACACGGGCCGTATAGATGAACACGGGCCGTGTAGTGCTTGATAGACACGGGCCGTCTTAGCCCAATTGGGGCCGTGGACTTTGGGCCGACACGGCCGTGTAGACCTACATGGGCCGTGTACGTTCGCTGTAACAGCATAATTAACAGCCTTAAACACTTGGTTTAATGGTGTTAACTTCTAATAATGGTGGTAGACAAAGAGGCTACGAGTTATCTGCTCTAAGGGAGGTTTTTGGATGTCTCTTGGCTCTTGGTTGACACTTGAACTCTCTCTCACTTGTTCATCTTGTTCTTGGGGTTCTTGAACACAAGAAGCAAGAAACACATAGACTTGGGTGTTTTTTTGGTGGCTACACCAACTTACTAGCATTTGGGAATCAAGGTTGCTTGGGGTGGACTTCATTAGAGGAATCCTTGGTTGGATTCTTGAAGCCTTGACTTGCTTGAGTTCTTGAAGATTAACAAGAGGAAGATCATTGTGCTTGAGTTGTGGTATAACTTTCTTTCTATCTTGTTTATTATATTTTAGTTGCAATTCCATGTCTAGATATTGGTCCATGGGAAGTGTTTGTTTGGTTAGCTTATTATTTTGTATTATATCTTGCTTCCGTTGCTACTCGACTATGCCAAACAAATACCTTCAGTGGTATCAGAGCCATATCTAACATGGCTTTGCACTAAGGAGTCTAGAAAAACCATATAAATATTTTATACAAGAAAATTGTTTTCTTGAAATGATTTTTGGTATGGATGGTTGCTAGGCTAAAATTGATATATTTGTAGCCTACATAATATTCATATAAGTATTTTTATGTTAGAAAGTTGTTTTCTAGAAATGGTTTTTCATGTAGATCTTTGTTAGGCTAAAATTGGTATATTTGTAGCCTACTTAATATGTTTTGTTTTTTACATCGAGTTAAGAAAAACCATATAAATACTTTTATATAAGAAAAGTTGTTTTCTTAAAATTGGTTCTTCATTGAGACTCTTGTTGTGCTAGAATTGTTATATTTGTAGCTTGTGAATATTTTAGTTTTTATATTTACATATTTGTTGTAACTTGGCATGAAGTGTACACAAATATATACTTATAAATGTATATACGAATATATGTGTCACAAAAATGGTTTGGTACACTAATGCATATGTACAAGGATTGTCATTTTGGTGCCTTTGATGTTGTTGACAATCTTGACTAAAATATAGATATATATTTATATCATGGTTTTGTGTGGCACACCATGTTTCACTTATGTTGCGTTTGGTTAATTCGGTAACACGATATGCTCTTAGACCTATGTTTTGTGGTGGTTGATTGATTCGGTTTTTTGGTGGCCTGCGTGCCGTATTGATGTAAATATTTATTTATATATATTTGTTGGTGCGGCTTGCACGCCGTTTATTTTATCCTATGTATTTGTATAAATAGTGTAGGAATGCGACCTGCGTGTCGTTTATATATATATATTCTATGTATTTGTAAATAGTATAGAATTAGAACCGGAGAAGTCAACGGGAGTCATGGTGATGACGTCTTGGCAAGAAGGAATCAACACGCTATTGGAGGTGTTGGATTCGGTGGGAGCTCACCCAACGAGACTTTACCTTTTCCTTAGGTTTTGGCCTCGTTTTCCCCGTTGTGGCTCACGGGGAAAACGCATAGGAATTTTGGGCATGTTACCGAATTATACATATGTATATTTGCGTGGTTGTGTTTTATTTTTCTATGCATGGATTAGGATTCGCATGCTAGACAATTTTTCTATAAAATTAAATAAAATACAATGTTTGTTAAAATGGTTAACAATCTCGCGCGAATAGAATTGACAAAGAAAATATAAACTTGGTATTATATTCAAAAGTGATTAAAATCGTTTTGACACTTACTTTGTTAATTCACAAAAGGGTTTTTTAGAAACCGGAAACAAAATCCAGTTTTTCAAAATGTAAATCACACACCATCCGTAAGATGACACCACCCGAATCTAATGAAACAAGGATGATTGTCGAGCTAAGCACGAGTCATTCCTTGCGTAGTTGTGTGGAAGGTGAGTGGGGTAACTCGCATGATTGGTTGTCGAGCTAAGCACGAGCCAATTGATGGTCGGGAGTGCCACCCGTGTGTCTTGTCGGATGGTTTACAATTTTAGTATATAATTCTTGATTAGTTGTCGAGCTAAGCACGAGCTAAACAAAATTATATATTAAGATTGGTGTAAGAAAGGGGTCAAACATGCCAACCGACATAATGGATGTCAAGGGACCCCGAAAGTGTCTAAGAGTTGTAATAGAGATTACAATTGGTAAAATGGTTGCCGGCCTAAATAGCTTCGCCACGTGATCCGCGGCAAACCCGTCACGGTGCGAGGTGAAATAAGGTTCTTAGCCCTTATTACGAATAATTGTTTTTATCTAAAAAACTATGGGGTAATTATTTTTAACAAGGTTTATCTAGACTAACCAAAACTCGTATTATTTTTATAGATGTCAAACCATAACAACACAACGTCAAACATCTCACTTCGTGTGTTTCTAGAAAGGGAGAAACTCATGGGGGTGAACTTTATTGCATGGCTTAGGCAATTGAGGATTGTCCTACGCCATGAATCAAAGTTGCACATCCTTGAGGAACCCCTTCCGGAGCCACCTGCTACCAACACAACTTGGGCTGTCCGATACAGGTATGAAAAACGTGTTGAGGACACGCACGATGTTGCCTGCCTTATGTTGTCAACTATGAGCTCGGAGTTACGAAAGCAGCTCGAGCACATGAGTGTGTACAATATGTTAAACAAGCTCAAGGACATGTTCCGACAGCAAGTTAGGCAGGAACACTATGAGTGTGTTAAAAGCCTAGTCGGTTGTAGGCTGCAGGAAGGCGGGAATGTTGGTCTTCACGTCCTTAAGATGAAGGAAAACGTGGACCAAATGGAGAGGTTAGGATTTCCTATTGGGAGAGAGCTCGCTGTGGATATTGTACTCCAGTCTCTGCCCGCATCATATGAACAGTTTGTCACAAACTATCATATGCAAGGATTGGAGAAGTCCTTATGCGAGTTGCATGACATGTTGAAATCTGCGGAATCTGACATGGCCAAGCATAATTCCACCTCAACCACTCCCGTCTTGGGCTTAAAGAAACAAAAGAAAAGGAAGAAGAAACCGACCCTAAGAGGAAAGGTTGGAGTTTCCAAGCCTATCCTTAATATTGAGTCGAAGGACATAGAGAATATGCCTCAAGAAGAGACTCAAGAAAAGGTGGTTTGCTACTTCTGTGGAAGATTTGGAAATTGGGGCCGTCACGCCTGCCCTACGTGCCGAGAGGATATAAAACTTCTCAGGAAAGAGAGAGTTAACTTTCCATCTTCAGGTACGTTCATGATTCATTGCTATTCTTCTATAAGATGGGTTGTTAACCCGAGCGGATTGACTCACGTTTGTCACAAATTTGTTTGTTACAAAGTGTAGGTTCTTTGTTGAAAGAAAAGCATGAAGAACCGGATCTCGAACGAGAAACCATGGTGATTGTCCTCCAAGAGAAGATAAGGAGACTTGATCTCGCTTTTGTCACCGGTTTATTTATTACGTTGTATTATTGCCCTGTGTGGCAAGTGACATCTCTTTGTATGCTCGTTTTCATTTATGGTGGACATAATCTTGAAGTTTTAAGAATTGATGTTGAACCTTTTTAAATGTTATTTATTCAAGGTTTTTTATGTCATAGCTCATGTGTTGTTTTGCCCTGCGTGGCGTACAACTTTACATGTGGTGACAATGAGGTTATTCTTAAAATACAAAATTTATTACGAAAATCTATTGTGAGATATTTTGTTCAAAATTTCCCATGTCATGGCATACACAAGGATTTGTTACAAGTAATAAAATATTCATGAATAATTGATTCTGAATCCAAAATAGTTTGGATGAGTTATCTTTGTGTGATAATCAACTTAACCACATAAACAAGAAATATATCACCTAGATCCATGTGGTTAGGATCTCGGAATAGTTTAGTCTCGGGCTAAACGCTTTGATGTTGATCTTGTTTATTAGGCTAAGATGATTATGAGATCCTTCGCCGGAGTTTGTGAGAGGATTATAAGCTTGTTGGATATTGATCACATTTTGTGGATAATCCATTCAAGCATACCACAAAGAATAACGAAAGAGAAACCTCTTCATCACTACCTTGATGGTAGTAATTGAGAGACGTTTATTAGTTTAGGCATATGTCTGAAACCTTGTTGGTGTGCAGAATTAGCCAAAACAACTTTAAGAATCAATAGGGCATATAGATCAAGGTACTTAGATCTAGTTAAGATGCTAAGATATCTATTATCTATATATTGGATGACCATATAGTGAATTGTAGAATTGTTTCACAATCATATCCTACTAAGACGCATTGGTACATGGTGTCATGGAGTAGGGAACCGGGTGTTATTGATCTGGTTTATGACGGGTCAAGAATGTGTGTCCGATTTGTTGGGATATTCATTTTCCATTGTAACTAAGTCCTCAAATCCAAATTCAATTGATAGTCTATTTAGCATTTATTGAGATACGACTAGAAAGGTTCTATGCTTGTCTATCTTATAGTTTGAAGTTATCCATTCTACATTCAGTGGGAGATGGATAAACTTGAAATCGAGAAGTGCTAATACATTTGAGGAGTTCTTCTAAGTTTTAGTTATTTAACCTTTTGAGAACAATGTTTGTTTCTTAAAAGGGGAAGAAGAGAGAAACTAAAACTAAGGCATTCCAGTGGAAGAACGTGGAACTTAAATGAAGACTTGATGATGATACTAGCATATAATCTGATATCTTTGATAGATGATCAGCATGGTTATGTTGGTATGCCTGACTAAGAATCATTACTTCTTTTAATTCTAATAAGGGTCATATAGAGCCAAAGAGATATGGGTTTCTCATATCTAAGTGGAAATGACTTGATGGTGAGTCATGTTGAGTTCACCACCTATCGGAAGACGTAGTGGATCCATAATTCGCTAAAAATAAAAGAAGTAAATGATAAAGAAATGCAATCCGTTTGAAATGTCCAAGTGCTTGACTTGACTTGATTCCATACCTAGGTGTATACCAAGGTGATAGTGATGGGATTAACATGGATGGAATTGTAGACAACTTCAAATATCGACTAGTGGTAAAGTTTTCATGATGGTTGTAGAAAAACTTGTCCTAGTGGCTATGTTGAAGAATGTTTGGTACTCGTGGATATTAATGACCGCGTTCCGTCGTGGAACAATATGATGAGGAAGTGCTTATAACACTCTCCGAGGGTCTTAATGTATGTCTGTAGTATCCGAATTATGTCTACAAAAGTGGATAAGACCACTTCGGGCTTATTCTTGCATCTTGAAGGAAAGATATCTTTGCTTACTATTAGAAGATCATAGTGATGAGTTTTCTAAAAGCATAGATAAAACCTTTTACATATGTCAGGGCTAGTGGGAGCTTTGTTGTATTCCTAGTGTTAAATGTCTATGGAAGATAATGTCCCGATATTAGGTTATCTGCAAACCTAATTCGGGAATTACTACTTCATAGGGGCATTTAAGAGATACAAAATTGGATAGTATTTAGTTCAAGAAATATAGAGATATGTTCTTGATGTTTGACGACTTGAATAGGCTTGGAGTAAGTAGTTACTCTAATGCATGTTTCTGCTAGGATAACTGTTGATCTTTGATCAAAGTTGATGATCCTAACTTGTGGTGTTGTTTGTTGATTCTTAAAGTATCACTAACCTTATTGTGGGTTTTTGAGACAATGAGTGTGTGATTACTTTAACTTTTTGAAAAGTAAGATCTCTTTGATGCATACTTTTGAAGTAGTCTTGTCAAAAGAGATATAATTGAATAACAAAAGATCTTGTGGATGTTGTGGGACAAATCCACTAGTTAAGCCGTTGTTATGGACTAGTGGTGTTTGTCATACTAGGTCCATTAGCATGTCTAATGCATATAACTTGGCTTGAATATGTTTTGGTTTATGTTTGATTTGTACTTATATTTTGGGGACATTAAGCAATATTGAAATTCATACCATATCGATTATTAAATGGAGATTTAATAATACGCCGAGGGCGGGTATTTTATGAATCCTTATTGTGTTCCATCTTAGCATGTTTAAACACTTCCGAGAATGTTTATCATTCTAAAATCTCCACAATCGGTTATACTTTATGGTAAGGAAGTATAAATTAAGATTGAGGTAAAGAGTTGGTTTTGTTAAACATGATTCTTGCCTATACTTGAAAGGGGTTTCAAGTGATTGGAGGACCCGCACCCGAGTTCGCTTCATGGTTCAAGTCATAAGAAACTCGGGATGATGATGAAGTTTCATCCTTAAACTAGAGATGCATGTGTTTCCAAAGTATAGGTCTGCTTTGCTTTGATCGTTTTCTAACGTGGTCCGTAACTGGTCTTTATAAGGGAGATGATTGGGTAGAGTATTATCTATGTGGCGGGACTATGTAGTCGAAAGGAATTTGCTCCTCTATGTATAGAGAAGATATCCATGGGCCCCTCGATGATTGAGTGATGACGTTCATATGCATGGCCGTGCTCAAGTTATATTGATGATGGATCAATGTTAACTTGGTTTGTTGGTCACCACTAATCTACAATCGAGAAACATAATCGTGAACGATCTGAAGGTTGACTTTATTCCATGCCTTGTGTTCACATAGGATATCGCGAACAAAGGGATGTATATGTTCATTTATCTTTAGGACAATCATTTTATGATTGGGATCTTGTCAAGAGTGGCATACCATATACTGACTTGGGAGCATAGATGTCTTGCTAGAGGTCGCTCTGTGTTTGTGTTATTTTTTGTAGTCGTGCCACGTGCAAGTGGGAGTCTGTTGGAATATGCCCGCTGACACGAACGAGTTAATGGCACTACCGATGAGGTATAGGCCTATTGGGTCAAACACCAAGTATTGATTCCGGCAACACGATCAAGCAAAAGAGAGGAAAAGGACAAAATGGGTTTTGGCAGGATGGTACACGGGCCGTGTTCCTGAACACGGGCCGTGTCCAATCCAACATACACGAGGCGTATTAGCCCAGTTCAAGGTCGTGTAGTTTGGGCCTACACGGGTCGTGTAGATGAACACGGGCCGTGTAGTGCTTGATAGACACGGGCCGTCTTAGCCCAATTGTGGCCGTGGACTTTGGGCCGACACGGCCGTGTAGACCTACACGGGCCATGTACGTTCGCTGTAACAGCAGAATTAACAGCCTTAAACACTTGGTTTGATGGTGTTAACTTCTAATAATGGTGGTAGACAAAGAGGCTACGAGTTATCTGCTCTAAGGGAGGTTTTTGGATGTCTCTTGGCTCTTGGTTGACACTTGAACTCTCTCCCACTTGTTCATCTTGTTCTTGGTGTTCTTGAACACAAGAAGCAAGAAACACATAGACTTGGGTGTTGTTTTGGTGGCTACACCAACTTACTAGCATTTGGGAATCAAGGTTGCTTGGGGTGGACTTCATTAAAGGAATCCTTGTTTGGATTCTTGAAGCCTTGACTTGCTTGAGTTCTTGAAGATTAACAAGAGGAAGATCATTGTGCTTGAGTTGTGGTATAACTTTCTTTCTATCTTGTTTATTATATTTTAGTTTCAATTCCATGTCTAGATATTGGTCCATGGGAGGTGTTTGTTTGGTTAGCTTATTATTTTGTATTATATCTTGCTTCCGTTGCTACTCGATTATGCCAAACAAATACCTTCAAGCAGAGGGGTTACACTCATATTGAAACTATGACTTGGGAGCAGTTCAAAGAACTGGTGATAGAGCAGTTCGTTCCCCAGTCCGAGATAGACAGGATAGTGGATGAGTTTCACAGGCTAAAGCAGACAACAGAAACTATTCCAGAGATCAATGCTAAATTTCTAGAACAAGCACGCTTCTGCCCCGATTATGTTGCAAACGAGAAGATGAATATGTACAGGTACATGATGGTACTCGAACCAAGTGTGAGAGAGTTTATTGATGCCAGTAAGCATTAGACTTTGAAGTCCATGATGGACGCGGCTAGAGCAAGGGAATTAGAGTTGGAAAGACAGGATAAAGAGAGGAAGGTGGTGGAGAAGACTGCACCCGTCCACAAGAAACAGAGGGTAGAACCATCTCATAAGAAAGTGGTACAGAAGACTTACCCGTTATGTCAGACTTGTAAGAAGCATCACATGGGAGAGTGTCGGCTTGGGTCTTCTGCATGTTATAAGTGTGGCAAGACAGGTCATGTGGGGAGGGATTGTAAGAATCTGTTACGGGTATGTCTCAATTGTTATCAGCCAGGCCATCAGAGGTCTGAATGCCCAAAACTTTCTTCAAATGCACCGTCTACCGGATCAAGACCTACTCTAGCCTTACCCCCACCACGAAGCTCTGGGGTAAGAGAAGTGAAAAAGGAAGATGCTCCCAAATCCAAAGGAAAAGCTTTCCAGCTTACAGCTGAGGAAGCTAAAACTGAACCAGATGTAGTAACAGGTACATATCTTGTCAACAACTTGCCTGCTCTTGTGCTATTTGATTCTGGTGCAAGTAAATCATTTGTATCTATTTCTTTCTGCAAAAATTTCAACCAAATGTGTGAAAAGCTAGATTCACCCCTTGAAGTTGAAATTGCTGATGATAAATCTGTAATTGTATCTGATGTGTATAAACGTAATATGTTAGAAATAGATACAGTTAGATTCCCTATTGAACTTATACCCATGACTATGAGAGAATTTGTAACGCCCAAAATTTAAAAAAAGAACCACAATAGTACATAAAATTCATTTATAAAATGCACATTTTGTTAAAAAAACGTACGCGGAAGCATTTTACTATAAAACCAAGGTACTGCCAAAAGATATATACAAGAGTACATACTTAGTGTACTTTAAAAGTTAAATATTTATAGAACTGGGCGTTAAAATTTTTTCAAAAGATTAACCCAAAAAGTAGTCAAACAGGAGCCTTGCCCTTATCCTTGCCGCATCCTGCAAAAGATTAAAAAGCAGTATCTGATAAGCTACGAGAGCTTAGTGAGTATTCCAAACTAATAACATATAAACACACGTATAGAATCATATAAAGATAATACACGTATGTCAGATAATCATTGCTAACCACTGGTTCTAGACCTAGGGCAGCCACCTTTGTAACAGTATTGTATCACCTTTGAACCTTACTGCACATAGCAGCTCGGTATATATACACATATGAATAACATTACATGTTATAATCTGTTATGATAGCATACATGCTGCAGATATGATTAATAGTCTAGAAGAATCACCTTATGATATTTATGATATGTAATGATCCATAGGTAAATGATAATTCAGATAAGTAATTGAATCACCGTCCTATATGAATAATATAATAATGTGTTACAATACTTGAATACTATTCTGAAATAGGGCCTACACGGGCCGTGACCCTCATAATACACAACCTACACTGGCTACATGGCCAGTGTTATCTAGTCATACTACACGGGCCGTAATCTGTACACGGGCCGTGTACCTCATGTTCTACACGACCATGTAACCCTACATGGCCTTGTGACCGCCTTTGACAATCCGACAGTTCACAATCCGCAAGTTCATACTACACGGGCCGTATACCTCTACACGGGCCGTGTATCAAACAGACATTCCGACAGTTCATCCAAAAAGTGTCGGATTTTCGCTATAAATTCGTAAAAACTCAAGGAAAACATGCTAAGAGTGTTTTCCTACACCCTTTATGATAAAGGAATATAATCCAATGATTTATAAACACTTCTAACATGATTCACCATAGAATCATGTATTTAAACTCACAAAACCTCAAGAACAAGAGTTTATTCATACCTTAACAAGCAAGGTTAGATTAGATGCTATAGATCGGAAGTTGTAGCTGTGTTTTGGCTCTTAGAATCACCAGAGATCAAATAAAGCTTCTGTGTTTTTGGTTGCAAGAGATTTGTGATACTTTGACTCAAGAAGGTCAAAGTTGTTCATATATATATAAGTATGGTCTAATAGCACAATTGAACCTTAGACTTGTACTACTTATATTTTGGCGGTTTTAACCCCTCTAGTTTTAAAAGCACATCTAATCTCATAACGGTAACTTATAACACGAGTATATCACTTCCTATTTAATTATTAAATATAAGAATTTCCCAACCTTGGGTGTTACAACTCTTCCCCACTTGAAATGATTTCGTCCTCGAAATTTTCTGTGTTTCCATTGAACTTTAACCAGTCCAATCTATTTATTTCATAGGGTCTTGACCTTTCTCTCCAATATAGCTATAAGTTGCTCCACATAGTTCAGTTTAGCATCAATAGTAACATCTTCCAACGGTACAATTGCAGACTCGTCTGCTAGACATTTTCTGAGGTGTGAAACATGGAAGGTGTTATGAATCTGAGACAATTCATCTGGCAATTCTAATATGTATGCAACCTTTCCCACACGTGCAATAATTTTAATGGTCCAATAAACCTTAGACCGAGTTTCCCTCTCTTTCTGAACCTGATCACGCCTTTCCACGGCGAAACTTTTAACAACACATAATCTCCCACCTGAAACTCAAGTGGTGATCTACGTTTATCCGTATAACTCTTTTGTCTACTTTGGGCAGTAAGCAATCTATCTCTGATGAGTTGTATCTGTTCAGTGGTTCGTTGAACCACTTCTGTTCTACCCAATTCTTTCTGACCCACTTCACCCCAGCATACCGGAGTTCTGCACTTCCTACCATATAGCATTTCATACGGTGGCATCCCAATATTGGAATGATAGCTGTTGTTGTATGAAAACTCTACTAAGGGTAAATAAGAATCCCAGCTCCCTCCAAAATCTATAACACATGCCCGCAGCATGTCCTCCAGGGTTTGAATAGTTCTTTCACTCTGACCATCAGTCTGAGGATGATATGCTGTGCTGAGATGTAGTCTAGTTCCGAGATCTTCGTGAAACTTGCTCCAGAACCTAGAAGTAAATCTTGTGTCTCTGTCTGATACAATAGAAACTGGCACGCCATGACGAGTCACAATCTCTTTCACATATATATCTGCCAATCTTTCTGAAGGATAAGTCTCCTTGATGAGAATAAAATGAGCACTTTTAGTTAACCTGCCTACAATTACCCATATTGCATCATAACCACGTGGGGTTTTGGGTAATTTGGTAATCAGGTCCATTGTAATGTTTTCCCATTTCCAAACTGGAATTTCTAAGGTCTGTAACTTCCCGTGAGGTTTCTGGTGTTCAGCTTTCACTTGTAAGCACGTAAGGCACTTTTCCACATACTTTGCTACATCACGTTTCATGCCTAGCCACCAATAATCAACTTTTAGATCCTTATACATTTTTGTAGCTCCTGGATTAATAGAAAATCTGGATTTATGAGCTTCACTAAGAAGTATCTGACATGTGTTACCATAAATCAGTACCCAAATACGACCATAACGGGTCCAAATATCACGACTGTCTTTAGTAAAATAGCCACCTGCCCTTTTATTCGCTCAGAGTTATGATTCTTATCTTTGATTGCTTCAATCTGAGCCGTTCGTATCACATCAATAATAGGCGTAGTAACAGTCATCTTTAATGTTTGATTCTTCACTAGAACTGTTCCTGACTTTCTGCTTAAAGCATCAGCTACCACATTTGCTTTTCCTGAATGATAAAGAATATCACAATCATAATCTTTTAATAATTCCAACCAACGCCTTTGCCTCATGTTGAGACTCTTCTGATCCTTGAAATATTTCAAACTTTCATGATCAGTGTAAATAGCGAATCTCACACCATATAGATAGTGTCTCCAAATCTTAAGTGCAAACACCACCGTTGCTAACTCCCAATCATGTGTTGGATAATTACTTTCATGTGGCTTCAACTTCCGTGAAGCATAACCAATAACTCTACCTTTCTGCATCAATACACAACCCAATCCACGATATGAAGCATCACAAAATACCACCATATCTTCAACTCCTTCAGGTAATGCAAGAACTGGTGCCTCACATAACTTCTTCTTGAGAGTTGAGAAAGCAGACTGTTGTTCACTTTCCCACACAAAATCAGCATTCTTTTTCGTTAGTTGAGTCAAAGGAACGGCGGTTTTTGAAAAGTTCTGAATAAACCTCCTGTAATAACCTGCCAATCCTAGAAAACTTCGAATTTCTATAGGGTTCTTTGGTGGTTCCCATTTCATCACAGCATCTACCTTCGCAGGATCCACTTTGATTCCGCTTTGATTAATTAGATGGCCCAAAAATTGCACTTCCTGAATCCAAAATTCACATTTAGAGAATTTGGCATGTAACCGTTCTCTCCTCAAAGTTTCCAAAACTTCCTTGAGATGTTTCTCATGATCCACCGGATTCTTTGAATAAATAAGGATATCGTCAATAAACACAATCACCGATTTGTCTAGCATTGATCTACAAACTCTGTTCATCAAATCCATAAATGCTGTTGGTGCATTCGTAAGACCAAATGGCATCACCACAAACTCAAAATGCCCGTAACGAGTTCTGAACGCGGTTTTTGGAATGTCTTCCTTCTTGATCTTTAACTGATGATACCCTGACCTTAAGTCAATTTTTGAGAACCACTATGCTCCTTGTAACTGATCAAACAAGTCATCTATTCTGGATAAAGGATATTTGTTCTTGATGGTCACTTTATTCAATTCACGGTAATCAATGCACATACGAAAAGTACCATCCTTCTTTTTGACAAACAGATTGGACTGGTTAAAGTTCAAAGGAAACACAGACTTTACATGGGAGCCTAAACAGGATATGATGCATAACTATCCAGAACTCTTCAACAGCGGATTTCGAGGACGAAATCATTTCAAGTGGGGAAGAGTTGTAACACCCAAGGTTCGAAAATTCTTATATTTAATAATTAAATAGGAAGTGATATACTCATGTTATAAGTTACCGTTATGAGATTAGATGTGCTTTTAAAACTAGAGGGGTTAAAACCGCCAAAATATTAGTACAGGTCTAAGGACCAATTGTGCTATTAGATCATACTTATATATATATATATGTATATGTATATATATATATATGAACAACTTTGACCTTCTTGAGTCAAAGTATCACAAAATTCCAAGTAGTGGTTGGAATAGATTGGTTAGGTTATAACCAGGCAACCATCATGTGTGGGTAGAAATTTATACGAGTTCATACCCCAAGTGGGGAAGAACTATCTATATGTGGTGATGTCAGAAAGGGAAAAACATGTGTATGTTCGGTGTCTAAAGCCCGAAAGTATTTGCAGCATGGGTATATAGCTTTCTTAGCTTATGTGATAGATTCGAAACTAGAGAAGAGACAGACGAGCCTAGATGATGTAAGGGTAGTATGTGAATACCCTGATGTCTTCCCTGAAGACTTACCAGGCGTGCCACCAGACAGACAAGTTGAGTTCAGGATTGATTTAGTATAGGGAGCTTCACCAGTTGCCAGAACTCCATACAGACTTGCTCCACCAGAGATGCAAGAATTGATGAAACAACTTCAGGAACTGCTAGATAATGGGTTTATTAGACCTAGTAGTTCTTCATGGGGTGCTCCAGTTTTATTCGTTAAAAAGAAGGATGGTACCTTCCGTATGTGCATTGACTATCGTGAACTTAATAAGGTGACCATCAAGAACAAATATCCTTTACCCAGAATAGATGATTTATTTGATCAGTTACAAGGAGCATCGTGGTTTTCTAAAATCGACTTTAGGTCGGGATATCATCAGTTAAAAATTAAAAAGGAGGATATTCCTAAAACCGCATTCAGAATCTGATACAGACACTCTGAGTTCGTGGTGATGCCGTTTGGTCTTACGAATGCACCAGCAGCGTTTATGGATCTGATGAACAGAGTTTGTAGACCAATGTTAGATAAATTAGTGATTGTGTTTATTGACGATATACTGATTTACTTGAAGAATCCAGAGGATCATGAAAGACATCTCAGAGAAGTTTTGGAAACCTTGGGAAGAGAACGACTATATGCCAAATTCTCTAAATGTGAATTTTGGATTCAAGAAGTGCAATTTCTGGTTCATTTAATTAATCAAGATGGAATTAAAGTGGATCCTGTGAAGGTAGATGCTGTGATGAAATGGGAACCACCAAAGAACCCTACTAAAGTCCGGAGTTTTCTGGGATTGGCAGGCTATTAAAGGAGGTTTATTCAGAATTTTTCCAAAATTGTTGTTCCTTTAACTCAGTTGACTAAAAAGAATGCTGAATTTGTTTGGGGTAATGAAGAACAGTCTGCTTTCTCAACTTTTAAACCGAAGTTATGTGAGGCACCAGTTCTTGCCTTACCTGAAGAGATTGAAGATATGGTAGTATTCTGTGATGCTTCATATCGTGGATTGGGTTGTGTATTGATGTAGAAAGGTAGAGTCATTGCTTATGCTTCACGGCAGTTGAAGCCACATGAAAGTAATTACCCAACTCATGATTTGGAGTTAGCAGCAGTAGTCTTTGCACTCAAGATATGGAGGCACTATTTGTATGGTGTGAGATTCACTACTTATACAGATCATGAAAGTTTGAAATATTTTAAAGACCAGAAGAATCTCAACATGAGACAGAGGCGTTGGCTAGAATTGTTGAAAGATTATGATTGTGATATACTCTATCATCCAGGGAAAGCAAATGTGGTAGCGGATGCTTTAAGCAGAAAATCAGGAATGGTGCTTGTGAAGAACCAATTTCTAAGGATGACTGTTACAACGCCTATCATTGATGTTATACGAAAAGCTCAGTTAGAAGCAATCAGAAGTGAGAATCATAACTCTGAACGAATTAAGGGGCAGGTGGTGGATTTTATTAAAGACATTCATGATGTATGGACCCGTTATGGTCGTATATGGGTACCGGTTTATGGTGATGCACGTCAGATACTTCTTAATGAAGCTCATAAGTCCAGATTCTCTATTCATCCAGGGGCTACTAAAATGTATAAGGATCTGAAGATTGATTATTGGTGGCCAGGCATGAAACGTGATGTAGCAAAATATGTAGAAAGATGCCTTACTTGTTTACAAGTGAAAGCTGAACACCAGAAACCTCACGGGAAGTTGCAACCATTAGAAATTCCAGTCTAGAAATGGGAAAACATTACTATGGACCTGATTACCAAATTACCTAGGACCCCACGTGGTTATGATGCTATATGGGTAATTGTAGACAGGTTAACTAAGAGTGCACATTTTATTCCCATCAAGTAGACTTATCCTTCAGAAAGATTGGCAGATATTTATGTAAAAGAGATTGTGACTCGCCATGGTGTACCAGTTTCTACTATGTCAGACAGAGATACCAGGTTTACTTCTAGATTCTAGAGTAAATTTCACGGGGATCTTGGAACTAGATTACATCTCAGCACAGCTTATCATCCTTAGACTGATGGTCAGAGTGAAAGAACTATTCAAACTCTTGAGGATATGCTGCGAGCAGGTGTTATTGATTTTAGTGGAAGCTGGGATTCTTATTTGCCATTAGCAGAGTTTTCATATAATAACAGCTATCATTCCATTATCGGGATGCCCCCGTATGAAATGCTTTATGGTAGAAAGTGTAGAACTCCTGTATGCTGGGGTGAAGTGGGTCAGAAAGAGTTGGGTAGCACAGAAGTGGTTCAACGAACGACTGAACAGATTCAGCTCATCAGAGATAGATTGCTAACTGCCCAGAGTAGACAGAAGAATTATGCAGATAGACGCAGATCACCGCTTGAGTTTCAGGTGGGAGACTATGTACTGTTAAAAGTATCGCCGTGGAAAGGCGTAATCAGAATTAGAAAGAGGGGGAAACTCAGTCCAAGGTTTATTGGACCATTCAGAATCATTGCACGTGTGGGAAAGGTTGCTTACAGATTAGAGTTACCAGATGAACTGTCTCAGATTCATAACACCTTCCATGTATCGCATCTCAGAAAATGTTTAGCAGATGAGTCTGCAGTTGTGCCATTGGAAGATGTTACTATTGATGATAAATTGAACTATGTGGAGCAACCTATAGCTATATTGGAAAGAAAGATCAAGACACTGCGTAACAAACAGATTGGACTGGTCAAAGTCCAATGGAAGCACAGGAAAGGTTCAGACTTTATTTGGGAGCCTGAATAGGAGATGATGCATAATTATCCAGAACTCTTCAACAGTTGATTTCGAGGACGAAATCATTCCAAGTGGGAAAGAGTTGTAACACCCAAGGTTCGAAATTCCCAAATTATTATATAATAGGAGGTGTTAAATGTTTATACAAGTAGCCTTTATGAGATTAGATGTGTTTGTTTAACTAGAGGGACTTAAAATGTCAATTTATAAGTTAAAATAGTGTAGGGACCAAACATGTATATATTCCAACT
Organism: Dittrichia graveolens; assembly: GCA_038502395.1. Classification (NCBI taxonomy): domain Eukaryota; kingdom Viridiplantae; phylum Streptophyta; class Magnoliopsida; order Asterales; family Asteraceae; genus Dittrichia; species Dittrichia graveolens. Next base: position 64,974,534 of record JARJIL010000001.1, read on the forward strand.
TATAGATATATATGGAATACTAGTTGGTAACTAGCATGTACACAAATCCATTTTAGCAAACTTGAGCACAACTGCAACATCTGATTTCATGAGCTCTTGAATCAAAACACAGTTATATATTACATCTAAGTAGCAGCAAATCAGTCTTGCTTGTTAGAGGTATGAATTCATAATTAGTTTTAATGTTCTTCATGTTCAAGTGAGTCAAAGATTGATCACAAGGATCAAAGTGTGTTAAATTGTTGTTAGTTATGTTATTTAGCTGTTAAGGGTGTAGGAAAGCACCCCATACATGTTTTAGAATGTTAAAAGTTGAGTTTATGTAGATTTTGTCCGGAAATACAGCTTCTGTCGGTCAGAGCTGTGCAGACCAGGGGAGGGCATGGCGTACCCAAGGAGGGTACGGGCATGCCTTTCACCCCGTGGCAAACCCTAGTTCTTCATGTACCCCAGTGCTTTAAGGCATAGTCATAGGCGTACCTTAGATAGGCACGTGCGTGACTGCAGGATAGGTACGCCCATGCCTGAGTTAAGTCTGGTCGTGTCTTAGTTGCAGGCACGGGCATGCCTTTATCAAGTACGGTCGTGCCCTAGCCCTGTTCAGTTTATTATGACTAGTTAGGAGGTGTTAATATATACACTATTGATATTATGTTGTAGAAACAAGTTGTGGACCTATTCACTGAATCATTATCATTAGTGGATCATTTCAAATTATAAATTCAGAAGGTGAGCCTTCTAGACTTTACTTCATATCAGCAGCATGTGTAATTTCATATTAGATTACTAACATGCTATGTTATACATGTGTATATGTAAGCATACTGCTATGTGCAGCAAGGCTCAGATGCGGTACAGTACTGTGACCTATGTTGCTGCCCTGGGTCTAGAACCAGAGGCTAGCATTCATTGCCAAACATACGTGTATTATCTTCATATGATTGTATACGTGTGTTCATATGATGTTTTGTTTAGATTACTCACTAAGCTCTCGTAGCTTATCAAATACTGTTTTTAAAATGTTTTGCAGGACGCAGCAAGGACAAGAACAAAGCTCCTGTTTGACTGCTTTTCAGTTTTAAACAATAAACACTTAACGCCTGTTTGTGTAAATATTTAACTTTGGCAGTACACTAAGTATGTACTCGTGGGTGAATCTTTTGGTACTAGAACGGTTTTGTTATGAAAACGTTTCCGCTTATGAATTTCAAGTGATATGCGTGCTTTTATGAAAATATTCTAATATTATATCTTTTATTGAAATTGGGGCGTTACAATATTCCAAGCAAAATGTGAAGTGTGTGTTTTCTCTCATCTTATCATCTCTCTACACTATTACTTGAAGGTAATCATCACAGATTAGACATTTTCACCAATGTGTGGTTTGAGTTTTGCTGAGTTTATGACTTCATTGTACCTATTTACATGTGTTTATGATCTTAGATGAAAGTCTAGATTGTTTATGTTGTTGAATCTCTTTGTGCAAAATGAGGTGTTCTGTCAGTGTAACCCTTACGGGCGCAAGCATTACACCCTTACGTTCATTACAAAATATTTCTATATCCCAATACACCCAATGCCAGATAGCTGCCAAAAAGCACAACCCAGAAAACACAATATGCACTCCAGCCACGCCATCGTAACTCCAAATACCCGGATTCGTTACAGTCCCTCCCGTGATACTCCAACCGCCCCAGGAATTGGTTATTCCTAAACGAGTCATGAAGGGTATAACGAACATACCCTGTCGCCCGTAAGGCCCTCTTTTATACCAGTGTGCTGTTTTTCATTGTTTTGACTGTGTTTAACTACTTTAACACCTTTTTGGGTTCTGACGACTACTGAATGTGTCATTTGAAAAGATGTATGTTCGTGTAGTCTGATTTGGACGCGATTTGGTGAATCCGTAGTTAAATACTAGTCTACATGTCCTATGTGAAAACTTGGATATGCTATTGTTTGTCTGATTATGTTTGATTGTTAAGTCTGAGTCTTGATAACTCAAGTGATGATTCGTTGCATGATAATGTGGTTGTGATAAGTAGTAGAACAGCATGCTCTATGATTAATCTGTCATATTTGTCAAGACTTCATTATCTGGTTTGTTATAGTTATTGCCATGACTAGTTAGGATGATTCGAAAGCCCGAGTGAATCTGTATCGGATTGTTCTGCCTCTCTGCTTCTTCAGTATTTAATCTGAATTGTCTCGCTTTGTTTAATTAGTTTAACTTGTCATTCACATGCTAATTATTCTGCCGATCAAACAACAATGATGTTAGAGTATTGATAGCTCCCTGTGCCTGTGGTTCGACATCCGGTCTTGCCGAGTCCATACTACTCTTTGACCAGGTCATACTTGCATGTGTCGTGTGTAGTGTCTGCGTAGTAATATTGTTTTTATAAATTTAAAATAATTGTGTATCAAAGCTTTTTACCATCAAAAACCCATACTAGCAGGCATACACAAAGGTGACACTAAAGTACAAAAGATAAACTAGATTACAAATATAAAATTGATATCTAACATATATATATGTGTGTGTGTGTGTGTTCTATTAGTTCGTGCATATATTTGTTTTAAGTTTTAAGTTTTAAGTTTTAAGTTTAAAACTAAAGTCTTATGGTTTAAAACCCATAAAAGTTATAAACATATATATACTAATAAGGTGATGAATAAGAAAGAGAATAATAGATTTAATTGTCTTTCCTGTCTTTGACCAATTTTGTGTTTTTGGATAAAAAAACCAGTTCAATGAAATAAGTGATGTAATTGTAAACATTTTATTTTTAAATCAATTTTATATTTCATTTAAGTTCCGGTCAAAACAAGACAATTGTAAGTTTAATTTTGCATCTAAATTAATTGTTATTAATTAAGGGATGATGGGAATAGTTGAGTGGATCAAGTTGTCTCTTTTTCCTCTTTTATTTATTTATTTTCGTGGTTGCTATATATTTTTATATATTGCTTGTTGAGAATTGTTCGACTTGATTGTATGTCGCATGTAATATATATATATATATATCTTATATCGTATTTGCCGTTTTCATGTCAACCACAAATACTTGATCAATCAAGTCAACCAAATGTAAGTTATGGTCAAAACAAGACAATTGTAAGTTTAGTTTTCTGTCTTAATTGATTGACATTAATTAAGGGATGATGGGAATAGTTGAGTGGATCAAGTTGTCTCTTTTCCCGCTTTTATTTATTTATTTTCATGGTTGCTATATATCTTTATGTATTGCATGTTGAAAATTGTTTGACTTGAATGCATGACGCATTTAATATATATATATATATAAATATATATATAGGAAAAAGTTCAAACGAGAATTGTTTTTCGTACGAGAACCGCAAGAACCAATCTTAGCAGTCAAATTTCCCCTCCTTCAATTGGATTGCCCACCCATGAATTCCTTACATGCACCCTGTCACACTCAATCCCCCAATCTCTTTATCCATGAATTCCATTATCCAAAATGAACGGCCAAGATTGGTTCTCGTAGTTCTCGTACGAAAAATAGTTCTCGTTTGAACCCTCCCCTATATATATATATATATTATCGTATTTTTTGTTTTCATGTCAACCACAAATACTTGATTAAGTCAAGTCAACCGGTACATATAGTTCTTGTCAACTTAAACCCGTGGTTGTGTTTCTCTTTTCTATTCTTTTCTTTTTTGTTTGGGGAGGCCTATGTGCCACTTAAAACCACTTTTATTGTAGAAGTATTAGAATATTATTTCTTTTTTTTACTTTGTAATTGTAAGAAGTCTTGAAGACTGGAGTTAGAAGACGGAGATACTAACACAACAAATGGAGTATGCTCAGGAGCTTCACCGAAGGTGTCAAGGCAAGTGGGACCTTTTCATCCGGAGCACGAGCATTAAGTTGTATCCTTTAGGATCAGTCAGAAGTTTTCTAGGTTTGGCGGGTTACTACCACAAATGTATTCAAGACTTTTCAAAGCTTGTGGTACCATTAACACAATTAACCAACAAGAATGTTGAATTAAAGTGGGGCAATGATGAGCAAAGAGCCTTTTTGAAAAAGAGACTATGTGAGGCCCTTATTCTTACTTTGCCAGATGGGGTAGATGATAGGACTGTGTATTGTGACGCTTCCTGAATTGGTTTAGGATGTGTCTTAATGCAAAAGGGTAGAGTCATCGCTTTATGCCTCACGTCAATTGAAATCTCATGAAGCTAATTACGCAGCCCATGATCTTGAATAAAAACTGTGGTGTTTACTTTAAAAATCTAGAGGCATTATTTATATGGTGTTAAGTGAGTTATATATGCAAAGTATAAGAGTCTTAAGTATCTTCTTGAGCAAAAGAACTTAATATGACATAAAGGACTTGGTTAGACTTGTTAAAGGATTATGATTGTGAGATACTTTACCATCCTCGTAAAGCGAACATTGTGGCTCATGTGCTTAGTCAGAAAGCAGGCTATATGGCATTAGTTATTCATTCTTTGAGAATGACAGCGACTTTACCCATACTAGAACCAATTAAAGATGCACAAAAAGAAGTTGTTACCGTATAGATGTAGAATAAAGAGTGAATCAAAGGACAAATGACCTATTTTGTTAGAGAAAACCGAGAGTTATTGACCCGTCTTGGAAGAATATGGGTACCAAGAGTTGGCGATATTCGACAAAACCTCCTCGAGGAGGCATACCGTTCTAAAACTTTTTATACAACCCGGAGCAACAAAGATGTATCGAGATTTGAGAACCTATTACCGGTGGCCTGGAATGAAAAGAGATGTTTCTAATTATGTGGAGTGATGTTTGACTTGTTTACAGGTAAAAGCTGAGCACCAAATACCATATGGTAATTTGCAACCTTTAGAAATTTTCGAGTGGAAATGGGAGCATATAACAATGGACTTAATTACTAAACTTCCCATAACCCCTAGAAGCTTTGACGCAATTTGAGTGATCATTGAAAATTGACTAAGAGTGCTTATTTTATGCCAATCAGAAAGGCGTACTCTTCCGAAAAGATGTAAGAGGTATTCATGAGAGAAGTGGTTGCAAAACATGGTGTACTTGTTTTAGTGTGTCCGATAGAGATAGTCATTTCACTTCTTGATTCTGGAGAAAATTTCAAGAGGATATAGGTACCAAGTTCCATTTTAGCACCGTCTTTCATTCTTAGACGGATGATAGAGTGAACGAACAATTCACATCTTAGAAGATATGTTGCGTGCTTGTATAATTGATTTTGGAGGTAGTTGGGATACATAATTTCCACTAGTAGAATTATCCTATAACAATAGCTACCATGCTAGTATTAGAATGCCACCATTCAGAATGTTGTATGAGTTAAAATGCCAAACTCCGGTTTGCCAGAGAGAAATGGGTCAAAGAGTACATGGTAGTACTAAAGTGGTATAGAGAACTACAGAGAAGAGTTAACAAATCTGTGAAAGGCTACAAGTTGCTCAAAGTCTACACAATAGTTATGTAGATAAAAGAGGATCTCCACTAGAGTTTCATGTTGGGGACTTTTTTCTTTTGAAAGTGTCACCATGGTGCGTAGTTTGATTTAGAAAGAGGGGAAAACTAGGTCCTAGGTATATTGGACCTTTCAAAGTTATTTCACTGGTTAGAAAAGTGACTTACATACTAGAGTTACTGGATAAGTTATCAAATATTCATAATACTTTTCATTTATCTTAGTTATGGAAATGCATAGCTGACGAATCAGCTTTTGTACTATTAGAACACATAAAGATCGATGAAATACTAAACTATGTGAAACAACCGGTAGATATTCTTGAAAGAAAAACTAATGCTTTGATTAAAAAACAAATAGGAATTTTGAAAGTTCAATTGAAGTATCGTAAAGTTTTTGAGTGCACTTGGAACCAGAAGAGGAGATGATGCAAAATTATTCAGAATTGTTGAAGTGATCGATTTCGATAACGAAATCTTAATAAGTGGGGGAAAGTTGTAGTGCCCTAATCATGTGAGTTTATTATTTAAATCAATTTATTGAGTAATTAATGCATGCGTTATTAAGATAATAATAATAATTAAATTGATTTGTGAAATTAGAATTAAGTGCAACTAATCAAAATTGTAAGACTAGAAGGGATGGACTTGTCAATAGACCAAAGATGGGTTATATATATATATATATGTGTGTGTATATATATATATATGTGTGTGTGTATATATATATATATGTGTGTGTGTGTATATATATATATAGATGTGTGTGTGTGTGCGTGTTGACCATTTGGTCAAAATTGCATGTTGATTAGGCTGGGAAACTTGAGAGCAGCAATCAACATATAGAGAATTGCATATTTTGATCAAATAAGGAAGGATTCAAGGTGTTCTAACTTAATCAATCCTTAAGGTATGATAATCCAATCTTTAGTATGTGTAATTTGGGGGATTTAATAAGTTTAGTGTTCTTCAAATGAAGTGGTTTATGTGGATAATGAATTTAAGTGATATAGCTACCGATTTTGATGAATTTTGACGCATGCAATCTGATTTTAAGAAGTTATATCCTTAAATAAGAAGTTTTAAGTTGCAAATGGGTCAAATACGTGTTCTTTAGAGTCAAATGATCAATAGATGCTCAAATTACGTTAAGAGGATTATTAAAAGTGTTTTTAGTTGTTAGTAATGTGTTTTGGAAGTGTTGGTACATGCACGTTGAGTTTGGTTAGATTTTGGCTAGAATCACGACCGTTCTGAATAAGATCGACGCTGGGCACGACTATACTCCTAGAAGATATGGGCGTACCAATCCCTAAGTTGGAGGCCATGCCTGTATGTTACTGTTGGGAAGATAATCAATTCAACCTAATGATCAAGTCCGTCTATTTAATACATAGGATTTGATGTTAACAAAACTTGACCTTTAGTAAAGACTTAGAATGAATTTAAACATGTGTTGTTTAATTTCTGACTTAAGAGTTACAAATTATAGAGTATCGACAAAGACTTACTAAAGCACTAAGTATCCGTCAAAGACAACATATGAAGTTCATCTGAGAAGAATACAAGTGCAAAAGACCATTCGCTAAACATCTGAAGCCGACTAGCTGAATGATTCCAAATATCAACTGAACAGTTAGGTGATCAGCTGAACAACCATTTGATCAGCTGAGCATCTAAACCTTTCATCTAAGTATGCCCTTTCAGCACTTAGTTATATTCTGATAGATATATCTTGGTCGATAAGATTTACACTCTTTTTCAGTCAAACGGGTTGATCGTCTAAGCTTTCCATGATCGACCTTTATCGTCCGAACTTTCCATGATCTACCTTGATCATCTGAACTTTCCATTACCTTTTATCATCTGAACTTTCCATGATCGACCTTTATCCTCTAAAATTTCCATGATCGACCTTTATCATCTGAACTATTCATGATCGATCTTTGTGATCGGTACAACTTATAATGATCTACTTAACGTTTCAACACTTAGGCTAAGACAATCTTTTATGTCATCTTAGTACATTTTGTCTATCTGAGTCATGATTTGTGCCTAACTAATTCATCAGTATCCTCTGTTTTATAATGTAATTTTTCTTTAGTCAAAGGCTTATTATGTGTTGTTCTATTATGCCTTAGATCTTTCATATGTAAAAGTATTTGCACTATTGTACCTCCAAAGGACAAAAAGGATAGAACTTGACTTCTGAAAAGGTTAAAGTTACTTTTAAAGAGAATATCTTGAAGATTTGATCATTTACTCAAGTATGACTGGTAACTACATATTTGGTAAGGTCAAATCAGAAGAAGCATGTTTGTCAATAAAAGAACTAACATGAAAAGAGAAGTTTAGTGTTACGAGGAATAGAGGTATGGGAAACGATATTACTATATTAGTAAATGGGTGATCTCTTACAAGGAAAGTAAATTTACTTTATTCTCGAATAAAGTAATATTACTTTTCACCAACTTTCTCTTATAATTAATATTATCTTTGTACTCAACCCCCCTTCTACAAACGTTTGTTGTTACGTACTCAATTTGGGACTAACAAATGGTATCAGAGCAGGTTAGATAATCACTATCTTGATCTATTTTGCTTATTCCATAACTGCTTCTACCCCTCACAAAATGGCCTTATCATCTAATCTTTCCAAACACCGGTTCACTCACAAGTTGTCCTATGTTTGATGAAGAAAACTTTTCCATGTGTAAAAGTAAAGCTCTTCTCTTTATGTCTACTTTAGACATTCAAATGTTGGACATTGTTCAGGATGGTCCTTATATCCCTGTGTCCATCCTCAGTGTAATTATAGAGTCTAATGATCAAACCTCTGCTGATAGGGTGATAACAAAGCCCATCCACCAATCTGAAGAAGACAAGAGACTGGTAAACCTTGATGTCAAAGCTAGGTTTGCCATTGTTTTCTCTCTTCCAAATGAAATCTTTCATGAAGTTTTTAACTGTGCTTTAGCTAAGAAAATGATAGATACTTTGACCATTGCCTATGAAGGCACATAGGTAGTTAAAGAAAATAAAAAGCTTCTTCTCAACCATGAGTATGAGTTCTTCTTTGCTCACAAAGGTGAAAGTCTTACCCATACCTACACCAGGTTCAACTGCCTAATTAATGACCTTAAAAGGGCAGATCTGAACAAGAGCAACTTTATATTGGTCAACAAGTTCTTAGACTCTCTTCCAGAGTCTTGGGATCACTTTGTCACTATACTTAGACATAGTGAGAGGATGAAGGGTATGTATCTTGTTGAGCTCCATGGAAATCTATTAAACCATGATTAGTCTACCAAGCAAAGGAAGATAGCCACCAAAGAGATGAAGGAAGTGGTTAAAACATCATCCACTACCCTTGTCTCAAGAGATAGTCGGCTAAGGAGTTTTGCTACTATTAATAAAGACTTCAGTGAAGATAAAGAAAAGAGGAGAGTGAAGCTGTGGAAGAGGCTGGAGAGGATGAAGACTTAGAGAGTCTTGAGGTAGTCTTTGAACAAGCCGCCATGCTGGTTAGGAATTTCAAACCCTTTAACAAGGGAAAGGGTTTTAAAAGATTCAGCTAGAGGATTCCAAAAGATGCCAAAGCCAAATTTAGATCATCTTTTGATGCCTTCACAACTAAGTGCTACTCTTGTGGCAAGATTGATCACATTGCTAGTGACTATAGGTCCAAGAGTACCTTTGGACCAAAAGTTGCGTCAAAAGAAGAAGGCAGAGTGGACTTTGAAGCCAAGTATGAGAAGCTTCTTGTTGCTGTTCTTGAAAAGAAGAAGATGAAAACCTAAGAGAAAGTGTTGATGGCCGAAGTGGAGGACTGGGCTAAAGAAGATTTGTCTTTAGGTGAATATGAGGAGATCTTTGCCAAGCTTTGTCTGATGGCCAATAGTGGTGGTAATAGCTCATTTGACAAGTACATAAAACATATAGCCAAAGCATGCACCGCCACCAACTAAGATCTTTCTTATATGTATCAGGTTGGTAAACTTGGAACTTATGATGAAAATGAAAATAATTCCATGTTTGATTATTTGTGTGTTGATTTCCAGTCTGCTATTAAACGAGAAAAGAAGCTAAAAGCATAAATAATATCACTTAAGGAGAAGCTAACTCTTAAAAACAAGGAACTTAAACAGATAACAACACTAAAAGATGAACTAGCAAATAAAAAGATATTTAAAGAAGTCTTAATAAAAGAAACCAATGAAGCAACTCAAAAGTTTAATGACCTTCAGAAATTAGTAAAATCTTGACGTGTCTCTGCTGAAAAGACCAGTCAATGAGTATATTCCCAAACAAGTTCAAGCTATTATAGGAGGAAATTACGCTAAAGTTGCTAATTGTGTTGATTTTAGTAAGAATATAAATATCTTAGAAAAAGCAGATATTCTACCACAAGCTTTTCACAAAGTTATTAAAGAAAAGAGTGTGTTCACAAACAGATTTGTTAAAAGTCAAAGCTCTTATAAGAAAGACTTAATCACTCCCATAGATGATTTAACATCTATGCTAATTTTAGAATGCAAAAACAATGTTGTTAATGAGAAAATAAGTTCAAAGGATGTAATTAAAGGTAAGGAATCATTGATACCGAAGAGACATTCGTTATCCATCTTTGAGAACAGATGACTTAAACTCAAGTGTTAAGCTAACTGAAAAATCATTAACTAGAGCTTCTATAACTGTTATTCAGAAGATAGATGATAAATGTTCAGCTTATGGTCTGTCAACTAATCATAGATTCGCTACTCACTACTCAGCTCATTGTGAAATACTTAATATTTTTTCAATAGGAAGAACTATGAGTAAGAGTAGTGATTATGTCATGACCTCTAAATCTTCCATATCAAGGGTTGGTTAGAAATTTTCTAAATCTAAAGATCAATCTAAGATGCCTGTCAGTAAAGACCTCAAAAACCTACAGGATTAACTTTAGAAGTTGAATGGACAGTCAGTGAGTTGATGACCCGTAGTCATCAGAGGACTGAGCAAGTAACTCATGGGCATTCTAAGAATGTTGTTCAAAACTCAAAGGCCACTAAAAATCAAAAATGTTATAAGTGTGGAAGTAAATAGCATAAGGCCTTTGAATGTCTTCAAAAAGGAAAATCAAAACAATGGCCATGTATTGAAAATATGGTTGTTCCTATCTTACATAAGAATTATGAAGTAATGTGGAAAGCTAAGTGCAATCAACAGGGATCCACTAATTAGTAGATGCCCAAAGTGTTACTAGTCCTTCCTTCACTCATATCTGTGTAGGGTAACAAAACTTCATAACTAGATAGTGGCTGTTCAAGGACCATGACAGGCCACAAAGCTCTACTTTGTAACTACAAGAAAGAGAAAGGTGCTAAAGTAACATTCGGTGATAACAACCATGGCCAGACCAAATGTTATGGAGAACTTCATAATGGGAACCTCAAGTTATCCAAAGTCACATATGTTAAAGGACAGAAATATAATCTCATAAGTATAAGTCAATTGTGTGATGGATATAATGAAGTCCATTTCAATAAGACGGGGGGTTCCATAATCAATAATGAACGTAAAGAAGTGCTAAGTGCCAAGAGAACCAAAGATGTGTATATCTTAGACATGTCTTCTGCTGATCCTTCAAAGGAAACCTGTTTTTACTCCAAGAATGTAACTGACACAAACTGGTTATGGCACAAGAGGCTTTCTCACTTAAAATTTTAGAATATCAACAAGCTAGGCATGGTTGAATTAGTGTTAGGACTACCTTCACTAACTTATTCTAAGCCCAAACCTTGCTCTGCATGTGATAAAGAAAAGCAACATAAAACATCTTTTCCATCTAAGCAAGCTTTCTCTATTACTGAACCATTCTACATGTTACACATGGATCTATTTGGTCCTGTTGCGATCACTAGTTTTGGTGGAAGTAAGTATTCTCTAGTTGTGGTGGATGAATTCTCAAGATACACTTGGGTATTCTTCTTAAGAGCTAAGACTGAGGTTGCTGATGAAATTATTTGCTTTATCAGAAAGCTGGTAGTGATGAATGGAGACTTGGTAAGTATGCTGAGAAGTGATCATGAAATTGAGTTTAGAAATCAAATTCTTGAATCTTTTTGTGATGAAAAAGGGATATCTCAAAACTTTTCTGCTCCAAGAATCCCACAACATAATGGCGTAGCTGAAAGAAGAAACATAATTCTTATCGAAGCTGCAAGAACCATGTTGTATGAAAGCGGGTTAATTTCAACTTCTAGGCTGAAGCTGTGAGTTGTGCGTGTTTTACTCGGAACAGATCCCTTGTAATGAAAAGGCACAACAAAACTCCATATGAAGTGCTAAAGTGAATGAAGCCAAACATCAGCTTTCTTCATATCTTTGGTTGCCAATGTTTCATTCTCAATCACAAAGATCAGTTGCAGAAGCTTGCACATAAAGCTAATTAAGGAGTGTTCGTTGGATATTCTGTGATCTCTAAAGCTTATAGAATTTACAACCTTAGAACCAAAGTCATTGAAGAATCAATCAAAGTAAGCTTAAATGAAAATGACTTTGTTGCTTCCTGTCCACTAATCATGTTTCAGTTGAGGAATTTAATGACCTAATTCAAACCGGAGAAGCTTCTTCAGATCAAAATGGTCCACCTTCACCAAACAATGTTTGGTCACTTGTGCATGGACCTAAGGAAAAGTCAATCATTGAAACAAGGTGGGTGTTCAGAAACAAGATGGATGAACAAGGCTTAGTCATGTGAAACAAGGCAAGACTAGTTGCACTGGGCTACTGTCAAGAAGAAGGCATTGACTTTGATGAAACATTTGCTCCTGTTGAAGACTAGAATCTATCAGGCTATTCCTAGCCTATTTTGTATTTAAGGACTTCAAAGTATTCCAAATGGATGTAAAGAGTGCATTTCTGAATAGAGATATGAAAGAAGATGTGTATGTCAAACAACCTCTAGGTTTTGAGGATTCCAAGTTTCCTAACCATGTTTACTTTTTGAACAAAGCTTTGTATGGTCTAAAACAATCTCTTAGAGTTTGCTATGATACCCTCTCTTCATTTCTTATCACAAAAGGTTTTTTAAGATGATGCATTGATAGCACTTTATTTACCAGGAAGTACAAAGGTGATGTGATACTTGTGCAAATATATGTAGACGATATTATATTTGGGTCTACAAATTTAGAACTGTGTAAAAAGTATTCCAAACCCATGTCTAAAAATTAGCAAATGAGCATGATGGGTGAGTTAAATTACGTTCTTGTTTACAAATTAAACAAGAAGCAAAAGGAATTTTTATTCATCAAACTAAGTATATCAATGATTTACTTAAGAAATTTGAATTTGAAAATAGCTCTTCAATGAACACCCATGTCCACTACCCTTAAGTAGATCGGATATCAGGTTTTCAATATGTCTTTGCGCAAGATATCAATCTGTTCCTAAAGAATCACATCTTTTTGCGATTAAAAGAATATTTTGGTATCTCAAAAGAACTCCTAACCTTGGTCTTCACTGTTGATGTCGCCTTCTTTATCGACGCCGCCTTCCCTGTAGACATCGCCGTCCCTTCGCTTTTCTTCGCTGTCGCCGTTCGTCTTCCCTGTCAACATCGCCTTCCCTTCACTTTTCTTCGTTGTCGCCGTTCGTCTTCCCTGTCAACATCGCCTTCCCTTCGCTTTTCTTCGCCGTCGCCGTTCGTCTTCCTTGTCAACATCGCCTTCCCTTCGCTTTTCTTCGCTGTTGTCGTTGTCGTTCGCCTTTCCTGTCGACATTTCGCTGTCGTCGTTCGCCGTCGCTATCAACGTTTCGCTTTGTCAGCGTTCGCCTTCGCTATCGCCGTTCTCCTTGTCACCATTCGCTATCGCCGGAGGTGGGTACTGGCAGCGACGATGGTGGCAATTGAGGGTCGCCAGTGGTGACGGGATGAATGAAGGTAATGAACCAAACACCTTGGGATTTTAAATCCCACCAAATGCAAATCCCATTATCAAATGCAAATCCTATAAAAAAATACTTTAACCAAACACCCCCTTAGAGTTTTTGGCTATGCAGTATATGTTCCTATTGCACCACAACGTACAAAAATAGGACCTCAAAGAAGGATGGGAATATATGTTGGGTATGAAACAAGTTCCATCATAAGATATCTTGAGCCTTTAACAAGTGATGTTTTTACAACACGTTTTGCAGATTGCCACTTCGATGAGTCAATATTTCCAATATTCGGAGAAGAAAAGAAAAACAAAGAAAAGGATGTATCATGGTGTGATCCATCACTATTATATCTTGATACTAGAACGAAACAATGTGAAAAAAGAAGTGTAAAAAATAATGCATTTGCAGGAAATTACAAATCGATTACCTGATGCATTTATTGATATGAAAAGAGTGACAAAATCACATATACCGGCTGTTAATGCTCCGGCCCCGATTGAAATACCAAATGAAAAATTTGGTGATAAAGTCACTCAAGAGTCTAAAACACATTTAAAGCATGGAAGACCAATTGGTTCAAAGGATAAGAATCCTCGTAAAAGAAAAAATGCAGAAAATGCAAGTGACCATAAGGAAAATGATTATGAAGAAACACAAGATATTGGAACTTCTCCAAAAGAGGAAATGAATGAAGTTAGCAAGATTTAGTTAAACTCCAACAAAACGACATTGGAACGGGATCAAACACATTTTTCGATACATTTGAGGAAGTATTGATTTAGGTCTATTCTATTCTAACGCGAAACAAGAGTTGGTTGGTTATACATATACATGTTATCTATTTGATCCTCATAAAACTAGGTCTCAAACGGGATATGTTTTCATGTATGGAGGCATAGGTATTTCATGGCGCTCTCTAAAGTAAACGCTTGTTGCAATGTCGTCAGATCATGCTGAAGTCATTGCATTAAATGAAGCCGTAGAGAATGTGTATTGTAATATTCTGAATTTTAGAACACCATTTATATTGCTTAATAATGTGATTTACATTTTGGTAAAAGAAACTATAGTATGTTATGGATAAATTAGAAAATTATTATTTACAAGAGTAACTATCGTTATTTAATAACATTTGGTCATGAAGTGTATATAGTAATGCACAAAGTACAATTGATTAAAGCTTTAAATAATTGGTATTATAGATGTTATGAGTAAAGTATTATAGATAAATATTGGATGAAACTCCAAGGGTTAAAGTGTCAAACAATTAAAAATTGAAGGGTTAAAGGTGTATTTGTGTGTGTAAGTATTATTTAACCCATTTGAGGGTCAAAAGCCTCAATTAAGGCTGGAACTTTCGAGAGAAGAAGAATAAGAGGAGGAAAAGATGGGGGCATGAAGCATACTTGAGGGATTTCAGTTCTATGTTGAGATTAGAGCTACTTAATGGAGTTTTAACCTTGTTTCAACTCAAATTTGTTCAAGATTGCTTGGGTTTTTGGCATTGGATGGATAATCTTCATCAAGTAAGTTCAAAGCTTTCATTTGTGTTTGATTTGAGTCACATATGATGTATTTGGTGATATATGGTTGATTTGTGTTGATCTTTGTTATTAATTTAGTTAATGGGTCAAAATCCTTGAATTGGGGTTTAATTACCCAAGTTTTGATGGATTATAGTTATGTGGTTGGTTAGTGGTGGGTTTTGAAGTTAAAAGAGTTATTTGGTTGATGCAAATGAAGTTTTGGTGAAAGGTTTTGTTATTGGTCGAATTTGCAGCAAGAAAACAGTAAAATGTTACTGTATACGCTAACTCGTGGCACGAGCTAGGGGGTCACCGTGCGAGGTCGCATTTCTGCACAAGGTGGTTTTCCAGCGAATTCTTCGCTGCCCAAGGCACCCTAGACATACTGAAATCATGTTTTTGACCCCCTTTTGACCTTGTATATGATTGGGGTTTGTTTGCATTGGTTTAGAAGGTTTATATGGAGTCTTTTAAGACCCAAAATAGTGTCTAAGACTAGAATTGAGTTATACTCTTAAGAAATCTTGTCTTTGATTAACTTATGCAAGTTGACCTTGTGTTTTGTGATCATAGGATATTGAGCAAGTGTTTGAGCTTGGTTTTGGTTAGGGTTGTGATCCTCATCACACCCTCAGGTGAGTTCACCCTGCGGATACTCAACTTTTGTTAAAGATTACAAGTCATCGCAAATGTGTTTTATATGTTTGGCAAGTTGTTTGATGAAATCTATTGATTAAAGGATGTGGAAATTGTGAATTAATGTTGTGCTTAGGATAAGGTCTATATTAATGTTGTGCTTGTACTTGATGGTTTCTTGAGACATGATACTCCATAAAGGAGTGAGTTTTGATGTTGTAACAAAACATATGATTTTAAGTTAATGAAATTATGTTTACACCTATGGTGTGTTATGGGCATTGAGATGCCAAATCTGATATTGTTCGTGGAGCATTTATACTCAAGAGCTATGAGTTATGTGACACGTATGTGGTTATTGTAAGCTTAATTGCTTGAGTTACTTGGGCTTTATGGCATGTGCTTTATGTGACCCTTGTGGTTTGAGTTTGGTTCGGACCGGTGTTGAGATAAAGTACTTTGTACCATGATGGTTCCTAATCATTGGGTGACGTGTATTGGTTCATGTGGCTTCAGCAATTGGGAACCTAGATACACGGGTGGCTGAGAAATTGGTGCAAAAAGTGGAGGGGGATGATAGTACCTATTATGACCGTGTGGTTCAATAGGCTGACGAGCCACCGAACCTAAGCAACATGAGTGGACTTGGGGAACAGGTCATTCACTCCAGATAAACGTTGTATGGTGGACTGCCTCGTGCTCCCCCCACCTTGACGGGGAGATGTGGTTATCCCTTATGTGGGCACGTGTTGACCGTGGCTAGCTACCACGTGGAGATATTGTGGCTCAATGGACAGACCTGCGTCCTTATGTGCTTATGTGAATACCATTATAGGATGTATATATTGCCAAACTTGTGTTTTCAAAGACGATGACTTGATTTCAAAAGACTAAATTTTTTGGTTGTACTCACTAGCTATGTGTATAGCTAACATGGTGTATTAAATGTTTTGTATCCGCAGGATGTTTAGAGGCCTATGTGAGGCGGGTAGATGCCTTGGGGCATTGCCGTGGCTTATTTAACTTCTGGTAATCTTGAATTTCCTACTCTTTTGTTATGGTCGTGAGATTGACTATGGTAACACCACAAGTCTTGGGTTGTATTCAATGATAAAGTTTATTGTTAAAATGATATTGTATTTTGTTGAAATACTTTAAAGAAATTATAATGTTTTCGCAAATAATTAAAGAGTTTTATATAAACTATGTTTTAAATTGAGTTTTGAAAAGTTTAAATTTGTACTAAAAATCAGGGTGTTACATGTATGACTAAGATCGACGACAAAACACATTTTGACTTTGAGTGAACTAGAGGGGGAGAAAAATCTGACTGTGATTCATGAACATAATGCAGCTTGTGTTACACGAATGAAAGAAGGGTATATAAAAACTAACTAAACAAAGCACATACCACTAAGATTTTTCTCATATACTCAAGATTTGATAAAAGATAATCAGATTGAAATAAAATATGTTCAATCCAGCAATAATTCAGTAGATCTTTTCACGAAATCACTCCCTACTGTAATATTTAGAAAACATGTTCACAATATTGGAATGCGTCATGTTCATCCGATGTGATAGATGTCAACATGAGGGGGAGCCAACTATATACTAAACTTTTTTTC
Organism: Dittrichia graveolens; assembly: GCA_038502395.1. Taxonomy (NCBI): domain Eukaryota; kingdom Viridiplantae; phylum Streptophyta; class Magnoliopsida; order Asterales; family Asteraceae; genus Dittrichia; species Dittrichia graveolens. The sequence continues at coordinate 64,991,729 of JARJIL010000001.1, forward strand.
CCTTCGCTAAAGTTTTTATCCCACTGGGTTTTTTCTTTAGCAAGGTTTTTAACGAGACAGAACTTTAAAGTTAAAGTTTGATTTCATAATGTGTCATCCAAGAGGGAATGTTATAAATATATCTTTACTACTCTATAAAGCATTTAGCTCTTTTTTTAAGACAATTTTTTAAGTTAAGTAGTACAAGCAATATAACATGCTTTACAATAACTTCCAGCAACAATCTTAACACTTTTAAAATAGTAAAACTCAAATAGCATTATTTACAATATGTTCCAGCAAAGATTTTAAACACTTTAAAACTGTCAAAAATTTAATTACATAAAACTGTCAGAATTTAAATACATAATTAATACTTTATAATAACTTCCAGCATTTAAGACAATTTAAATACATAATTAATACTTTACAATAACTTCCAGCATTTAAAAGCGTCAGAATTTAATTACATTTAGCTCTTTTATTAAGACAATTTTTTAAGTTACGTAGTACAAGTAATATAACATGCTTTACAATAACTTTCAGGAACAATCTTAACATTTTTAAAATAGTACAACTCAAATAGCATTATTTACAATATGTTCCAGCATGATCTTAAACACTTTAAAACTGTCAAAAAATTAATTACAAAAAATTGTTCTGAATTTAATGACAAAAAGCAGACCAAAATACTTTGCCTATATATACCTTATAATTGTCTACAAATAAGTGTTGCTTGATGAGTAAAGTACATATGTATATAGCATGATCTAAATAATTGTCACATTTCTTACTGTTTTCAAAAGGTATGAATTCATTCATACAAGAATAAAATGTTGTCATTTAAACATAAGTGTTGCGTTAACTTGATATTTGTACAAAGATCACAACCACCATATTCCCCGGCAACATCACAAATAACATGTTAAATTGACAAGTTGACAAATGAAACTATTTTACTCCGCCACATCGCGCGGGTAAAATACTAGTAAATATAAATATATGTGTAACACCGCCTCAGCTATTATCAAAATCTGTGAAAATTTAAGTTTTTAAACTGCATGGGTCTGTTTGTAAATATAATGTTTACCTGTTTTGTTATCTACTAGTAAAATAACACATGCAGCGGAATTTAGAAACCAAACAAAACCCTATTAACTATTACAGTTTAAAACCACAATGATTTGGCGGTTATATATACATGTCAAAAACTATGCCAAATCACAAAATACTGGTGTTACTACATCATCAACCGACCATTGTAATCAAAAATACCATATACAGTGTTCCTTCCCAAAAGACATATACAATTCCTAGCAAAAATCCTTTCTCACTAGGCACACCTAGTCCTTATCTGTAAAAAGGAAATATCAACAATATTAGCTATATAAAATAGCTAGTGAGTACTAACAGGCATGAATAGCAATAAAGCAAGTCATATATCAAGAGTTAGCAAACAATGCTATCCTATCACATAGTGGAGTGCTGACATGTCCAGCGAGTGTATTATATTGCCGGGTTGCAAGTCCAGCTCAAACCACTACCACCGGGGGAATCAAACACTGCCATCCGCGTTGGTTTCACCACGTGAGTGAATCACCATGCTCGTTTAGGAGCCAGAGGCTCAGCCATTTAAGGCAATCACCCCAGATAATCTAAGGAACGGCACTCGAGTACCGTTGATCCAGAATTTGTCCGGACATACATATAGCTCATCAATAATCCTTTTCAGGAACAATTGCATGCATGCTTTTACAGATAACTTATACATATCAATATATGTGTGTACATGTACCTAAATACATGTCCAACATATCATTTAATCATGGTAATACTTACTTGCATACATATAACCTTCATGTGTACAATATGTAGCATACAATATCCATATAAAGCAATTTGCACTTAAACCTCCCTTTATTGAACTCATGAAAGTCCATACTCACCTGACAGGCTAATGTCGGGTAAACTACAGTATTGGCACCCCCGGTATAGTCGGAGTACCTAATTACAGATTACACATATCAGATTGGACTTAAAACAGGACTGTCACAGGGCAAGGCATGCCCGTGACTTTTGGGGCACGCCCCGTACCCTGGTCATAGGTACGCCCCATGACCAAAGGCACTCCCCCGGACCATCTAGGGTTAGGCACATCCGTACCTTTTTGAGGTACGCCTGTGCCTACCCGGGTACGCCCTAAGGCACGGTTGGATTTTGAGAGGTACGCCCGTGCCCTTCAATACACAGCAGCAGGTTCGAACAACCTGCTGTTTACCATCTCAAATCAACCAAAGCTCAATCCAAGCCATTTCCAGATGTTCCCTTTCATTCACATATGAACCTATGTTACATTAACAAGCTAAAAACACATCTTTTACACATTATAACAACATATAGCATATTTGGGACTCAATTTCACCATTTGACCCATTTTCACAAAATCATCCAATTCAATCATAAACATCAAGTTAATTACACCAAGTGATTTCTAAACATCTGGAATAAGATTAGAAACAACTTAGTACAATTAACTTCAAGGATTGAAGCTAATTTGAACATTGACCCATTTGGACCTAAACTTGGAAATTGGTAGAACTTGGAGGAAGAAAGCTTACAAGAATTAAGAGATGATGTATAACAGACTAGAATTAGTTCCTAGCTTGATTCTAGATTCCATCCAACCTTGATTTGATTCTTGGATGAGTTCTTCTTCAAGCTTCAAGAGGCAAAGAGAGTGTTGAGTGTGTATGTATGTGAAGTATGTATGTGTCGTGTGTGTCTGAGATGGATAGACATGATGACCAATATCGGTTCTCATTTATCCACAAGAGGTATTTTGTTCCCCTTTTCAACATACAACTCAACGCACAAGAGGTATTTTGTTCCCCTTTTCAACATACAACTCAACGCACGAGTACCCGTTTTAACTAACGGGGATATTTTTGGAAACCTCGTTTGAAACCATTTAATATTTAATCATTTTTTATCTATTTTCTTTATTATTTTTAAATTCACATTTAATTAACCAATGACTTATTTTCTTTAAATACTTAACATATATTTTAATTTAATTCTTTTAAATTAACTCACGTACCAAACGGAGCGCATGAATAGGCCCGATTTAAGGATGCTACAATATGGATAAACACATTTTCAATATAAGCAACCTATTGTCAACTTTTCAATCAAATCATTGTCTAGTAATTAATTAAGCAAGGTAAATAAATAGTAAATTTTGTAATATAAATACCCCATCTTGTGATGAAAAAAGTTCACATCTTGTATGAACTTTTATAAGTTATACAATTCTCCTATTTATAACTTTCTTAAAATTCTAAGGTTATTTTATTAATCTTAGGATAATATTTGTTAAAATTATAACAACTTTTTATTTTTCCCTATGAATCTTTATTTTTGAGTAAATTACACGGATGGTCCCCGTGGTTTGCCACTTGTTACACTCACGGTCCTTAAACTTCATTTATTACGCTGGAAGCCCCTACTGTTTAGAGTTTGTAACACCGATGGTCCTTATTCACTCTTTATGCACTTAAAAAGACAATAATGGCCTTTTATTATTAATTTCTTGTTTTTTATAACTTTAATTCATTTATAACTGAATTATTAATTACAAAATAGTTAAATAAAAAATCAAATAACTTTGATATGCCACCACTACCAAAACTTTGAACCACCACCATCTAACCACCATGTACCACCATCACCTGACCATTGTCGGCCACCCCAATCTCACTGTCATCTACTACCACCCAACCACCCCTAACCATCATCTACTACCTCCCACTCATACCATTGTCGTCTGCCCCATCAAGAACACTAAGAAACCCCTCTCTGCCTCTATCAAAGACAATCACCACTGACCCCCCCATCAATAACCACCACTCACCACTGTCTACAACCACCAATAAAAAACAAGAACTTAGACAGATTCGAACCATCAACGCTCACCATCGTCAAGGCATCAATACACACACACACAGATCTAAACATTCATGAAAAGAAAAAAAGAGTAGTCGATGGTGGTTGTCGCCGACACTTAGACAGATCTGAACGGTGAACGCAAATCTTCTACAGCCACCGCTCATCACTGTCAACAATTCAATGTACAACACAAATCTGAAAAAATTGCGATGAGGAGTTTTGATATTCAGATGGTGGTCGTCACCGACAAATCTGGACAGATGGTGGTTGTCATCGACGGATCTGAATAGATCCCACACCTATATGCCTAAAAAACCCTTTTACATGGATGGTTGACGGATTTGATGTTCTTATGCATAAAACCCTTTTACAGGGCGCCTATCGGCAGTGGGTGGAGGTAGTTAGGGTTGAAAGTGAGAGAGAGAGAAGAGAGAGAGAGAGAGAGGGGTGGCGGGTAGCGGTGGTTAGGCTGAGAAAGAAAGAGAACGAAAGTGAGTGAGGGTGAGGATGTTGCAGCGGTTGACGGCGGTGGTGGTCTTCTCCGGTACGGGGGTGGAGGGTGGCGGTTGTGATGACAAAGGGGGGTGGTTCAGTTGCAAGTCTAAGATTGAGAGGGAGAAAAGATAAAAGAAGAAGGGATGGGGGAGGAGATTTGGGTATGTATATTAATTAATTTTATTATATTAAAATAAATTTAAATTAAAAACTAAAGAAAAAAGAGGGAAGACGGGTATTATGGTAGTTTAAGTGAAAAGACAAGAACACTTTGGTCTTTCTAACTATATCAGGGATCATCATTGTTACAAACTTTAAACAGTAGAGACTTTTAGCGTAAGAAATAAAATTTAAGAATCATAAATGTAATAAGTGACAAATCATAAATACCATCCATGTAATTTAGTCCTTTACTTTTAAAAGAAAAAAACAAACCGAAGCAATTTATAAAAGAAAAAAAAAAAGCGGCTTTTGAAACCCGTTGAAACTGAGACGGAGATATATAGAAATGCCTCTCTGTCTACTTCGCCCAAAAAGTCATTTACCTTCAACACACCCACACACACACTTTCTGTGTTTATTTTTTTTTTTGCCGGACAATGGGATCGCTGTCACAGGCGATCAGCTCCAAGCTACTTATTCCGGCCAAAAGTAGTGACCGGAGTCGGTTCCATGCACTGATCCGGTCAGGTTTCCGGTGTCCGGAAGAGAGACCGAAGATGATCCCTCTTTGTGTAGCATCTGCTGACAAGAGTCCAATGTCCGCCATTGATTTTAGCGATCCTCAGTGGAAGTCGAAGTTCGAGGACGACTTCGAGAAGCGATTCAATATACCTCACATGACGGATTTCTTTCCTGACGCCGTTTCATACCCTTCCACTTTCTGTCTAAGAATGAGGTACCTAAACTTATCATTTCTTCCTTTTCACTCTTTTGTTCGTGTTCTTACACTTTGCTGTTATTGCTTCTGATTTCAGGCTTTTTTATTGCGTAAACCCTACATAAATCCTCTTCTACCTACTTGACCATATCACCTGCGCAATTCAATGACTTTTTTGGTTTTTGGAAAAAGAAACAGAAAATGTAATTGCAGTGAAACTGCTAAGAATTATACCATGCTAGAAAAGTTTCCGTGCAATGAATTCTTTGATATTTTAACAAGAACACTAGCCGTGAAATTTCAAAATCACAACTGGGTTCATTTGCAGAATTGGAGAAACCATTCAGAAACCTTGTATGAATCATAGACACAACTTCTTCAAGGAGATTCAGCATCCCGATAGCTCGTATAACAAGGATGTCTATAAACAAGCATATGCATAATCGATATAATTATAATTAATTAGTGTGTCGCACAAAATCAATCCGAGATACTATTTTATGCCCCTGGCATTTAGATGCAGTTTCTTTGCTAGTGTGATTTGGATCTTGTTTAACCCAATTGTCGTACTTTTGCTACAGGACTCCAGTGAGAGAAGAATTTGCGCAAGGGTATCCATCTGACGAGGAGTGGCATGGATACATCAATAATAACGATAGAGTACTACTTAAGGTATATGCCTTGGTAACTTGCACTTTTCTTTTGTTTCATCTGCCTTCTAATCAATCCAGAAACTGGCAGATTGATGGTTGGTTGCTAATCATGTTCATTGATTATCAGCTCTATACACCAATTGGCATATGTGTCTTGCGTTGGCTTTATGTATGCTATATATGCGAATAATCTTTAACCAGGTTACTTGGGCATGGATATCTTAGTGTTGTCTTGCATACTTAGAAAAATATGTACATTAGATGCATTTGGAAATTGTGCATTCTGCATTGCTAGTAGAAGATGCTATAAAAGTCTGCTTGTTATGCTTTGATGGTATTAGGAATAAAATCAAGGTCCTTGAAAGGGTCATAGTGTCATACATGTTAGCTGATTTTATGTTTATGATCTTGTTTGTGGTTTATGATCATTCATATTGTAAATTAATGGAAGTATTAATTAGCAAAACAAAACTTGCTCTACAGTTTCTTAGAAATCATTTCTATTGTTCTCTAAAAGAATGATGAGAACATTTGCATTATTAGTTTTATGGTAACTTCATCATATATAACTTTCATATCTAGTATAATCACATATTTTTATGATTTTGGTAAAGGCACAAATATTTGAAATTTTCAGTGGCTTTATATTTATAAATTGCATAACAACTCAATGAGGATTGAAAATTCCGGTGGAGATTAAAATAATGAGTGATATCAAACTTGTTTGATTTATTTACAGGTTATTCGGTATTCTTCGCCTACATCTGCCGGTGCTGAGTGTATCGATCCTGACTGTACGTGGGTGGAACAATGGTACATACTAAACCATCTTAAAATGAATATTACCTATAATGTATAGTTTCCATTTTGTCTTTTAAATAACTAGGTATCTGCACACATGTGAAAATCTGCTTTCAATATGCAACAGCAATCAAGTTTAAAGCTCTTTATTGGATCATAAGGCACACCTAGAACTTTTGTGAATTCGATACTTACATGCAACTTCTGCTTATTGAACACAGAAAGCTGGCGTTTCAGAACATCAAATGTTTAAACATAAAGAGTGCATTCAGAAGTGCTAATACCAATTGTTGTCTTTTAAACTTGTAATTCTTACTTGATGGAAGTACATTTATCTTATTTCAGAAATCAAGTTTGATTATTTTTCAATAAGGTGAAAGCTATATCAATTTGTAAGCTTCTATGTTTGAAGAGTTTAATGTGATATAATATTTTGGTCATATATTCTTATATATGTTCAGTTTGTCTGTTTTTCGCTTTTTTTGAAATGGGCCAATTCTCTTACTATGCACATGGTTCAAGAAAAATCATTCAGTTTACTTATTGAGTAGCATATAATACAATCTTCATCTGAATCGAGTACTTATAACATGATTTTTTCTTTATTTTGTTGTATTTAGGATTCATCGTGCTGGTCCTCGTGAAAAAATTTACTTCAAACCAGAAGATGTGAAGGCTGCAATTGTAACATGTGGTGGACTCTGTCCTGGACTTAATGATGTCATACGACAGGTGGTTTCTGAATATTATATGTATTTTTTTGTTTATCAACAAGTAAATAAGTTGCATGCCACTTTGTTGGTTTTGATCTAAATTTCTTTTTAGCTATGATAACTGGATGCCTAAGTGTTAAGCTTGCCCACACTCTCGATTCACAAATGTTTGGTTAATATGTTAGATTGTGTGATTAACATAAAAAAATCTTTTTTTATGAAATACAGCAGATGCAAAAACTAAAATCACACAACCACCCAATGGATCTAGGTTTCAATCAATACAAGTAATAAAGACAACCAAAAGAAAGAATTTGGCCTTAAGCAACGTGGAAGAATCCAATAGCATGAATCTCTTTACCAGGAGCACGCTCCAAAGATCGGTTTCAAACCTTAGCAATCTCCTTCCTAAATCCTAGCTCTCAAAAAGAAAACATCAACCTTTTTTGTTCTTGAAATTCACCGCCAAGAAAATATTTGTTTTTCTTTGAAACTTATTATTTGTTGTTCTTCGAAGAACATAAAAGCAATTTTTGTCTTGTCCTTCGAAACCCCGCGACTAAATAACAAAAACAACTTTTCCACCTTTTAAACTTTCTACCAAGAAAGAACGAAAAGAGAGGTGCTGTGAATTTCACAAGGAGATGGATAGGATAGATTAGGTTTTAAGGTATCTTATCCTTTGGTATTTAAATATTAAATTACTATAGATAATTGCAAGATTGGTCCCTTAAACAGTTATATATAATTAATTTAAAATAGTTAATATGGAGTAATTAATAGAAACACCCTCTAGTAATGCCAAATTAATTAAAACACCATTAATTACATAATTAATCAACACACCTTTAATTAATTATTCGACGAACCCCCACCTTTAATTATTTGACTAACCCTTTACCGGTTAAAACCCTTTACTAATTTATTGTGACCATGGGCGTATCTCTAACATACTCCCACTTTCACTATCACAACTCAATAATAATGTAGACAATGGTGAATATTAAACAATACACCATTACCTCCACGAAAACATAATCTCTGCATTAAGGTTAGTGATCAAATAGTAACATCTTACATGTTTGTTACATATATCCGTGTGAACATCAGAAAATGGTTCATCTGAATAATGTTCATAATTATGTTTCTCGATAAAGACGTGTGGTGACCTAAAACCAAACTGCATGATTAATCCAACATTAACCCGGTCCTAGTATGCATACATTTGGTGTCATCGCTAAATCATTGAGGGGCCATGTGATATCACTTTTATCACAAGATAAAAGGAACAAATAATATCGACTACATAGATCTCTTACCCAGTGTTGTAAAATTTGGCCTTGGCGGCCGATTAATCGGTACTCGGCGGTCCGCCGAGTGAGAAATCACTCGATCGGTCAAAATAATCGGTCTTGGTCAAAATCGGTCTTGGCGGTCTCTTGGTGGTCAACGAAATTGTTTGACTTTTTTATAAAAAAATATATCTAGGGTTTTAAATCATAATCGCCGCTACCAGAATGGATTTTTGAAGTGCTATTAGCAAATGATAGTCACTTGACTCAAGAATGGATTGTTGATTGTGAAGAATGTGGTGGAGATAAAGTCAAAGTCGATGAAAGTGGTGAAGATGAAAACATTGAACCCGAAGCACATTGGGAAGCGGTTGGTGAAGCTTTAGAAGCCGATGAATATCTAGAACCCCGAAAAAGTTCTAGAACAAGTACAAGTATAACAACTAGAACAACTACAAGAGAAATTTTTGAGGATGAGTTCGAGTCCGAAAGTGAGGAGGTAGTATATGAAGAAGGTGAATACGAGTTGGATGGAGCTCAAATCATGGAAACTTGTGGAGATGAAGAGTAGAAGACAATCTACTAGAAACCTACAACCACGGTTCCACTAGTTAACCATTAAATTATAAGTTAACTACACCTAGAACACTTACAGTCTAGGTATCTGATTACATTGTATGATTAAGCTCATGGTGGTGATTTGCGATTTCATCTACAAATCATGTTTTGCGATTCTAATTTGCGATTCAGCACACAAGTCAGTGTTCGATTCACAAGTCAATTCCAATTTACGATTCATTTAGCACTCCTATTTTGCGATCCCTTTATGACCTTATGAAATACGATTCGGCCCTACACACATTTTGCGTTTGAGCTCACAATTCCTGTTTTATGATCCCTTTACTGTTTTAATTTACGATCCGTCGATCTGCGATTTATAGGTTTACGATTAACATTGTTTTCGATTGAAGGGCTATTTGCGATCTATTGATTTACCATTGGCATAAGCCAAATTGCGATCGCAATTCACAATTGGGGAATCTCACTTAGAGACTCAACCTTCTTTCCGGTTTTTGATTCACGACCAAAACTCAACCACAATAAACAGCAATATACTTCAATAGGTAAACACGTTTACCCACAAGGGATATGTAACTACTCAAGATATCATCTTACCGCCTTATGTAGAAATTGTCGATAATACACAACATATAGCTAGTTTGACGGAACCCATTGAGTTGGTTATTGGATTACAAATAGAGAAAAATCGCAGATATCTTAAAAAAGTGCCAAATACCTTTCAAGATTGAAGTTATCCTATAGATCCCTGTTCGAAATGCGAATCATAGTATTCATTCTTATGAAAATGGTAACAAAGAGATACTATTTCTCGAAATATGGACAAATGGAAGTTTAACTCCTAAAGAAGCACTTCACGAAGCCTCCCGGAATTTGATTGATTTATTGATTCCCTTTTTACATACCAAAACTCAACCTACAAACATGGTTCTACTACATTAAATGCTGTATTCCAAATCGCAACTGATAAGTACTTAAGGTTTAGATTTCCGATCCTAAAACAACTCACACATGTTCCACTTTGCGATTCATCCTTTAAAGTGGTTTTGCGATTGCATAGCCATGGAATTGTGATTCCAGCATTAGTTGCTGACTTGAGATTCAACTTAAACGTCTCAATTTATGATTCGTATATTTGAACTAATTCACGATTGGGGTCTTACAATTCTCCCACTTCCTGAGTTTTTGTCCCTGAAATCTTTCTGATCGTTTAGTGCCTATCCTTGTTTTGATCATATCTAATATTTTTAGGTTATACCTCACATAGTTCATTAAACAATATATTCTTGACATTTGTAATTTATTAATCTTATTATATCTGGTATTTCACTCACTAACCCCTAAGGGAGTTCCACGGCCACCAAACACACCATCTCAACCGATGTACTCTCCAATGTATAACCGAAGCTATAAACGGCCTGTGTACCTTTTACACGATCGTGTTTCATGAAAATGCACTACATATGTAGCCTGAAATCAATAAAAAATACAATCAAACCCATTTTCAACACATGCAACTGATTTTTAGTTCAATATGAGGTGTGTAAACATCAAATAAAAATAAATAAAACATATGGAATACAAATGTATGCATTAACAAGCTACACATAGCTTTCTCTGACTCAAAAGTTGAACATAAGTACCAAGAAGATGATCTAACCTTTGTTTCAGCAGTTGGTAGCTTGATTTGTTGTTGATAATCACTGAAATCTTGTTAACGAAGCTTGATTCTTGGCATGCAATTCTTAATTCTTGATTATCTTCTTGATTACAACTTTCTCTCTCATCAAGAACACTCACTAAGTGTGTGTGTTCCAAAATATTATTATGAAGAATAATAGTTTCCAAATCTTGATTATTTGCTTTAAATGAGCTTAAACATGCTTAATTCTTCAAAACATATCCTTAATTACCCTTTAATCTTCTTCTATCTCTACTATCTCACTCTAAAACACCAACGACATACACTAAGTGTGTGTGTGTGTGTCTAGAATTGGAGATAAAAAAGATCAGCTCTAATATTGATATTTGCTTGATTTTGCTTTAGTCTTTCTTAATTATGTGATTAGGCACTCTCTCTCTCTAGTTTGACAGCGTTTTCTCATTCTACTCTCTCTAATACACACACACACACACATACTAGGCCGTGTAATTAGGTGAAAATGAATTTTTATAGTAAATGTTATGTGTGTACAAATATCCCTTATCCATTCACGTATTGTTGTTTTTGCAACTTTATGTTTAGGGTAAGTTCTTCTGTTATTTATATAATTTGACTTATGTAGTCAATCCCTATTGCTTTAGTTTTAAAAACTTTATTATTTTAGGAATAAATATCCTTTCTAGATTTTGGGTCTTACAATTCTCCCCCACTTTTTAAGTTTTCGTCCCCAAAATCTAATTAATCGTTGAGTTCCTGTCCTTGTTGTGATAATATATAATATTTTGAGGTTCTCTTCTGTTTCCAGTTGAGTTCCTGTCCTTGTTGTAATATATAATAATTTGATTAGTGATTACGAACTTATTTCCTCTTCTTTAGATTGTCATCACCCTTGAGATTTATGGTGTGAAAAAGATCACAGGGATTCCTTTCGGATATCGTGGATTCGGCAAAGAATTAGCTGAAATACCCGTGAGTTCCTTATTCAATTTTTAGTACTTCTTTGACAACGTGTTATGCAAAATGAGCCTTGTCTGTATCTTTTTGTTTTTGTTTTGTTTTTCTTTTTGAATCATTAGCTGTCGAGGAAAGTGGTTCAGAACGTCCATCTTTCTGGTGGGAGCTTGTTAGGAGTTTCTCGTGGTGGACCGAATGTGATCGAAATTGTGGACAGCATGCAGGTATTTGTTAACATCTTTTTTGATGTTTTAGCTGTTTATCCCTTTTTTATGACATTTTTTTTTCTTTATATCTTTAAACTGGTGGCAGGAAAGAGGAATCAACATGCTGTTTGTGCTTGGCGGAAATGGAACACACGCGGGTGCTGATGCAGTACACAATGAGGTTGTTATGTTGTTCCATATAAGTTTTTGGATTCCAATAGAATAAATGCTGCGTTATGTTAAAACTAGGTTTCCTTTTGTTGCAAGTTGCAACACGTGAACATGTCACTTGGCATCTCATTAATTCACTTTACATTAAAAGTTATAGTTACAACTTACAATGTATTTGTTACATTTCAATTGGTTATTTTGGTTAGTGTCGAAAACGAGGGTTAAAGGTAGCTGTGGTTGGCGTTCCCAAAACTATAGATAATGATATTCTGCTGATGGATAAGACATTTGGGTTTGATACTGCTGTTGAGGAAGCTCAAAGAGCGATAAATTCAGCATACATTGAGGTACCTTTATCATCATAATGAATTTTGTTACTATTGTTAGTATTATCATTGTCGTCATCATCATCATCATTAAAAAAAATATCTATATATATTTCATAGTCCAATCTTCCACATGTTCAATTGTCAGTAAAAATTTGAACACTTAGCCCCTACCATATAAGGCCTTGCTGGACATTTCTCCCTTTTTGTAGGCGCATAGTGCTTACCGAGGTGTTGGAGTTGTAAAATTAATGGGGCGTAGTAGTGGATTTATAGCTATGCAAGCAGCTCTTGCTAGTGGGCAGATTGATATATGTTTGATTCCAGAGGTATTTTGATGCACTATATTGCCTTGATAATCTCAATATATGACTTTTTTTTTGTCATATGACATCAGCATTGAATTTTTTATAATATCTCTTACTTGAAAATAAAGGTACCATTTGAGTTGCATGGACCTCATGGGGTCCTAAAACATCTCAGATATCTACTTGAGACAAAGGGATCAGCTGTCATTTGTGTAGCAGAGGGAGCTGGCCAGGTTAGCTCTTAAAATTTTTATTTCGTACTAATCATTCGCTAAATATATAATTAATAAATTATATTATTACGACAATAGCCTAATTCTTCCAGTAAAACAATACAGGAAGCTGTATGCATTAAAAATAGAATTGAGCTACTTTTAACCCTCTTCAGTCAAAAACCAAAATCTACCCATTCACTTCATTAGTGAATGGGTCAAAAATTTCATTTTATTGGATATCTTGACTAGTTTATGATGAAATGCATTTCTAAAACTACTATGAAATAACTTAGAGTGCACTGTTTGGACGTTTGTGAGAGTCTTTTGTCTTCTTGGGTGCAGAATTTTGTAAAGAAAACAAATGCTAAAGATGCATCAGGGAACATTGTACTTGGGGATATTGGTGTTCTTATACAACAGGAGGTTAGTCAATGCAATTACACTGTTTTTGGTAGGGGTGTAAACGAGTCGAATTGAGCTCGAGAACTTTATGTTAAGCGCGAGCTCGGCTCGAAGCTCGACGAGCTTTCATAATTGAAGCTTGAGCTCGGCTCGACAAGGTACATTATCAGCTTGAGCTCGAGCTCGGCTCGAAAAGCTCGAAATAATATTAAAAAGGTAAATTCAGAAACCAAATTAATCAAAATATAGATAAAATTCGAAATTAATGATTTTTAGTAATTACTTTTTATAAATAGTACTTATAGAATGTAGATTTGTTTCAATAAGTACTTTATTTTAATGTATTTCAATATTAGGCACTCATGTATACATGTTACACATAAATATTGATATATTATACAAGGTTCGAAAAGCTCGATAAGAACTTGAGCCGAGCTCTTTGAAGCTCGAGCTCGACTTGTTATGTAATTCGAGCTCGTTTTTGGGCTCGAACTCGGACTTGGGCTCGATAAATTTCGACTCAAACAAGCCGAGCTCGAGCTCGAGTTACTTGATAAAAGCTCGACTCATTTACACCCCTAGTTTTTGGTGTGATAAAATTAAATTTAAAATATTCTTTTTAAACCCTTGGATATCTTTCTAAATCATTTTCAGGTCTTTTGCATAAAATCACTATAAGCCTGAGGATTAGAGATTATTGAAATCTAACTAGCTTGTTTTATATGTTCCAGAACTCCAGAAGTTATAGCTTACTGTACTTTTTTAAATGATACTCTTTTCAGATTAAAAAATATTTTAAGGAGATTGGTGATCCTGCTGATGTAAAATACATTGATCCAACATACATGATTCGTGCCTGTCGAGCAAACGCGTCTGATGGAATTCTCTGCACTGTGCTTGGTCAAAATGCTGTAAGTTTAATTTTGCTTCTGATTATGAGATTATTTTTGGTTCTATGCTAGCTTATACAAAACTGATCATCCAACAGTGAAATGAAAATACCGAATTAGCCCTTTTAACCTAATTTGAGAATTTTCTACTCCCATTCTATAATATGTATCTACTTTTCTTTGTTTAACAAGAGTGTCCTTTTTTGTCGTTTAATATATTGGTTTCTTAAACAAGCAAAGCATGCCATAGAGGTCTGTGTACTGCAAATAACAAAAGCTCATCCAATCACTACTGCAATCCATTTTATTTTTACCATATTCTGCCTGTTCAAAATCACATAATTACATTCAAATGCACATCCAAACAACTCCTTATTGAATGACTGCTTAGTGGATTCCTCAAGGCTAGACCTGGAAATACTCCTTGCAGTTATTTATTTTTAGGTAAAATTAAACATTTGGTCCTTGTGGTTTGTTACTTATTGCACTCTCAGTCCTTAAACTTCATTTATTACGCTAGAAGTCTCTACTATTTGTGTTTTGCTACACCCATGGTCCCTGCGTTTTGTTACACACTTGATTACGTCGATTACCCACTAGGGTTTCATTCATTCAGATATTGCTTTGTCGTTTTGTTATGGCCAAGATTGGTTCTCGCAGTTCTCGTACGAAAAACAGTTCTCGTTTGAACCCTCCCCTATATATATAGGGAGAAGTTCATTTGAGAACCGTTCTTATTGCGAGTACCACGAGTACCATTTGTAACCACCATTAATGCTCATTAGTATGGGTATTTTGGTCTTTTATATATTTTCCCAACCATGAATTGAGTCCGGGTGAGCTGTCATTAAAGAACGAGTCTTGATTTTTCCAAAATACTCCTCATTAATGTATCATTAATGAGCCGTCATGTTTATTGACCATTGATTTATTTTAATCAATGGCCAAGATTGGTTCTCACGGTACTCGCAATAAAAATGGTTCTCAAATGAACCCTTCCCTATATATATTATTTTTAAGTTTTAAAAATATGTTAAAATTATTTAGATAAAGAAAGATAATAAAAAAGGGGATAAGGGTATTATGGCCTTTTCAAGTGAATAGGTAAAGGTATTTTTAGTCTTTTTAAGTGCACTAGGAACTATGGGTGTAACAAAATGCAAATAGTAGGGATTCCAAGCGTAATAAATGAAGTTTAAGGACTGGGAATGCAATATGTAACAAACCACAGGGATCACGTGTGTAATTTACGCTTTATTTTTATTTTTATTGAATTTGTATATATAGATTAGATAAAGATAGTTGCTGATTACAGATATCTTTGGTTGGAGGATAACACCCTCCTAAATTATGTATATGTATATGTGACCACCATCACTAATTGTCATCTTCACCACAACTTATCTTTGTCACCACCACTACTTGTCGACACTGCCATTGCCACCACTTTGCTACCGGAATTTATCAGCCACCACCACTACTTGCCGGCCTTGGTGCCACATGAAACTGAAGCCATCAATGGATCTAACTATGTAAAGAGTATTCTTTTTCCCAACAGCTGACACGTGGCCACTGCCAGTGTCATCACTTTTCTCTGTCGTCATTACCACTAGTCGATATTGCCACCTTCACCCCTTGTTGGCCAGTGGTATTGACACTTGAACTGTCAACGGAACTATGATGCTTTTTAGTTTGATTGTGCTAGCCTGCTTGGTTTTACTTTTCAGAAGAGATTTATTTAGAGGGCGAAAATGATGACCATAGCTATGGAGAGAGAAAATCGTTAGTACTTTTATTTTTGGTTCTACAGAGATGAGAAGAATGCGTACAAGTGGTATTGGCTTTGGGCAACACAGAGTTTAATTATATTAGATACTATTATAGTAATTTGCTGCTGTTTTTCCTTTAACCTTCTTTGAACCTAAAAGTATCATAATTTATATATGAAATAAATAAAATTGCTAAAATTACAATTTATTTATTTTTTTAATTATAATAATAAAAATATATAATAAAAGTGAAATTTTCATTAAATAAACTCAAAAGGGATACAACTTGTTTTGACACGAACTTTTACGTACATTGAACTTGTTTTGTCGCTAACCCATTTGGAGGTGTGTTAGATTTATATATATAGTCTTTGTATAAGTATAGAGACTATTTAGTGTCAATAGTTCATTCCTTGTATACTTCATGTATAAATACGTTTGCATTTCTCTTTTTTTACGTGAATAACATTTTTCATCTTCATAATTGCTCTCTGAACCGTTTTAAGAGTTACCTACCACTCCACTTTGCATGTACTTGCACTTCCAATGAAGCTTCCAATGAACCAAACACATTGAGACCGATTGCCACTTTTATGTGCTATAAGGTTGAAGTAACCATTACAACAACGCATGTACACACAAAAGATTAGTTAGGGGATATATATATACAGATATACAAAAGCTATGTTGATTACATTTGTAACAAGTTGGCATGATCAATATCTAGGAGTATTAGCAATTATACATATAGAGTAGATTAAAATAGACATGAATTAGAGAAATCTTAGAGATGTAATTTGAGAATAGATCTCCTACATTGTGTTTAAAGGCGCACATCGCTCGGCGGTATATAGTCGGTCGACTACCTTCAAGAGATTAATCGGCCTAGGCGGTGATTAATCGGTTTCTAGGCGGGGAGCTTAAATTATAAAGAAATTTATCTTAAAAAAATAAATATTAGCAATACCTTAACAAAATAAGTCAATAACCATTAAAAATTATAATAAACTTGAAAAATAAAAACCATAAGTTCATAATTAGTTTAATAAACTCAAAAAAATAAAACCATAGGTCCCGTTCCATTAAAACCCTAAGTTGATTTCACTTTAAAAAAATAAAAATAATAAGTCAAACCCTTTCGTTGACCGCCTAGGACCGATTTTTGACCTGACCGATAAATTTGACCGATCAAGTGATTTGTAGGTTGGTAGACCGCCGAGTACCGCCTAGGCACCGATTAATCGGCCGCCTAGGCCGATTTTTACAACATTGACACACACAAACACACACACACACACTCTCTCTCTCTCTCTCTCTCTCTCTCTCTCTCTCTTAATATACCAGTTTTTTAAATTCTATTTATTATTATTAGTATTATTTTTTGAAAGGCAAAGTCTATCTTGTTTAATACATTATTTATTTAATTTAATAGGTTCATGGTGCATTTGCTGGGTATAGTGGCATCACTGTTGGCATATGCAACACACACTATGTTTACCTTCCTATTCCTGAAGTAATTTCTTATCCAAGGACTGTCGACCCAAACAGCCGAATGTGGCATCGTTGCTTGACATCGACCGGCCAACCAGATTTCATCTAATAATAATAAAAATAAATTCAATTATTATTTTGTTGTTATTTTATATATTTGCCAGAAACACAAGCACTTCACACAGCATAATGAGATCCAATGATTTGGAGAAATAAAACACAAGGCTTTGAATTACAGTTTCTGACAAGGATCCTTTGAGAAGCAGAGAGTTTGAGTTCACTAATTCTGTATAATTTTGTTTTCCAGTTAAGGAAAAGGCAAGAGGTAAGGAAGGTACTTTTATCCATTTTTGTGACAAGTACTAGTCTAATATTATTATTATTACTGCTGAACAAAGTAAAAGAATGTTTCACTTGTTGATTTGCAGCAGTTTGCGATAATAAATATTGTGTAAATTACACTATTGGTCCTTTAAGGTATAGACATATTGCAAGTTTAATACTTTGTCCAAAAATCTTACAAATTTAGTTTTTTTATTTTGAGAATTCACACACTTGTGGTTATTTGTTTGTTAGAAGAGTTCTGGCTAAACTTTTTGAAATGACATTTTTACCCTTTCAGTTTCGGTCCTTTTAAGGTTTGTGTATTACATGGTTGGTTCTTTAGATAAAAATAAATCAATGGTAAATAATTTTAATGGCTTAACTAATGAGTCAGATTGACTCATTAATGACTTATTAATTAGGAGTATCTTGGGAAAATTAAGTCAATCTAAAAAGATGTATCTATCTGGACACAATTCACAGTTGAGGAAATATATAAATGAGCAAAATATTCCTATAATAGTGGTATTTTGGTTAATATATTTACCCAATTGTAAAATGCATTCGAGTGGATAAGTCGTTATTAGATTGACTTAACAGAATGCCTGTTATTAAGGTATTAGTATTATAGTCATTGATCTAATTTAATCAAGGGTTAAGATTAGGGGAATGTTTATTTGAGAACCGTTTTTATTGCAAGAACCGCGAGAATTAATCTTAGCCGTTCATTTTAGATAATGGAATTCATAAATGAAGAGTGTGGGGGAATTGAGTGTGGTAAGATGCATGCAAGGAATTCATGGGTGAATTATTCAATTGAAAGAGGGGGAATTGGATGGCTAAGATTGGTTCTCGCGGTTTTCGTAATAAAAACGGTTCTCAAATAAACTTTTCACTATATATATATATATATATATATATAGGCAAAAGTTTAAACGAGAACTGTTTTTTGTACGAGAACCAATCTTAGCCGTCCAATTCCCCCTCCAATTGGATTGCCCACCTATGAATTTCTTATATGCACCCTGCCACAATCAATCCCTTGCTCTTCATCCATGAATTCTATTATCCAAAATGAACGGTCAAGATTGGTTTTCACAGTTCTCGTACAAAAAACAGTTCTCGTTTGAATCCTCCCCTAAATATATATATATATATATATATATATATATATATATATATATTAAGGTTATATATAGTCCTATTCTTAAACATAGTTTTCAAAGTTTAAATCTCAACTAATCATTTAAAAGGGTAAAATGAAAATTGAAAATTAAGAATAAAACTCCTACGCCTCTTTCAAAGAAAATCCTTTAATTTTATTTTTTATTTATCTCTTAAATCTTTAAATTGTTATAACTATTTTAATATTAAATTTCTAAGCATAAAAATTTATATCAATATGCTTATTTTTAATTCTCTTTCAATCAAGACCACTTTTTTTATATTTCTATAATTTTTATTTTGAAAATGTAAACTATATAAAAATGATACCAAAATGTTATTATTTTAAATCATGTGAATTTATATCATTTTCGGATGGAAACCTGTGAATTTGTATCATTTTTTATTGGAAGGAGTGTATTTATATTATTTTCGGCTTGAAACATGTGTATTTAAATCATTTTTAGCTAGAAAGAGTCTATTTTTAACATTTTCATCTGGATAATGTTATCATTTTGAATGTTGTATATTTTTATCATTTTCATCCGGAAAATGTTATCATTTTCAACTAGAAATTGTTATCATTTTAATCTAGAAACATGTGTATTTATATCATTTTTGACTGGAAGGAGTCTATTATTATCATTTTAATCTGGATATTGTTATCATTTTGAATGCTCTATATTATTATCATTTTCATCTGAAAAATGTTATCATTTTCATGTGAAAACATGTGTATTTGTATCATTTTTGACCGGAAAGAAGTTCATCATTTTCGGCTGGACGACAACACTACTAGGGGAAAAAAAGGAAGGAGTGTGATTTTGGGGTGGGGGATTCCTATGATACCCTTCCTTTTTTTAATTAAATCTTATAATTGTTTTATTAATTACATTAATGTCATTATTAGATCTTGAAAATTGATTTATAAATTAATGGTCCAGATTTAGACTTTAGGAACTATATTGATCCAATATATATATATATACACACACACACATACAAACATACTAGTATCATACCCGCGCAATGCTGTGGACCAAATGTAATAGAATGAGAATGTGAAATATGTCATAAGTATTGACGCAATACAGTGGTGATGAATAAATTATTTTTTTCGAAATTTATCCATGACTACGTTCCCAATAGGGATGTAAAGTCATTGTGGTTTTGGTAGATATTTAAGGGTATTGAATATAGCTACAAGGGTTGTGGACCAAATGTATGGATATTCGTTAGCTTACGAATATTGGATTGATCCATAGTTGAGAATAAATACTTCGTGAAATATGTCATAAGTAGTTATCACATAGGTTGTCCTTATACCCGAGGTATTTGGTTTGTGATATGGGGACATATGGATACTCAGGTTGTTCTAACATCACACCTTAAAAAGGTGGTTATAAGGGGTATGTCTAGATTCAGCAGAAGCCGTGTTGTCAAATACAAATATGTAATATGAGATTTGCACCTCTTCTTTGAATAGAGATACTTCTTGGTCCTTGATTGATTATGTGTGATGAAGTGCATGGCTATGCCCAAACGAACTAATTTGTTCTTTGCCATTTATCACTCAGTTAGAATCGGATAGTCAAGAAATATAATTTTGAGTATTAAGAATTAACTCTATCCATGCTTGTACTTGTAATTGAAATATTGTGTTGCAAAGGATAAACCATAAAGTATACTCGCGGCATGAACAATTTTCTCATACAAGTTTAGTTTCATTGTTACTTATCACCTACCTAGGTATAAGTGTTTTTTTTGGCCTCGTTAGCCTAAGTGTCTATCTAATGGCCTCCTTAGGTTCGTGTCATCAAAATGATATTTCCAACTTTCACAAGTGGGAGTTTGTTACATATATGTGCACAATTAGCAACATAGTAGTGTCACATCCAATATCATAAGACATTCAAGGATTACACATGTGAGTGACCGTAAATCAAACGGTAGCAACCCTATTATTGAGAATGAATTTATAATAGTTATTATAAATCAGTTGTAAGTTTAGCTTTAGCTTACACGCCCGAGAGATGTTATTAACTAAGAATTTAATTAATAAGGAATATGTGTGTGTGTGTATATATATATATATAGGTTTATGCGAAATTTATTTATTTTTGTTGCTAAAAGTGTGAAAAGCAATCTAGATTGTCAGATAATAATCAATGATTACAAGCAATTGTGGAAATTTGGTAATTAAAAGAAAACTATAGGTTATTAATTAATAGGTAAAAGGGTAACATAGTTAATATACACTTCTATGTCCCCTCTCCTCCACCCTCTCTCCCGTATAAACATTTCAATTTCTCCATTTTCACTCCTCTCCTTTTTTTTAAAAGAAAACCCTAGATATCATCTCTCTCTTCAATGGTGGCTTCTAGCGACGAGTTTATCATGGAGCGCCCTCCCTACCTCTCCTTTTATCTGTTACACAAGACCGCCAATGCTCGTTGAACTCCATCTCCATCAACTTTCATCTTCAACCGTCACCAATCTAGAGTGAAAAATAATCGTCACCTCTGCAAATCTGTAGAGTCTTCATTGCAAGGGTTACACCATGGAACACAACCACCCGTCGCCGTCTCCCTTATATACCCTTGCCACCTCTGCTGATCTAGAGTGAACATCCTCGATTGCAATGGTTACACCGAGGAACACCACCACAATCACCGTCTCCCCATATACTTTGCTCCATGAAATGATTGCCGCATCGGCTACCACTCACCTTTCCATGTATAAAATAAGTATTTTTATTTTTTTCCTTTAGGATTTTGAACAAGTAGATATAAGTATCTTTTTTCTTTAATTATTTATTACTGAACACCTATGTAAATAAAGTTAGGGTGTTCAATACTGTGTTACCTCTTTTGCATTTGAATCCGATCAATGCTTGGTTTCTACAAAATATTTTGTTGTTATTTTTGTTAATTGGTGAAGACCCTAAAAAGTTTCAGTTTTTTTAGTTAGGGTATGTTAAAGATTATAAGGTAAGTTTTTTGTGATTGGCATTGCTTGTATAAATACTCGTGGGTTTTATTTTTATTCATTATGAAAATTGATTTGGTGTCTATAAATTGTAATTACATGTTTTTATTTGTGTTTATCATTGAATACTTTTCTTTATGCATTGATTATTATTTTGTTCATTAGTTATTTGACATCTTTTGTTAGATATATTCATGGTAAATAAACAATGACACAGATAAAATCTTGATAGAATATTTTAATAGACGGCTTACTATAGGCCGTCTAATAGCTGTGAGCTTTCGAAGAGATATGCTTATCACATGAACAAGAAAAGTTGAGATATAAAATAGAAGGAGAATGTGAAAAGAGGGAATAGATTTTAGTTTTGTTTACTTTTTTTAGTAATTAGATGTTCGTTAATAAATATATATGATGTTAATTAAGTAACTCGAAAATAGTTAAATGATTTTAGTTTAAATGATTGGAATGGTTATTTATTTAATTAATTAATAACACACACACACACACATATATATATATATATATATATATATATATATATATATATATATATATATATATAGGGGACGATTCAAATGAAAACTGTTTTTCGTACGAGAACTACAAGAACCAATCTTAGCCGTTCATTTTGGATAATGAAATTCATGGATGAAGAGCGTGAGAAGATTGAGTGTTGCAAGGTGCATGTAAGGAATTCATAGGTGGGCAATCCAATTGAAGGAGGGAGAATTGAACGGCTAAGATTGGTTTTCGCGGTTCTCGCAATAAAAACGGTTCTCAAACGAACTTTTCAATATATATATATATATATATATATATAGAGAGAGAGAGAGAGAGACAAAAGTTCAAACGAGAACTGTTTTTCGTACGACAACCAATCTTAGCCGTCCAATTCCCCCTCTTTCAATTGGATTGCCCACCCATGAATTCCTTACATGCACCTTGTCACACTCAATCCCCACACGCTCTTCATCCATGAATTTTATTATCCAAAATGAACGGTCAAGATTAGTTATCACAGTTCTCTTACGAAAAATAGTTCTCGTTCGAACCCTCCTCTATATATATATATATATATATGGTGGTCAGTTTTGAGGTATGACCGATATAGAAGATAGAGACGGTTAATAAAAGTATTAATGTAAATTAATAATTTCATAGGTAAAAAGGAAAAGATTAATCAAAAGCAGATATCGTGATTAACATTTTGTCTTGGTTTTATCATTGGTCACTATTTGACTCCTAAGCAATTTAATATAGGCTGGCAACTCCAAACATAACATTTGTAACATCGAACAAAGAAAATATGTTTTTTTGTTATCCAAAGCATCCATTCATAATATGGATCGAATATCCCTTGTATCATAAAACTAACTAGATTAATGTCTGTTAGTGGTGACCAGAAAAAACTGAAATCGAATCAAAAACCGAAAAAATTGAACCAATATAGCAACCGACTGTTTTGGTTTTTAAAATTTCAAAAACCGACTTTTTCGGTTTGGTTTTGGTTTTTAAAATTTTGAAAACAGAAAGAACCGAACCGTTTCAAAGGGCAATATTGTAAATATACATGTCCAAAAATCAAATACGCTATCACTTTCCCATTTACATAGCCGCCCCCCGTTTACGAGTTCCACCAAAGAGATCTCACACTGATTCAGATCTCCTTCCTGGTTGCAACTTTGTTTGGTCGTCGAACTACTCGATTGAGTTTACCTACATCACTTTGTTTCGAGTGGATGAGTTCACTTTTTCTCGATTTTATCCATTTTCACTTAATATAGAAATCCATTTCTAATTGTTTATCTTGATTTTCAGATTCTTGTTTTCTAAGTTATATACAGTTCATCTAGAATGGGTTGTTTATCTCAATTGTCAGTTTTGTTAATATGTTATTTATCGATTTGCTTTGAGTTTTGATTTGTTTCAACTTTGGCTTTAAAGTTTAAACATATTACAAGATATTTTGCTTGTATCAATTGCAATATATATAGCTTAAATTAGGTGGCACACATCTTGATATTTTAATATAGCTTCACTCCCGTTTAATTTCATAGCTTTACAATGATGATTGTATGGTTTCAAATCTTGATGGTTAAAACGGAAAAGTTGTAAAACCGACTTCAAAACCGAAAACCGAACCACTCCAAAACCGAAAACCGAACCACTCCAAAACCGAACAGTTTTGGTTTCCAAAAACTGAAATCTTCGGTTTAGTTTCGGTTTTATGCCAAAACCGAACAAACCGAACCATGCTCAACCCTAATGTCTGCGTATGTGCTGCTGTTAAAAAAATTATCCCCTTTCGCTTGTCAAGTTCTCTACCCTACCAATCAAGGCCTCCGGCCGTCCACCCACTTCTAAACCCCATTGTGCACCTTTCTCCTCTAGTGATTGGCTTCCAGAAAAAAAAACTCTCGTGATCCTAAGCAAGAATGTTAATGGTCTGTTCACCAACAGATTTCTCCTCATTTACACTAAGAACAGTCGCACCTTTCTTGTCAATTTGTATCAACGAGTTATCAAGACACCCGCGCGTTGCAGCGAGAATAAAATATATGAATGAACAAAATATAAAAACAAATTATTTATATGTTCATGTCGTTAGTTAAGAATTCAGGTTCTATGTATTTCATATTACATCTAAAATAATTTAACGGTATTAATCTTTATTACTGAAAAAATATTTTCAGCATAAAAAAAACCTCAATAGAATTATCCTAATATTCAGTTCATCTAAAAATATAAAAATTAATAACTAAAGTTTTTAAAGATGCGAACAAAAACCCTAGGAAAAGATAATCTTTTTTAGTTTTACGCTTAGTTTATATTTTGAAGACGATCAATTTTGAAACCAACTCGTGTTCTATATGAGTATATAAGTTGTTTATATAACTATAAATTTACCTTGTTTTTGTTTAAAAATTATGTTAAGTATCCTTAGTACTTATACACGGGTATTAAGCTAGTAATTATTTATAATAATAAATTAAAACTATAGCAAGAGCTACATAAAACATCAACACAAGACAAATAAATATTATAATAACAAAAATTAATTCAACACTAAGCAAACAAATATTATAATATCAAGAATTAACGTGGGTCAAATATTAAATGAGACGTGAACTGAAACACTAAAATGGGAAAATGAGGGATAGGGGTATCTAACCCATGACTTTAAGTTTATGTGCTAATGACTTAGCCAATTCGTCAGGTCTACTTTTTTCAAAATCTTGCAGCAATTTGTATATAACTATTATTAGGAAAGTGTTCGTAACTTCTTGGTAATTGTTAGTATATATAATTTATATAGGCGTTTAAACTATAAGGTTTCGATTTTAAGGGTTAAAGAGTTTATGTGTCAAATTTTACATCCAGTTTCCGATTCGGTTACTTTTGAATTCTACATTCGAATGCTTCTACACGCACACACAGATTATGCATTTTGATTATCATATGGATTTTATTGTTACAAAATATGGGTTCAATTTCCAGATAGATTTTATTGTTACAAATCTAGGTTTTCATTTCATATCGATTTAAGAAGGATTCGGTTTCGGTTTGTTTGGAACCATATGAAACTGCTCTTATGGGTTTAGGTTTTTGTCAATGTTTTAAAAACTGGACCGGGCATGGAACTATCATCCTACTGGTTTATTAGTCGGACACTCGGACCGGTTGAACCGGAAGGAAAAACCGGATGATGTCATAATTATTTAAAAACAAAAAATTATATCGATTTCTAAAAATATACTCTCATAAAACACATAAAAAATATGATAGTTCTTGAAATATGAGAATTAATGTATGTAGCCACTCATATGTTACTAGCTATAGATTGTAATAATTGAAAATTGTGAATTATTGTTATCGAACATAAAAACCTTTTCTACTTCATTTAAGGAGCCTTACGATAGAAAAACAGTAGGATTTCACGCAAAATTTTGGTTCAACGGTTCACCGGTCCGGTCCGGTTCGCGGTTCTTTGATAACTAATAATTAAAAATTGCGAATTATTATTATCGAACATACAAACCTTTTCTATTTCATTTAAGGAGCCTTACGATAGAAAAACAGTAGGATTTCACGCAAATTTTTGGTTCAACAGTTCACTGGTCCGGTCCGGTTCGCGGTTCTTTGATAACCGGCTGGTTTTTTAAGGACGGTTTTCTGGGCTGTTTTAGATGGTAGGCATGTTTAGTTCCCGGTTAAATCGGTCTGGTCTGGTTTTGAAAACACTGGTTTTTGTTTGTATCCTCTTGTCGGCAGTTTACCAATTCAACCTCCTTTTCGAATAAATTATGCTAAAAAGAACAATCGTTTGTTTATTTAATGGTGTTGATGGTGTCATCTTTTGAATGTACAGTTGTTTAGGTAGACATTCTAGCACGTTGTTTGGTTAGAGGGTATGGGTTTAATAGTGTTTGGTTACATTTGGTTTAAGGGTATGGTTTTGATAGTGTTTGGATATGTTTGGTTTAAGGGAACTCGAATCTTCTCAATTGAGAATTTCATTTCCCATTCCAAACGGGGGTAGTTTTTACTTACATTTTAAAATATTTATGGTAATCTAGTAATCACAAAACATTATAGATTTGAATTGCAATCTTTTTTGCACATTTACCTCCTGGTTATAATTTTCAACAACGATCACTTGTTCATTGTAGTTGTTTTCCGAGTCTTGAACGAACTCGATTGGTTATTACTGATTTCCATTTCGTATCAATCTTGTATAAAATCACATGTTAGTATGTTTAGTGGTTCGGATAGTCATAGAATACCAATAGTAACGAGTTAGTAATATAATAAAAATAATATTAACAGAATATAATGGGATATCACATGAAATAGACTACAAAACCTAAACTTGGAAATATGGTTTTGATAGTAAACTTTAAGTTCAGTTGGTCCAAAATGAAATGAACTACATCGTGAAAATTATTTTCATGATTAGTGGTGTATTCTGTGTTTTCAAAAGCAAGAAATATACTATCACTGCAAAAAGAAAAAAAAACTTTTTGAGGCGACAAAATATTGCTGTAAAAGAGTAAAAAATCGTCGCAAAAACTTTTTTGAGGTGACAATTTTAATTATTGCGGCGAAAAATGATCCGCCGAGTGTCGCCGCAAAAAGCGATAATTCTTGTAATGTATAGGCCGGTTTAAAACTTAAGGGGCTACCATGACGGCATGACATGCATGAAAATTAGTGGTTTGAAAGGTGAAAACATAATTACCGATGTTTTTGTGGTTTCAAAAGAAGGAAATTTAGTAATGTTTTATACATTTAATTATAAGAGAATGATAAGCGACCAAAAGAGTAGCATAATCAGAAACACAAGGACATATTATTTGTATACTGCTTATGTTTCTAAAGAAGATATTGTTTTTTTATTTCAAAATAAGTACATTTTCGTTGCTCTTAGGCCACCCATATGGGGTGACCCGAAACACCTTTGGGTATCATTGGCTTCATCGGGTGGTTTGGGGAACACCCATACGCCCCCAACTTCAGGTAGGTGGTTTGGTTTCTATAACCCGACCTCACCCAAGTCATTTCCTTTTTATTGCAGTGTAAGAGAAAGTAAGGAGAAGAAAAAGATTGAGTTAGTTGGGTTAGACTATACTTGGGTTTAGGGTAAGAGAGAGAAATGAAAGGAAAAAGTAATGTGACGCTGACTTGACATTAAGGTAAGAGAAAGAGGAATGAGAGGCTCTACTCATGGTCTTATGCCAATAAAATCAAACTAGACCAAAAGATATAGGTCACATGTTTGTACATTTTAATGCTTATGATTAATGTTTGTGATATTTTTAATCTTGGTTGTTGTAATGGCTAATAGAAGTTAGCTCTTAGATCACTCGTAGTCATGATATTCATGACGGTCATGACTTGCATGACGGTCATGACTTGCATGACGGTCATGACTTGCATGACGGTCATGACTGACGATCATATCAGTTTTTTAGTCAGAACGAAATTTGGTTAGCGGTGAAGTCTCGTGGAAGTCAAAAGCACGAGGTCCGGTTGGTTTTAATTTTTGGTTCATTAAGAAAATGTGGATCATAATAAAGTTGGATCTTGTAAGAAGCATTCGTTGGACGGCGTCCTTGTGGCAAATGAGACTATGTGTTTTTTAAGGAAAAGAAAGATAAAGACTTTAAATTTTAAAATAGACTTCGAAAAAGCTTATGATAGTGTGAATTGGGAGTTCCTCCTACAAAGGATGAAGTCTATGGGATTTGGTAAAAAATGGTTGTCTTGGATTAACGCTTGTTGCAAACTTCAAGAGTATCGGTCTTGTTAAACGAAGGAATTAAATATGAGAAAAGGGCTAAGAAAGGGATATCCGCTTTGAATTGCAATAGAAGCACTCAATGTGTTGATGCTAGAAGCTATGAGGAATATTGGAGGGAATTATAGCGAGAACAAAAGAAAAGGTAACAATGTCTCACCTCCAATATGCTGACGATGTGGTGATAGTGGGTAAATGGTCACTACAAAATTTTTAAAGAATTTTCTGAAAATACTCAAATGTTTCGAAAAGTTACCAGGCTTGAAGATTAATCTAAATATAAGTAAGCTAAGTGGGTTGGATGCTTCACGAGAAGAAGTGACACAATGGGCAAACGGAATCGGTTGTAGTTTAGGAGGGTTATCATTCACGTATCTTGGCCTACTAGTTGGTGAAAACTTGGGTAGAATTGACAATTGGAAGATCATCGAAGAAAAATTCAGAAAAAGGCTAGCATTGTGGAGATCAGAAAAGGTGTCATATGGGGAGCGGTTAACTATGGTAAAATCAATTCTTGGAAGCGTGTCCTTGTACTATTTCTCGTTATTTAGAGCTCCGAAAGGAGTGATCCAAAACCTAGAGAAAGTGATAAAAACCCTTTTTTGGGGAGGAGGAGATGGGAAAGGGTTCAATTGGATAAATTGGGATAAAGTATTGAGGTCTTTCAAAAACGGGAAGTTAAACATTGGAAGCCTCCAAGCCGCTAACTAGGGTCTTCCAGGAAAGTGGTGGAGGAGGTTTTACAATGAAGAAGACTCCTTATGGGTAAGGGTGATTAAAAGTATCTACGGGAGGGAAGGTGGTTTGGTAGAGGGGGAGGGGCGTCAATATTGTTAAACTCAATTTGGGGAGATATCTTAAGGGTGGGAAGTCACTTACAAAGGGTGGGAATCGATTTCAAAGGATCATTTAAGAAAGAGGTGGTGGAGGGGAACACAAAAAGTTTTTGGGCACAAAATGGGTTGGGAACTTTACTCTCAAAGAGAAATTTAACAGGCTATTTCAATTGGATAAGAACAAGCAAGCTAGGATTTCAGAAAGGGTACATGGTCGGGGGATGTAACATCCTGAGATTGGGCCTAGTAGAAACGTAGGCTTTGGGTATGTTACACATGAGTTATTATGTGATATTAGTTGGTTATTAATTAAGTGTTTAATTTAATTGTTTAATCATTTAATTAATTGGTTTGTTGATATATATATATATATATATATATATATATATATAAGGATTGGTGTATGTGTGTGTGCATGTGTTTAGTTAGTTAAATGATGACACCTCATGCTTGTAAATATATATACGTGGGTTTAGTGAAGTTTACTTCACTTTGAAGTATTGCATGTGTGTGCGCATTGGTGTGTAAAACCGAGAGAAAGGAACGAGGAAAGAAGAAGAGCAATCGGAATTGGTGATTCTTGAATTGTGAATTCAAGTTAGAAGGTTGTATGTTTATTGTTTTCTTCTTGAAACATGATTCTTGTTATGAAACATGATTTGGTTAGTATTAACATGCTACGGTTTGAGAGGGTTTGATATGAACATCATATATGAAGTTGTCGGATTTGGTGTTCTTGGGTTATAAAGGTGTTTTGATGCATGCTTGTATGTTTAAACATGTTTATATGTATTTCTATGAACTTGTATATGAATTAAAAACTGGAAAGTTGAATTTATACAAGTTGTGAAGCTATCGGATTGTGGGATTGATGAAGGTGGTGGATTCTAATGAAGATGATGAAAACCGGGTGTTGGAATCCGGTACTCTAGGAATCCGGAACTTATGTTGAAATCCGACACTTTTAAATCCGGATGTATGTAATCCGAATATTTGAAACCGATGGTGGATTCCCGAGTATGAAATCCGATTATGGGTGCCAAGTGAAATCCGATGGATGTATCGGATTGTTGGAAATCCGATGAAGGGTTGCGGATTTGGTGAAATCCGACAGTTTTGATTTGTTGATTTGCATTGTTTAATGCTATGTGTTTTATGTGCATGCATATGTGAATCTTACATGTTTATGTTTGATTAAAAGGATATAAATATATAAGTTTGATATATATTTATGAATTGGATACTGATTTCAATTTGTTGTGTTCTCAGGAACAGACAAGGCTCGGTAATATAAGATCACTAAGTGGAAAAGCTGAAAGCTTAAGGTGAGTGGATGTTTGCTCACGGGTGATATTAGTTGTACTGGTTTGGTTGCAACTATTGTTGGATAGATTGTATATCTGTTGGTTAATTAACTGTGAATGTTAATTGTTGTATCTGTGAAATGTATACATGTTGGAAGAGAAATCAGTTTACGACTGGGCTTATGGGCTGGGATCATTTGCTATTGGCTAAGCAGTATTAGGACCTTGGGATGCATATGTTGCTACCAGAGGATAATACTGTGTGAGAATAGCAAATGGACTATCGGTAAACCTTTGCTTTGGCCGGCATTGGTTGTAAGTTCTTGCAGAACCGCCGGTCTTCCCAGGGTGCTTATTTGTGGTTGTTGATATCATGCGGTTCAGGTTGATATATCTGTTGTGTGTTACTCCATTCACTTAGCTTTGTGCTAATCCCCCACCTCTCACTCTTTTTACAGGTTTTGGTAAGTCAGCGGCTCGGCTGAGAGTGGTTAGCTTGGGGAGTAATCACCTAGGACTCTGATAGATTATTTGTGACGAGCAGTGTTTTGTAATACTGATATTTTGTAAACATAGTTTGTAATTAGTTGTAATTACTTTGATGTTTAAAATGCTTCCGCAGTGTAATTAAAAGTGAAAATTTTTGGGTTAAAAATACGGTGTTACAAGTTTGGTATCAGAGGCTTGGTTTGGCAGTGTAGGCACAGTGGAAGTGGTACATTCCCAAATATTGACTCGTGGTAGGTCGATTACTCCTTGGGTGTGGGATTGGGGTGAATTGGAGTGTGGTGGAGTTAGTATGTTGTGTACTAACGGATTTATCTAATAAATCGTGAGGTGATGTGATTGTTACAGATAACAATGGTTGGACGTGATTTCTCGACCGGTACCCCTACTGTCCCAACTACTTCTGAAGTCCCTACTGCAACCGTTGAAGTTCCTACTATAACATCCTCGATTTGGGCCTAGTTGTAATTAGTACATGATTAGTATAATAGACGGATAATTAAATGAAAATATGTATTTTGTATATTTATGTATGTGTGTGTTATTTGTATGCATGTATGTTAGATATATATATGTAATTAAAGAAAGGAAAAGGAAAAGAAGAAAGCAAAAGAAAGAAAATATGATATTTATCCAGAGGCGGTTTGCCTCTGGATAAGATTTGCATATATATGTGTGAAAGTGTAATATTGACTCCCAAAGTCAAATATTGCAAAATTTGCAAAGAAAACACAAAGCAAACACACATACTCTCTGCTCTCGTAAGGATCTTGGAGAAGAAGTTCTTGAAGTTGAAAGATATAGAGTTTTAAACATAAAGCAAGGTTAGTAAGGTGTTTGTAGTGTAAACCATACATGTATTATGTTATATATGTATGTGTTTAGAGGTTGGAAGTTAAGTTGGAGTTGAAAACTCCATGGAAGAACATGAGAGCTTACTTGACAAGTGGGTTTCTCATGTTTGAAGTTTTTAAATGGTGTTAAAGTGTTCATGAGGTTCATATAGGTGATATATGAAGCTCTAAAGTGTTTAAGAAGTGAAAACTATCATATTTGAAATCTGGGTTTTTGTAATATTGAAATGAAAGTCGCATGCATGATAAGTGAAGAAGATGAGAAAACTGTGAAAAGCGAGATCACGGCGCGACCCCGCAAAATTTGCACTATGCGACTTTCATATCCGACCTTCGAACCAACCATCCGACTTTTAGGTCCGACAGTCGGATGACCCATCCGACCTAGTGATCCGACTGTCGGATAGGCCATGTGATTATTTGATCCGACCTTCGCATGGGTCAGATGATATTTGGTCCGACTTTCGGGTGTCGCGGCGCGACACCTTAAGTGGTCACGGCGCGACACAGCCTTTTCAGCAAGGATTTGTTTTGTTAAACATGTTCTTGTTGGTTAGGTTATGTAGAATTCAAAGTAAGTTTAATAAATGGTTTAAGACTATTAAGAAGGTTGTGAGTGTTCTAGAAATAGAACCTAACGCGTGCAAACGCTTAACGCGATTGCCAAATGTTTTAGGTGAACGTGTCAGCTGAACCAGATTTGAGTGAACGAACGTTGTAAGCGAAACATGTGAGTGCCTACTTTCATGAGAACTCAGTAGAGTAAGTCTTGCAAGCTGAGATGACTATGTGAATGTGTGAATATCTATGTATGTCTAACCTGTCTATGCAGGTATGCTTAAGAAGATGAGTGTAAGTTTCTCACTGATGTTATGATTGTTTGTAAAGTTGTATAATAGGTGCATGCCAGCGGGTCCAGAATGGAACCGCTTAGTTAATGCCTGATGATGTGCATGAATGATGAATTGTATGATAATGCATGTGAAAGTATGAATAAATGATGATGATGGATCCCTATGGGATCCTATGTACGATATATGACTATATGATGATGATGATGATGGATCCCTGTGGGATCGAATGTACGTATATGTGTATGTGAACTGTCTGCAGACTATCTGACGCATGGTTAAGGTCAGCCGACTAGCTAGATCCTAACAGGACTTTGGTCATTTCTGGATTTACGGTGATTCGGGGTGCATCCCGGATCGAGGTTCTGCAGAACCGCCGTGCCTTAACGTGAGACTGTAATCAGCCAGGATCTGGCCGTGATTACTAGGGAACCTTGTGTTCCATAAACGATGCTTGGTGGACTGCCTTGTGCTCCCCCACCAGCGCGGACTGGTCGTGTCTGATCCCCCGGTCTGGGTTGTTGAGCAGGACTAGCTCTCCTGCAAGACATGACTCTTACTGATCTTGTCAGCACACCGCTATGTGTTAAGCTAGCAATGCGTGCTTATGTATGATAAGATGTGTATGATACGATATGTATGATGTGTTTGATGCATGACTCACTATATTGATGCTTATGCTAAGTATGTACTCACTAGCTAGTGTAGCTAATGGTGCTATGATTTCCCTTTTCAGGTAAAGACTAGATGGCCTGCGAGGCGAGTGACTTTTGATGTAAATGCCCCTTGTGGGTGAAACACTTGTAATTATATGTTGTAATGTAATATGATACTATGGTCGGTTCCTGTATGTTAGGTAACACCAACGATTGTTTTGGAAACAAAGATGACGTAATTAACTGTTTGTTAATATTAAAAGAAAAAATTTCCGCTGCTAAAATCTGTTTTGACATTAAAGCAACTGAGTTCAGAAGCGGTGTTACACCTACTGACGCTGGTACATCTGGTACAACGGTTGATGAGAGAGATGAATATATATTTCAACTGGAGGGTCAGTTACAGGATTTGAGAAAAGAGCTGGAGCAGCCAAGACAGGTTCTTGTAGTACAATCACCGGTTATTCCAATAACTCAACTACGATTGCAATACCACCTATCTTTCCAGCGGTTACTATATTGGCAGAGGTTCCTCCAATGTCAATGCCGATACCATCTCTATCTCAACCGATGACTCAACCTTTCTATTATCCGTTGTTGTAACACCGGCTTTGAATATACCAGATTTTAGCAAAAATTTGCGTTTTTTAAACAGACGTGAACTTAATCACGAACAATTATCATTAAGCAGCGGAAATATTTACATAAAGCATTGTTTCAGTATCGGGTGTTACTCTACAAAACAACCGACCATAATGTATTTATTACAAAAACAAGTGTTCCCGCAAAATATCTGGAGGCAGGGGACCCGGCCCACCAGGCAATCTATTTTTGATATGCAAAAGCAGTTAACATGGAACCGTTAGCTACACTTAGCTAGTGAGCACAAACTTGACATAAACTTCACTAGAGAAGAACATGTACATGAGGAATAAGCATACAATGCTATCCTATCACATTGTGGTATGCTGACACGATCAGTATAAGTTGTTTCTTGCAGGATAGCTAGTCCCACTCAACACCAATACACCGGGGATCAGACACAACCCTATGCGCTGGTGGGGGAGCATAAAGCAGTCCACCAAGCATCGTTAGCGGAACCAGAGGCTCCTTAGGTAACTCGGCCATTTCTGACTGATTAACCCTCATGATATAAGGCAAGGCGGTTCTGCAGAACCTACGATCCGGAATATTACCTCGAATCACTGTTAAATCCCGAATCTCCTGATCAAGGGTCCCTGGGATCCAGCTAACCGGCTGACCTTAACCATGCTTGCTGATGTTTGCGAAAACATACACATATCTTGTTCATTTACTTAGCATGCATATTCATTTACTTCTTTTAGCATGCAATTTCATTCAGTTACTTCTTTATGGATCCAATCTGGATCCCTAGCATGTATATCATCATATCGTTACTTAACTGATTCATTCAGAATCAGTATCATGCATATCATTCATTTAACTAAGTGGTTCCAGTTCTGGATCCCGCTGGCATGCACTTAACTTTATACAAGACAAGTATTTATCATGGCATTGTACTTTAAGTAACATGGCAATTCTTATTCATTTACTTATGAGCACAAGTGCACTCAAATCACTTAGCACATAATTCTTCCTCTACTGAGGCTTATGGAAGTCAGTACTCACCTGAGTGGCTTAACAGATAACTATTCAATTTCCTGCCTTGTCTAGGATATCAAGTTCACCTAGAACATTAGGATTTACATTAATCATTTTAACATACTTAGAATAGCTACAAATCCAACAAAGGAAATCCCAAATCCGGATTCCACGCAAATCCGACACTTTAAGGGAAATCCGATACTTTTGCGAAATCCGACACTCCTCGGATTTCAACACTTAAGAACTTGGAAACCTTGACATACAATTGGAAATCCAACCTTCAATAGGAATCCGGTACTTTTATCGGAATCTGACACTTACAAAGAAATCCGATACATACAACGAAATCTGATACTTTCGGATTTCGACTTGCAATTTACATGTGGACATTGGGAATCCGATACTTATCGGATTTAAAACAATAACATGGATTTAGATATGCGGATTTAGACTTGATGCGGATTCCGACACCCTAAGTCTCAGAATCCGACACTTTATCCGATTTGGGCAACATGCGGATTCCGACACCTTCATGTCTCGGAATCCGACTGTTCTAACATGGAAACCGCCATCTTCATTGGCTTATTTCCAGAGCTTGTTTCTTGTTTGTTTTGACATTTATACATTCTGAAAACACTTATTTTCGTTCGTATGACTTTGAAAACACATCAAACCCATACAATAACACCAAACAACCAAAACCGGTTGCAAAGTAAGCTTTGAATGTTCTAAGTGATGTTTTGCAAGGATTTGAGTTTCAATCATGCTTTTAATCATAAAAACAGTTTCATATGTATTAAATCTTAATAACAACAAGTATTTGCCTTTATTTGGAATTCAAAACCACCAAATCCTTGTTGCTTTAAGAAATGAGAGAAACCGAGAGAGTAGAGAGAATCCGAGAGTTTTGTGGTGTTTTGGTTCTTGTGGTCTTTGACCACATTTGACTTTTTCTTACATTTATACATATCACAATCCAGAGGCACCGCCTCTAGATTTCCTCTTAATTCTCTCCCTTTCTTTTTCTAATGCATATACATATATACATTAAGCACCTTAAACACAAAACACACATACATACATTTAATTCTTTCTTATTAACATAACTAACTTCAAATACATGCCTAATAGCTAGGCCCAAATCGAGGATGTTACAGATGTTTCTTCAGGGACCCTATCCGCAAGGATCTGTTCCACAGGGGTCGATGCCACAAGGGTCGTATTCTTATCCATATATGGGATTTTCACCAGGAATGGGATACAGGCAGCCGTGTACTTACAAGCAGTTCTTGGATTGTAAACCAGATGAATACCATGGCAGCACGGATCCCAATGTTACTTTGAACTGGTTGAGGGATACTGCAAGGATTTTGGATGCTTGCAATTGTGAAG
The DNA here is from genome assembly GCA_038502395.1 of Dittrichia graveolens. Lineage (NCBI taxonomy): Eukaryota > Viridiplantae > Streptophyta > Magnoliopsida > Asterales > Asteraceae > Dittrichia > Dittrichia graveolens. The sequence continues at coordinate 65,028,264 of JARJIL010000001.1, forward strand.
ATGAGATGAGAGTGTTTTTCGCCACCAGGATGCTCAAAGGCAAAGCAATGGTTTGGTGGGATTCCATTACCACTCACTTATCGAGAGCACAAATGGATTCTATCACGTGGAATCAATTTCAGGATAAGTTGTGTGAACTGTACTGTAATGCCTTTGAATTGAATAAGATAAGGCAGGAGTTCATGGAACTTAAGATGACGAGGAAAATGAAGGTGGATGAACTGATTGAACAGTTTAATTCTAAACTGAGGTTTGTGACTCAGTGGGTGCCTGATGAATCTTCCCAGGTTCAGCACTTTGTTAGGGAATTGTTGCTAGAATACAGGAGCAACACTAGATTAGCTGGATCTTTGTCCCAGGCTTTCACCTTGGAAAAATCTGCTAAGGGGGACATCCAGGCTAGAGACAAGCAGAGTAAGGATGAGGCGGCTTTGTAGAGGCCGATGTATGATCAGGCTGGGGGTATCCAGCAAAAGAAGAAATGGCAGGGTAACCAGTCCTAGGGCAACCAGAATAGGAAGGCATCTTCAGGGGATTCTGGAGTTAAATTACAGTGGTGCACGAGGTGCAGGGTTACTCACACCGGGCAGTGTACTGCTTAGACTATGCGTTGCGTGCGATGTGGAACGCACGGACATGAATCGAAGGATTGTTGGTACCCTCGGAATGTATGCTGGAATTGTCACCAGGAGGGGCATAGGGCGGGTGATTGCCCTACAGGGAGAAGACCTGCGGCAGGGACTGGGTCAGGGACAGGGGCAGGGGCGGTTGGGGATTCGTCCGCGGCAGGGGGGCAGAAAAGGAAGAATCCTCCAACTTCGGAGGGCAGGGCGTTCTGGATGACAGTAGATGATGCTACTGCCACTGATGATGTGATCACCGGTACGTTCTTTATAAACTCCTTACCTGCTCGTGTATTATTTGATTCTGGAGCAAATCGCTCCTTTATTTCTGTGGCAATTTGTGCTAAGTTGAATTTGCCTACTACTAGTATCTCTGTGCCGATTGATATAAGTAGCAGATGGTAAGATAGTGCCTGTTACGACTTCTATGACGGGTGCTGAAATTGACATAGATGGTAAGTGCTTTCCTGTATCATTCATGATGATGCCATTAGCGGGTTTTGATATGGTGTTGGGGATGGATTGGCTGAGTAAGCACAGGGCGAGTATTAAATGTCATAGGAAGTTGATTTCGTTTCCGTTATCTGATGGGTCGCACGTGGTGGCTCGTGGGGAAAGGAACAAGTCTTCATTTCCTATCATTTCGATGTTGAAGGCTAAGAAATCCTTGAGTAAGGGATGCGAGTGTTTTCTAGCATATGCGATTGATGCTAGAAAAGAGAAACAGGCAGTTACTTGTTGGGGTTTGTTCGGTTTTTCAAAATATATTTTAGCAACGGAAGCATGAACAACAATTTTAAACTTTTAAAACTCCCCACTAATGATCCATATGCAAGCCTTAAGAAACAAAACAACCATAGGGTGTTTAGAACTACAACCTTTGTAGCGTGAGTAAACCGTTGATGAAGTGGTTGATCTATGAGAAGCCAAGAGAAGACTTCCTCCAAGGTATCCACAAATCAATGAGTCCAACACCTCCAAGATGCTAGTCTCTCCAACCCTTGAAATTCAAGCAAGCAAGCAACAACCTCTTGTTCTTCTTCTTGAACTTACTATGTATGTATATGAGTATGTATTCTAGTACCACACTTTGCTCACTTGAAAACACCAATACTATAAAGTAAGGATGTTTTTAAATATCTAAGAACACTTAGATGTTTTCTTGAAGAATAGCAAAGGTGGTAGCATGTAGTATCTCACAATGACCATGCATGAGCTATAAAGAGCCAAGCATTGAAAAAAACAAGAGGGAGGCCCCTCTTGGCCTTTGTTTTGGCCGTAAATGGGGAGGGAGGGGAGGCCCCCTCTTGCTTGTCTTCCTTCTTGACTTATTGGCACCATACTTGTTTAATTACTTCATACAAGAAGTCAACATGGCCCCCTCATAGTTCATTGTGGTGATTTCTAGATTCTTTTATAAATATTTATATAAAAGGTATACTAGACCATGCCATACAATATATAAAATACATCTACATGTATTTTATATACATACTTGATTGTTACTAGTAACTCTTTACTTGTAACAAGGATATACATACATTTATATAATTGTTACTAGTAACTCTTTACTTGTAACAAATATACATTTATACATATATATATATATACATATATAAAATCATATGTTTATATTTATGTATTTCATATGCATTATCTTATATTAATATATAAGAGTGATATTATTATTTCACATAAATAATAATATGCAACAATGCATATATATACTTATATATATAATGAGTTGGAAACATATTTAAATCATATTCAAATATGTAATTGGTGTCCATTGATTGTAAATGTGTGACCCTATGGGTTTATTTATTATTAGTAATATCGTATTAATTTGTGTCTTGTGCACATAGAACCAACATTACTGATGTGCGAGTTGTATTAGAATTTCCTGAAGTGTTCGCGGATGAGTTACCTGGACTACCTCCCGTTCGAGAGGTAGAGTATAAGATTGAGATGATGTTGGTCCCAAAGAGGGTGAACAAGCAACCGATACAGTGTGGAAGGGGGGGGGGTTGAATACACTTTAAACAAATAATCAAATTAATCAAATGTATATTCAATGATCAAACAGAACAATAACTATTATCACTCTCTAATCAAATCAACAGGATGATTTGATATTACAATGATTATAAACTCAACTCTCTCTCTAAACACTCTTGAATCACAAACTAATTGATGATTGAACTTCTTGTTAAAACTGATTAACAAGAACTCTTGAAAACTCTCTCAAACTTTGAACTTACAAAGTTATCACAACACACGCGTATCAAGTATCACGAACACACGTACGTTTTGCAACTTATGCAGTCTTGCAACTTATACAGTCATCGTTGTGTGTCGCTTCTCTGTTCACGTACACACGTAAGAACATCAATAAAACCCATAATAAGGTTTATACTTATACTTGATATATCTACGAACAAATCGCATATGAAAGATAGAACTTATCTTTTCTTTAAAACCGTAACAAACTCCTTAATTAGAACATATCTAATTAATTCCGTTTGAAATTTCTATCCAACTAATAGATAGTTTAAATTAGGTTTAGATATCTTAATTTAAATGTCGTAGATATGGAGTGTTTATAACAGAATTTAAAACTTACTAAAATTCTGAACTAACTTCTAACGCTAAGCTGACATACTTAGTCTTGACCTTGTCAAGCTGACTTCTTGAATCTTGGGTTATTGAATTTTCAAGTCTTCACTCTCAAAACCTACCTCAGCTTAGAAGTCACCGAGCTATCTAGTACTTACATAGTGTAACGCCCCAATTTCCAAATTTAAAATAAAGCTTGAAACAAAAGGTATTTGTCTAAAAACAGAATTTGATAAGCTGATGGAAACCAATCAAGTATTTTTGAACCCTCTGGTTCATACAAAAGGTAATACAACCACAATTCATATCAAAAACAGTTTCCAATAAGCTTACCGTCAGCGGAAGCCAATAAAAAATTTCGTCTAAACCCTCGGGTTTGTATAAAAAGAAATATGCGCGCATTTAAATCAAAAGTACTTTTTGTTACTCAAATGGGAGCGTTATTGTTTCAAATCACGTTTTAAGCAACGAACCAACAACAGTCAAACCGGGGCCTTGCCTTGGTGTTCACACAACCTGCAAAACAACAACAAGCAGTATCTGCTAAGCTACAAGAGCTTAGTGAGAAACCTAAACTGTAAATCATATAAGCATGCGCATACACATATACGAATGCCACAACAGGTCTTATGGATACATTACTGCACCATCTTAGCATCCGCCAAGAAGGCTAAAACACTGTCCATAGCACTACTGCACAAAGCAGCATGCTACAGCTCTCTCTGTGTGATCCTCTGATCAATAATATACCACACTGCAATGTAACACAAACATATCACATATATGAATCAGAGTTTAGAAAACTTACCTCCGCAATTAATACCACACAGTGTTATGCCAGATATACTCAGAATACTTCAAACAGTATTTGCTACATGTATACATATAATCATGGTGTTAATCACATACTCAAACTCAGCATAAAATAAACTGAACAGGACACCTATACGGGCCATGTATCCCTACACGGGCTATGTCCCCCCTTCAGCCTACACGACCTGACATGGCTACATGGCCAGTGTTGATACGTCACCTACACGGGTCGTGTACCACAAATCCTACACGACCATGTACACCAACATGGCCCTGTGACCGCCTTCCACTCTACACGGCCATGTACCTCTACACGGGCCGTGTATCCTACAGGTCCAGCCGACTGTTCTTCCTTTCAGTCGCTATTTTGGCTACTAATCCGGTAAGAATTCAATAAAAACACTAGTGGGGTGTTTTCCTACACCCCAAACACCAAATAAACTAAGAACATGAACAAGAACAAGCTAAAACCATGATTCACCATGAATCACTTCAAAAAACCATTAAAAACTTCAAGAACATAGCTAGAAATCTTACCTCAAGCTTGAATCTATGCTAGACTCAGTTATATGCACATATATCCTGCTATTCTTGATCAAAACTGAAGAAGAATTGGCTGCTCCGGAATTGTACGTGACTTGAGTTGGGGAAAATGAAGAGTTTGACTCTTCAAAAGTCAAATTGGCTAATATATATAAATAACTTTGAGATTTGGCAAAACTAGCCCCTCAACCTTTTCTAGTTCCAAATTAACAACTTTAACCCCTCAAGTTTCTAAACACACCTCCAAATCTCAATTAGGAATACCACTTAAACATATCACTTGTTTAATTAATAAATTATGAAATTTCAAACTTCGGGTGTTACAACTCTCTCCCACTTGAAATAGATTTCGTCCTCGAAATCAACTGTTGGTGTTCTGGATAACTACATGTTATCTCTTTCTCAGATTTCTTAGAACCACTCTTGAATTTCCACTGGACCTAACTTGTCCAATCCATTACTGTCAATACTCATATTTCCAATAGTATAACATATATGCGGACTCGTCTGCTCATCACTCTCGGAGATATAACTCGTGATAAATACTCTGATAATTCTCACAGTCTACACGTGACCTTTCCCATAAGCAATAACTCTAAATGGTCCAATCAACATCGGACCTAATTTCCATCTCATTCTGAATCTATTATCGCTCTTTTATAGTGATATATTAATATATTATAGTTTCTCAACTTGTCACTCAAATTCTGCAACACGTTTGCCACATACTTGGCTACCTCTGGCTTCATCTCTAGCCATTAATATTTCACTGTTAACTCTTTATACCTCTTACTCATTTCAGATAAATTAGAAATTTAATTCTGTGTTCTCTGCTAAAGAAGCTTTATCTAGCTTTCCACCATTAGATGCTTGTACTCAATTATAACAATTTACTAATTCATAATCATTCCCATTGGGGTTAGTTCCTGTTACTCAATTCGCTTTTGTCATGGTTTTCATCTTTACTGTTTCAATTGTGTGTTTCGTATTTTAATAGTTAATGATAAAATTTTGTTCCTTCTCAAGGACTCATTTCTTTAATTCAACTCTGTTGTGTAGAAATTTCATTTTGAAGAATAATTATTCTTCAACCGTTCCCGCTCTTCCTCGAGCAATAATTTTACTCTCATCATAATATTCGATAAAACAATTATCGTGCTCATATATCTGTCAGGTCAACACCTGACCTCTTATTCAAATTTATATTTTCCACCTCACACATAGGCCAAGGCCTACAGATTTTAAAACTTCCACATCGCTTCCATCATGTTCTCTTGGTATTAAATACCGTTTAATTATTTATGATAATCAACACGTATGTAACTCATTATTATATTTTACTTCGATTTGTATGATTAATTTATCAACATATAATCCATTACTCATCCAAATTTCCTCTGTAACAATATAAGTTACTGCCACATCTTTAATTTAATCCGAGACAGTAATCTCTTTCATTTAATCTTTACTCATTTTACCAATCATTCTACATTACACATTGTGGCTTTAAATCTCTTTTCCAACTCAATGTTATGCAATTTCTTCGTTTGATTCTGTAACTTTTATCCATACTCATTTCCACCACAATCACAGTAGTCTATATAAACTGTTTTAATATAATTAGTCATTACAAATCTTTTCACACTACTCTCCCACTTGGAGTCAACTCATATATAATTATAAAATACTCATCCATTATACTTCAACCATTAGTGTAAAATCTTTCTTAATTTTTAATTAATTTTTTTACCTCCTTCAACGTTTTATTATTTAAGAAAATACATACCGATTTTACGTAATTTACATACATTTTAAAAGAAACCTTACACTATATCTACTTATTTATTTAACATTTCGACTAACAACTTTCAACTAGTTAGGACATTATGAGGACTCATGCCCGTACTGAGCACAATTATAACAAAACTTTCCTAAGGATAAACAATCCTTATAATTATGTCCTACTTCTTCACATGTATAACAACCTTTGGTCTTATATTTGCACTGACCCGTATGGTTCTTACCACAAGTTTCACATCCTGATCTTCTACGGGATCCCTCAGCTTTAACCTCTATCTTATCCTCTTTCATCTCGTTAACCATTTCATCCTTCAGTAAATGAAATTCTTCTCGAACTACACTTCTTATCTCATTCTTCATTTCTGTCATAATAGACGGCATAACCGTCTTAATACATTTTCCAAACTCATCGGCGATGACACCCCTAAGGTGTCTTGTAGGTATGGCTTCACGCCTTTCCCCATAAAGAGAAATATAATCTTCAACCTCTCCTATGGTAATCATGTTAGGGTTTTCTTTGTTCCTTACTTCATTCTCTCTCCTAGAATTCGCATTATGATCCATTGCACTGAAACAAAACAATTCTTGGTCAATCATAGGCCAAAATATCAACTTCACCTCTTATCATTAATTCTTGTCTTTGTTTCACAAATACTCTACTCTTTTACTATCTTGGAATATTATTAAAAATTCCTACCAACGTATACCTCATTCCCCTTTCTGTTAACATGTTTCTCATAATAATCTCATGTACATGTCATATGTACATCTAGCTTTATCATCACTCTTACCAACATTTAATATATTACATCTCTTTTGAAACATAGAGTTTCAGAAATAATTATATCTTTATGAATTTTATTATTCATTTTCGTATTTACACTCTCACTTTTCATTACTCATATTTGGCCAATCCATTGAGACAGGTATATAATATTATACATGCCAACATTCCCACGTCTTTATATTCTTTTGAATTTCATACCCCTTCCTCATTATACATAATATTCTTGATATTATATTACTCACATTGTAACCCATTTCGTCTTTATTTCATAATCATCCTTCATCTCGTTTACATTTATAGGATCACGCCACTTACTCTTTTTAAAGAGTTCATTAAATCATAATCATTTTATTCTCATTTGCATTTTAGAGCATAACCTCTTTCTCAATTAACATACTTTATGTTTTCTCGTTAAATACCTTCTTGTTGGTATTAATTTAGTTTTGACTAACGCAGTCACTACATATTTATTTGTTCTTCTCCGTCATTACCTTTTCTAATGATCAATCAATTACTACAATTAAGTAGTACAATATTTATTACCAATTCATATTATGTTCATTCGTCTGTACACTTTCCTCGTAATCATGTTTTCTAATTCTCTTTATATAATACTTCTCACAACAATATATTTTATAACACCACATAGTTTATAGTATCTCGTACTATTTTATACATACTCAATTCTAGGCTTAGTCAAGCCCAGTATCATTTTTCCCTCTTATTAAGGTATATCATACCATCTTCGTCATTTATTTTATCAACTTTTATTAGCATGTCTTTCTGACATCAACTCATTATCTGATTCAATATCCGCCTTACTTGAATAAGTTATACTTTTATTGGCGTTCTCTCACCAATCTCACTGATTTCTGTTCTCTTTGGCCTAACACTAGGACTATCCTTTAAAATATTACTTACTCAAAATCTCTTATAACAAGAAACTACTCAGGTTTCCTTTTAACTCATTCTGATTTCTCCTCGTATTCACTATTCTAGAAGTATAAATAAAGCATTTAAAACATAAGGTAGCTTTACCACACTATCCTCTATATCAAACAGTTGTACTCAATTAACATATCCATACACCTATTCTCATATCTGAAGTAGCCCTGTTCATACTAAGGCACTCATGTATTATAGGTGTACTATCTCCTACAAGTACCCCTCACCTGATTCATAAGATTCCCCATGATTTCATCAAGTTCTAACATATATCGTGTGTCAATAATAATATGGGCCCTTATATTACTCCCAACACACTATATACATTCGATCTTAACTTAACCACAAGAAGTCCCGATTCACAGGCTTAGGCCATGTATCACATTGTTAATTACAATATAACATATAACCAACACCTCCTTTAACAGTCTGGTATCACGCATTGCCTATAAGCATTAGCACTGGCCACATAAATCATAAGATAGTATCTCTATCAAATCTTATGTATCAACTCGATGCATAAACATTTACTCGCATACTATGTCATATAAGGCATCACGTATCTGGCATCAATATATTTAACCTCTCGGGTATTTCAATACCAATCATAACAACATAAACAGTTAGCATATTCTCAATGCAATACACAATATATCCACCAAGCTGCAAGCCTCCAGTTTGACAAAAATCTGCAGAACCATGGTTTAAGTCCAGACGGTGCATAACACACCTCCAGATCCCTCAAACCGTGGCTTTGATACCAAGTTGTAACGCCCTAATTTCCAAACTTAAAACAAAGCTTGAAACAAAAGGTATTTGTCTAAAAACAGAATTTGATAAGCTGATGGAAACCAATCAAGTATTTTTGAACCCTCTGGTTCATACAAAAGGTAATACATCCACAATTCATATCAAAAACAGTTTCCAATAAGCTCACCGTCAGCGGAAGCCAATAAAACATTTCGTCTAAACCCTCGGGTTTGTATAAAAAGAAGTATGCGCGCATTTAAATCAAAAGTACTTTCTGTTACTCAAATGAGAGCATTATTGTTTCAAATCACGTTTTAAGCAATGAACCAACAACAGTCAAACCGGGGCCTTGCCTCGGTGTTCACACAACCTGCAAAACAACAACAAGCAGTATCTGCTAAGCTACAAGAGCTTAGTGAGAAAGCTAAACTGTAAATCATATAAGCATGCGCATACACATATACGAATGCCACAACATGTCTTATGGATACAGTACTGCACCATCTTAGCATCCGCCAAGAAGGCTAAAACGCTGTCCATAGCACTACTGCACAAAGCAGCATGCTACAGCTCTCTCTTTGTGATCCTCTGATCAATAATATACCACACTACAATGTAACACAAACATATCACATATATGAATCAGAGTTTAGAAAACTTACCTCCGCAATTAATACCACACAGTGTTATGCCAGATATACTCAGAATACTTCAAACAGTATTTCCTACATGTATACATATAATCATGGTGTTAATCACATACTCAAACTCAACATAAAATAAACTGAATAGGGCACCTACACGGGCCGTGTACCACAAATCCTACACGACCATGTACACCAACATGGCCCTGTGACCACCTTCCACTCTACACGGCTGTGTACCTCTACACGGGCCGTGTACCCTACAGGTCCAGCCGACTGTTCTTCCTTTCAGTCGCTGTTTTGGCTACTAATCCGGTAGACACTCAATAAAAACACTACTGGGGTGTTTTCCTACACCCCAAACACCAGATAAACTAAGAACATGAACAAGAACTAGCTAAAACCATGATTCACCATGAATCACTTCAAAAACCCATTAAAAACTTCAAGAACATAGCTAGAAATCTTACCTCAAGCTTGAAGCTATGCTAGACTCAGTTATATGCACTTGTATCCTGCTATTCTTGATCAAAACTGAAGAAGAATTGGCTGCTCCAGAATTGTACGTGACTTGAGTTGGAGAAAATGAAGAGGTTGACTCTTCAAAAGTCAAAATGGCTAATACATATATAAATAACTTTGAGATTTGGCATAACTAGCTCCTCAACCTTTTCTAGTTCCAAATTAACAACTTTAACCCCTCAAGTTTCTAAAACACCTCCAAATCTCAATTAGGAATACCACTTAAACATAGCACTTGTTTAATTTATAAATTATGAAATTTCAAACTTCGGGTGTTACACATAGAAAACTCTATATCTGTTTATACGCTGACTACTCAGCTTTAGTTGACTAGTCAGTCTATAACAGACTTACATAATTCCTAACTCTTAACCTATCATCTATACATATATATAGTTTGTCTCATCAAATCTAATTATTTTAAACATGGGACTAACAATCTCCCCCTATTTGATGATTACAAAACATTAAATCAAAGTAGGTATAGGTTAACAGAATTATGTCGAACCACTCTGGAACTGACCAAAGTTAGTTCTTGAAATAAGTATCTAACTGATCCATACTTATTCACGTATCTTGAACTTACAAGATGTTTATGTTACAAATCTATTATAAGACTTGTATTCCAAGTATTTGGATATACAACTACTTAGATTCTGAACTTATCAGAAGTAATTTAAGTTCTGAACTTACAAAACTTATACAACTGAACATATCAGTTTATAATTGAACATATCAATCATCAACTTAAACTTACAAAGCTGTCTGCTTGAACATATCAAACATAAATAATAAAAAGTTGAACATATCAAACTTGAGTTTGTATTAATAAACATATCATTTACATTGTACCTTAATCATTTTGATTAGCTTCTGAACACTTAGTGCTTACAAAATTATAGAACTTATCTATTTAATCAATAGGATCTCCAACTTCTAACCACATATAATAACATTTAAGTTCCCAAATTGTAGCTCTTGATAGCATCATTCACAATCTCTTCACCTTCTGGCAGCTCTCTCATCTCAGTTTTTCTTGATCTGATTTCGTTGTGGAGATGATATCTGAATACTGAGTTCTGAATTGAGTCATCACATAGAATTCTCAAGTACAGAATCAATTCCAGATTTTCCAAATGAATATCTGCTACTCTCAAGAAACATTGATTACCTTCCACATTAAGATACAAGAATCCTTCCAAAGGTTGAGTGATATAAGTGTTTTCTCTGAATTCAACTCCCTTTGGAACTTGTAAATCGATGTCTCTTTTAGCTCGCTGGCTTGCTGCTCTAACTCTTGCAGCTTTGCCTCGATTCAGGAAAGTATCAATTTCATCAGCAGGAATCTCACCCAACTGATCAATTCTTATGAAGATTGTCTTAAGCACATCAACCATCTCTTGTCTGATTTGACTCTTTTTCATCTGCTTGATAGTTGTGGCTACGATCTTCAATTCTGAGAACCCAACTTGTACAGACATCTCATATCTAGACCAATTTCTTGTTTGTTGTCTAGTACAAAGTTGATAATTACCAATTCTCCTTTTCTACTCAATGTAATTGATTCAATCTTGTTATTAAAATGTGTTCTCTTATAACAAGGCCTTAGATCCATACCTGAGTAGGGAATTGGGGCAGCTCTAGGTCCAGAATAGTCAGCTTCAGCTTCAGCTCTGGCAGCTTCAGCTTTAGCCTTTTCTTGTTGAATTTCAGCTTGTCGTTGCTGCTCTTTTATTTCCTCCACTGTTATGCCTAGTTCTTTAGCCATCTCTTGTGACATTTGCTCAGCAAGCATGTCACTGGCTTTCTGTGCTGCATCAGCTTCATCACTTGACTCAGATTCATGTGCAACTAGTTGAGACTTACCCTGTTGCTCTGGCTCAGGTTCAGCAATGATGACTTTTCTTCTCTTTGCTAAAGGCATAACACTTCTTTTCTTTCTTTTTACCATCTCAAACACCTTATTCTCCCCTTTATCTATTTGTGAAGTCGGAACAGACTCAGCTTCATCAAATTTTGACATTTCAGCTTAGGAAGGTTGGTGTGAACAACTTGAGATGTTTCTTCATGTGAAGTTTCTGGTTGAGCTTGTGAACTTGTGGTAATTTGGACTGTTGGAGCCTGTTGTTGTTGAGAAGGCTTATCTACAGTACTCATGAACTGGTCATGAGCTTGTTCCTCAAATTGTACTTCCTCTGTATGCTCCCCCTCAACCTTATCGTCACACTTCTTTGATTCTTCCTCCCCCTTTTTGTCATCATCAATAGGGGAGGGTCTGAACTTGAGCACGAAGCTTTCCAAGTTGGCTACTGAAGTTGATAAATCATTACGTTTGTGCATTAACTTGGCTTTGTCAGCTTTCCTCTTTTTATGCAGGAGCTCAAACTAGGATTGTAGATATGTCATAATGACTTGAGCATCGTTGGTCATTAGCTTGGGCTCCTCAGATCTCTGTCTTACCTCAAAGTCCTCCTGTCCAGTGGAGGAGTTTATTTCCACCGTAGGAGTGGCTATTGTTCCTTAATAGGTAAGGATGTGGGTCCCATATCCAAAGGTTGGTGCTGACCTATGGAATCAAGAGGGCCAGAATGGAGACCCTGTAAACCTTCCTGGTGTATGAAAGGTTCATTGACAGGTCTTGCTAGAGTGTGTAAGAATGGAAGTGAAGAATGAACAATTTCGTAAGGTATGGTAGTGGGGTGAGCTAGGCTTAGTGGTGAGGAGGGGGGTATTTGACCCTGGGGATTGGTTAGTATTTCAATGTTTCCTTCATGGGGCTGTGAAGGCACAGAAGTAGGCTCTCCCATGGTAGTAGTAAGTATGGGCTGAGTAGACACCATACCCGGTTTAGGCTTAAGGGTTGAACTGAGCCTAGAGGTTGGCACCTTAAGAGAAGGTGTCTCCCCCTCAGCTCCTGCCGGTGGAGGTATCAATGTGATATCGACTCCGGAGTCCTTTTGAGGTGAAGGACCACCTTTGGCAGTGTTCCTTGAATAGGTGTAGGATATATCCTTGGTAGCAGTGGGCTTACCAAGGTTGGCTGTAGATTGTAACATAGATGGAGATGTGCGAGGTGGAGGAGAGGGCTTAGACTGAGTTGGGCTGGACTCAGTCTTATCTCCCAATTTTGGAGATGGAGAAGTAAAAGAGAGAAAAGGAGATAAGGGTTGTGAAATTTTACCTACTGCACCTAGCAGTGGAGACTCAGAGCTAGGAAACAAACTCCTTTGCTCTGAACTCGAAGTGGTGGATGAAATTATTTGAGCACTGGGTCTGAGCTGAGTCCTAGGTTGGTCAGCTTGAGGGGACTCAGCCTCAGAATCAACATCGTCATTCACTTCTTCCGCAGCTTCCTCCTCTGTCTCAGCTTCACTTGACTCAAGAGTCGGAAGCTGTACATACACCCTCATCTGAGCACTCATTGTAGGGTGCCCAGGGAAAATATCATGGGTGAACATTCTGTAGCTGAGAACAGGAGTAGGAATTGACTCATATTGAGCAGTATATCTTCTACCCAATCTGTCCTCGATGACCATGGATATAAATCTTGCGAAGGGCACAATCGTGTCCCTTATGTTCTTGGTTACCAATGACTTGAATGCCTCAAATATCAACTAGGCGTAATCCACTCGTCGATCATAAAATAAATTGTATAATAGTTGCATTTCACAGTCATTCACATTATCCAGGCCACCCACCTTGTATCCAAGGGAACGAACCACAGTAGATACCATAAATCCCCATGCCATTTGGAAAACAGATTTCCTTATGACGCCAATAACTTGAGGATGACCCATTAAGGGTAAAACGCTTCATGATGTTTCCCTAGAAACCGTCGCTGCATACTGATTATGAATCTGGAGATGAAGAATTCGGCGGAGACAGTTTGCATCGACTTCTATCGCCACTTGTCCACTTAGGACTGTACCCCGTACAACCGGTTAAGTTGCATCCAGTTTACATGTATACCAGAATATCTTTTCAATAAACACCGTAAATATTTTGGACTTACCATATTGTTGGACATATCATTTGTTAGGACTAACCTAGACATGTGGAACTGGCCACACATTGGAACGAAGTACTCAGCTGATCCTGAGTGTTCAGCTTAGATGGAGTACTCAACTGATCCTGAATGTTCAGCTTAGATGAAGCACTCAGCTTCAAATTTAGCACTCAGCTCAGATTGAGCACTCAGCTCAGATTTTGACACTTAGTCAAATGTAGCACTTAGCAAAAATTTAATAGAGATAAAGAGTGGAACATACCGATTAAGGGTTGAGCATGCCAAGTTTGCCAAGTAGAGTTCTAAATCTTGTGCCTTCAATTGGTTTAGTGAAGATATCCGTAAGCTGATCTTCAGTCTCAATGAAGACTAACTCTATCTTTCCCTTTTCTACAATATCTCTGATAAAGTGATGTCTTATCTCAATGTGTTTGGTTCTTGAGTGAAACACTGGCTTGTGTGTGATGGCAATAGCACTTTGATTGTCACAAAATATGGGAGTCTTTGAATAATGCAAATCAAAGTCCTTAAGCTGATGCTGCATCCACAGTATTTGAGCACAACAGCTCCCTACAGCTACATATTCAGCTTCAGCTGTTGAAATTGCCACTGAGTTTTGTTTCTTGCTCGTCCAACTAACTAATTTTCCACCCAAAAGTTGACATCCTCCAGTATTACTCTTTCTATCAAGACCACATCCTGCGAAGTCTGAATCAGAGTACCCTATCAGCTCAAATCCTGATCCTTTGGGATACCACAAACCTAAGTTAGGTGTTCCCTTTAGATATTTAAGTATTCTTTTAACAGCTAGCAAGTGGGATTCCTTTGGATCAGCCAGATATCATGCACAAACACATGTAGCAAACATTATATCAGGTCTGCTTGTTGTTAAATAGAGTAATGAACCTATCATTCCTCTATATGTAGTCTGACATACAGATTTTCCATCAATGTCCTTGTGTAGCTTGACATTGTGTAACATTGGAGACTTTGCGGGATGGCTTGATTCTAATCCATATTTCTTAATCAGATCAAAGACATACTTGCTCTGATTAATAAATATACCATCTTCTTTCTGATAGATTTGAAGTCCTAAAAAGTACGTCATCTCACCCATCATGCTCATTCTGTATTGATTAGACATTATCTTGGAGAACCAATCACACAGACCTTGGTTTGTTGAACCAAAGATAATGTCATCCACATAGATTTGAGCCAGAATGACATGTCCTCTACTCTTTCTTATGAATAGAGTTTTGTCAATACTTCCTCTAACAAAATTATTTGAGAGCAAATAGGTGGACAGTGTATCAAACCAGGCTCTTGGAGCTTGCTTGAGTCCATACAAAGCCTTGTCTAACTTATAGACATAATATGGATGTTTAGAGTCAATAAAACCAGGGGGTTGTTTCACATAGACCTCCTTTTGTAGTGCTCCATTTAGGAATTCACTTTTCACATCCATTTGATACGCTTTAAAGTTTTTGAAGGCTGTATAGGCTAGAAACAACCTTATAGCTTCAATCCTTGCAACAGGGGAAAATGTCTCATCATAATCAATACCTTCTTCTTGTCTATACCCCTGAGCTACTAGCCTTGCCTTGTTTCTGATCACTACTCCATCCTTGTCCATTTTATTTCTATAGACCCACTTAGTGCCTATGATTGTTTTTCCTTTGGGTGCAGGGACAAGGGTCCAGACCTTATTTCTTTGAAATTCTATCAGCTCCTCTTGCATAGCCTCAATCCAATCTTCATCTTTTAGAGCCTCTTCAGTCTTCTTTGGTTCCATTTGAGATAGAAAACTAGAGTAGGCAGCATAATTTCCATTTGCCTTAGATCTAGTTAACACACCATCTTCTATGTTTCCAATGACATCATTAAGAAAATGATCTTTTAATACTTTGAAGGTTGTAGTGGGAGACTGAGGTTCTGGGTCTGAGTCAGAGTAGTGTCTCTCAGGCTAAATAGGACTTACTTCTTCAGTCTGAGTAGGAATTAGAAGATCACTTAGATCTTCAATCTGACATGTACCTGATGATTCACCGAGACTATCAGGCTGATTATCTTCAATATTGATAATTTATTTCGATGATGCATCTTTGTCAGATTTACTATCATCATCATCATCAGAATCATCCATAACATACATGGGATTTGATGTGAGATCCTCTTTGCTCCTCTCAAGCTCACTCAGACTAACCGGGTCAGCTTGAGCTCTGTTGGATTCATCAATACTTGTCTCATCAAACGTAACATGTACTGACTCTTCAGTTACCTTTCTTTTAAGATTAAAGACTTTGTAAGCTTTGGAGATTGAAGAATATCCAATAAATA
This sequence comes from Dittrichia graveolens, assembly GCA_038502395.1. Lineage (NCBI taxonomy): Eukaryota > Viridiplantae > Streptophyta > Magnoliopsida > Asterales > Asteraceae > Dittrichia > Dittrichia graveolens. The sequence goes on from JARJIL010000001.1 coordinate 65,044,650, forward strand.
TCCCTTGATCAGCTTTGGGTTCCAAATTATGGAGCTGATCTCTTTGGTTTAGCACATAGCATGTTGAACCAAAAATGTGGAAATATCCAATGTTGGGTTTGCTGCCATGATACATCTCGTAAGGTGTTTTACCATGTCTTTTAACTATAATCGATCTATTTTGAGTATAGCAGGCTGTACTTACAGCTTCTGCCCAGAAGTTCAGCTTGAGCTTTGCCTCACATAGCATGGTTCTGGCAGCTTCAATTAAGGTTCTATTTCTCCTCTCAGTAACTCCATTTTGTTGTGGAGTTCTTACAGATGAGAAATTTTGGATAATTCCTTTTTCTTCACAGAAGCCTTCAAGGGTTGAGTTTCTGAACTCAGTCCCATGATCACTTCTGAGTTGTTTAAGAGACTTACCCTTTTGCAACTCTTCTTGTCTTATGAAGCTGATTAACTCATATGCAGCTTCACTTTTGGCTTTTAAGAAGACTACCCATGTGAATCTTGTGAACTCGTCAACAATCACTAAAGTATACTTTTTGCCACTTAGGCTTGGGGTGCTAATAGGTCCAAATAGGTCCAAGTGCAACATATGCAATGGTTCTGTAATTGAAAAATTCTGTTTGGACTTGAAGGATCCCTTATGGTGTTTTCCCATTTCACAAGCTGAGAAGAGTTTATCTTTAGAAAATGTGATCTTAGGCAGACTAGAGACTAACTCTTTGCTAGAAAATTTGTTGATATTTTTGAAATTTAAATGTGATAGTCTCTTGTGCCATAACCAACTCACTTTGAGAGTTAAGTCAGAATACAAGCAGGTTTCAGTTGAAGGATCTGCGGAGCTAAGATCTAACAAATAGATATCTCTCTCTCTTTTTTCCATTAATATTGGTTTTCCCTTCTTATCATAAATTGTTCCTGCATGCTTTCTGAAGGTGACTTCATAATCCTCATCACACAATTGACTGGTACTTATTAGATTGTGTTTAAGGCCTTCAACATATGCTACCTTTTTGAAAGTGACTTTTCTAGCAGCTATCCTTCCATAACCTTTAGTCCTTCCTTGATAATTATCCCCAAATGTCACCTTGGGTCCTTCATTGTTCTAGAATTCACTTAGAATCCCCTTGCTTCCTGTCATGTGCCTTGAGCATCCACTGTCTAGATACCACTTGTAGGAGCCCTGCACATGATCAACTAAACATATTAGTTTCTTTTTGGAACCCACTTTTTGGTGGGTTATGAGGATGAGCACTTAGCTGATCCTTTAGAGTTCGACTGATCAGCTCGAACAGATTCTTGGTCTGTTTTGGACTGATTATCCTTTTCGTTTTCAGGTCTAAGATTGGTACTTACACAATCTTTGGCCTCATGACCTCTATCACCATACTTATAATATTTTCTTCTAAAGATGGGTGTTTGGGTGATTTCTTTGAGTTTTCCAACATTAAATTTGGATTCAGTTTTAGGGTCATACGATGTAGATAACCTTTCAATCCTTTTAGACAGTTTGTCTACTTGGTTTTCACTGACTTTGGACTTACCTTTGTCAGCTGTATGGTTACCCTTATTTGGTGAAGTCTGACTTACAAACAACTTTCTGTTCTTAGACATCCTTTCATATTTGGCCTGAGAGTTATGTCTTTTTGAGTTGACGTGAGATATTCTGTCAAAAACAGTTGTTCTCACAGGATTGTAATCCAATCTTTTGAAAACTGACTTACAGTTTCTGTTGGATCTGGAACATTCAGCTTGATGGTTTGTATGAATAACCTGAGGACTTTGGGTTGGTCTCACAAACTTATTGGTTTTGACCTGTTTCCCTTCCTTGTTCCTTAAGAATATTCTTGGGAGTATGTCATCTGGTTTTATCATTTTGTCTTCAAGACTGACTTGATCTTCGATCATTTCATCAGCAGCAGCACTATAAACTCCCCCTAGCACTGCTTTTACTTGATTTGGTATCTGCTGGTTAATACATCTTTTTTCTTCTCTTGATGACTTACACCAAGATTCACAGATATTTCTTAGATTGCCGGCTTGTTCTTTTGGTTCTTGTAGTTCTTCACTTAGAAGTTTGTTTATATGAAGCTGACATTCATAATCACTTTGAATCTTTTTACCAGCATTTAAGAGAGTTTCAGAGTGTTTAAGTTCATCTTTTAATTTTGAAATTTCAGTTTTCAAACTATATTGAACTATGAGAGAGGTTTTGAAGTCATTCAACAGATAGTTGAACATAAGACATTTTTTTTCATCAGTGTAAGAGCTAAAGTTATTTACCTTGTACATTGAGGCAGGATCCCAGTTACTGGTTTGTTTAGTCAGCTTAGCCGCTTCTGCTAGATCCTCATCAAAGGAACTGTCTTCTAACTCATAGTCAACTTGTTCCTCTTCATCCTCAATGCCCATCAAACACCTGTTTGGCTCATCATCATCTGAAATAGATGATTCAGTATCCCAAGTCTCAGCAAGAAGACCTTTGGTGTTTTCATCTGGCTTGCCTTTGAGTCGTTGATATTTCTTCTTATATTTATCAGCTTTGTAGGCATTCTTGTCAGCTACTGAAGCTGATTCTCCTTTCTTAACTCTACACTTAGCAGCTATGTGTCCTACCCTCTGACAGCTATAGCACTTAGCTTTCTTAGGATCAAAAGTAGACTTACCACTTTTGCTTCTGTCAGATTGACCCCTTCCTCTTCTGAACTTACTAAAGTTTCTTGCTAACATTGCCATTTGTTCAGTAAGAGCATCCATCTCTTCATCATCTGAACCGGAGTTAAGACTTACTTCCTCAGATTCAGATTCAGAGTCAGTCTCAGCTTGAGACTTTTTAGATCCCTTCTTTTTCTTTTCTGCAATTAATGCAGATCTAGCATAATTGATGGATTCTTTTAGTTGTTGCTGGGCCACATTCTTCTGTTCCATGATCTGTTAATGATTTAGAAGGAAACCATAGATAGATCTGAGATCATATTTTCTTAAGGTTCCTCCAGCATGAAGTGCAATGCTGATCTCATTGAATTGTTCTGGTAACACATCCAAGAACTTGAGTACCAATTCATTCTCATCTTTCTTGACACCTCCTAAGGTCAGATCATTTATCAAGCATTGAAATCTGGTAAAAAAATCTGCCAGAGTTTCATTCTTTTTAGCCAAAAAAAGTTTCATAAGAATGACTCAGATTTGTCTTCTTATGTTGCTTGACCAAGTCAGTGCCTTCATACGTAACACTGAGAGTATCCCACATCTCTTTTGCAGTTTGGCACCTAACCACAGTATGCAGAAGAGGATTTGTCAAAGCATTTGCTATAATGCTCTGTACCTTGTCATCAAGGTTGAACAGTTTACGATCTTCCTCAGTCCAAGATGCTTCAGGCTTGGGAGTTTCTCTAGAAGGAACAGTTTTCTCAGTGGCAGTAATATGGATCATTGGTATGATTGGGCCATCTTGAATCATGGTACTCATCCTGTGATCCACGGACTTCAGATATAGCATGGCTCTAAACTTTCACATAGGATAGTCAGTACCATCAAAAATAGGACACCCTTTTGCTGCCATTGTTGGTATATGACTTGATTGCTTGCTAGTTGACATCTTAACCTCTTGACAGCGGATCTTGATCTCCAACTTATGAAGAAACTTGCTCTGATACTAGTTGTTGGTCCCAAAGAGGGTGAACAAGCAACCGATACAGTGTAGAAGGGGGGTTGAATACACTTTAAACAAATAATCAAATTAATCAAATGTATATTCAATGATCAAACAGAACAATAACTATTATCACTCTCTAATCAAATCAACAGGATGATTTGATATTACAATGATTATAAACTAAACTCTCTCTCTCTAAACACTCTTGAATCACAAACTAATTGATGATCGAACTTCTTGTTAAAACTGATTAACAAGAACTCTTGAAAACTCTCTCAAACTTTGAACTTACAAAGTTATCGCAACACACGCGTATCAAGTATCACAAACACACGTACGTCTTGCAACTTATGCAGTCTTGCAACTTATGCAGTCGTCGTTTTGTGTCGCTTCCCTGTTCATGTACACACGTAAGAACATCTATAAAACCCATAAGAAGGTTTATACTTACACTTGATATATCTACGAACAAATCGCATATTAAAGATATAACTTATCTTTTCTTTAAAACCGTAACAAACTCTTTAATTAGAACATATCTAAATAATTCCATTTGAAATTTCTATCCAACTAATAGATAGTTTAAATTAGGTTTAGATATCCTAATTTAAATGTCGTAGATATGGAGAGTTTATAACATAATTTAGAACTTACTTAAATTCTGAACTGACTTCTGACGCTGAGCTGACATACTCAGTCTTGACCTTGTCAAGCTGACTTCTTGAATCTTGGGTTCTTGAATCTTCAAGTCTTCACTCTCAAAACCTACCTCAGCTTAGAAGTCACCGAGCTATCTAGTACTTACATAGAAAACTCTATATCTGTATATACGCTGACTACTCAGCTTCAGCTGACTAGCAGTCTATAACAGACTTACATAATTCCTAACTCTTAACCTATCATCAATACATATATATATAGTTTGTCTTGTCAAATCTAATTATTCTAAACATGGGACTAACAGTTGATACTAGGTTCTAATCCAGTAGCGAGATCTCCTTATCGGTTGGCTCCTTCTAAGATTAGGGAGATGATGACGCAGATTCAGGATTTGTTGGACCGGGGATTTATTCGTCCGAGTTCTTCACCGTGGGGTGCACCAGTCTTATGTGTGAAAAAGAAAGATGGTACTTTGCGAATGTGTATTGATTACAGAGAACGGAATAAGAGGACAGTGAAGAATAAATACCCTCTGCCCAGGATTGACGATTTATTTGATCGGTTGCAGGGTGCTTCGTATTTCTCGAAGACTAATTTGAGATCGGGTTATCACCAGGTACGAGTTTCTGACGGGGATGTTGCTAAGACTGCTTTCCGTACCAGGTATGGCCATTATGAGTTTTTAGTCATGCCATTTGGTTTGACTAACACACCTGCAGTGTTTATGGATTTGATGAACCGGGTTTGTCGACTGTTTCTGGATAAATCTGTGATAGTATTTATTGACGACATTCTGGTTTATTCGAAATCTGAAGCTGATCATGAGATTCATTTGAGACAGGTTCTTGAAACTCTGAAACGGGAGCAATTGTATGCCAAGTATTCGAAGTGTGAATTCTGGATGCGGGAAGTTTACTTTCTGGGGCATGTCATTTGCAGTGATGGAGTCAAAGTAGATCCGGCAAAGATAGAAGCAGTGATGAATTGGGAGGCTCCAAAGTCGCCTTCTGAGATTAAAAGCTTCTTGGGAATGGCAGGGTATTACAGACGGTTATCAAAGACTTTTCTAAGATTGCGAATCCCATGACTAAATTGACTCGCAAGGAGGTTCCATTTAAATGGAGTGATGAACAGGAGAGAGCTTTTCAGACGTTGAAACAACTCTTGTGCCAGGCTCCTATTCTTGCTTTACCGGATGGGTCAGATGACTTCATAGTTTATTGTGACGCGTCATTGGCAGGGTTGGGTTGTGTGTTGATGCAACGGGATAGAGTGATTGCGTATGCTTCTCGTCAGTTGAAACCTAATGAGAAGAACTATCCAACCCATGATTTAGAACTGGCAGGTGTGGTTTTTGCGTTAAAATTGTGGAGACACTATCTTTATGGTACAAAGTGTGTCATTTGTACAGATCACAAAAATTTACAATATGTGTTTTCGCAAAAAGAACTCAATATGCGTCAGAGGCGATGACTGGAACTTGTTAAAGATTATGATTGCGAGATTCGCTATCATCCAGGGAAAGCCAACGTGGTAGCCGATGATTTAAGTCGCAAGGGAGTTTGTGAACATGTCAAGTTTATGCGAATTGAAATAGTCTCCGACTTGATTGACAGATTAAAGGCAGCTCAGTTGGAAGCCTTGAGGGATGAAAACCTGAAGTCTGAGATTATGACTAAGAAAAAGAATGATTTGACTAATGATTTTAGGGGATTGAAGGTGTACCAATCTCGTGTTTGGGTGCCTTTGCTTGGAGGTCTTCGGAATTTGATTATGATTGAGGCTCACAAGTCTAGACTATCTGTTCATCCAGGTAGCACAAAAATGTATAACGATCTAAAGGTGCTGTATTGGTGGCCTACAATGAAGACGGATGTAGCACAGTTTGTGGAGTCTTGCCATATTTGTGCACAGGTTAAGGCAGAGCACCAGAAGCCCTATGGATCACTGAAACAGTTACAAATTCCAGAGTGGAAGTGGGAGCACATAACGATGGATTTCGTAACAAAACTTCCACGTACGCAGAGGAATAATGATATGATTTGGGTGATTGTTGACAGATTAACCAAGAGTGCTCGCTTTTTGGCTACCAGTGAGATGGCATCACTTAGTAAGTTGGCTCAGTTATATATAGATGAAATTGTTTCCTGACATGGTATACCGCTTTCGATCGTATCCGATAGAGATTACAGATTTGTGTCGAACTTCTGGAATAGTTTACAGCGGGAGTTAGGTACACGTGTGAATCTGAGTACAACTTACCATACACAGACAGACGGGCAATCTGAGTGAACTATTCAAACACTCGAGGATATGTTGCGGGCATGTGTGTTAGAATATGGAGGTTCTTGGGATTCCCATCTGCCGTTAATCGAATTCGTGTACATCTATTCTTATCATTCGAGTATCGGTATGCCGCTTTATGAGATGCTATATGGTCGTCGCTGCCGTACTCCTACGTGTTGGTTGGAGGCGGGTGAGAAATAGTATGCAGGGACTGATATTGTGCAGATCACCGCAGATAAAGTGGCTATTGCGCGAGAAAAGTTGAAAGCTGCGAGGGATCGACAGAAGATGTATGCTGATCCACATCGTAGGTCGGTTGTGTTTGTTGAGGGTGAGTTGGTATATCCGAAGGTTTCTCCATGGAAGGGGGTTATCCGTTTTGGGAAGCGGGGAAAGTTGGCTCCGCATTATATTGGCCCGTTTCGTGTCCAATGGGTGGTAAATGATCAGACGGTTACTCTTGATCTTCCGGCTGAATTGTCAGGTATTCACAATACCTTCAACGTTTGTTACTTGCGGAAATGTAGAGTTGAGGATGAAAGTCAGATTCTACCTCTACATGATCTTAAAGTGGATTCCAACAAGAGGTTGGTGAAAGAACCCGTTGAACTATTGGATTGGAAAGTGACGAAACTGCGAAAGAAACAGATTCCGATGGTTCTGGTTAAGTGGAGACACAGTTTGGGTTCAGACTTGACATGGGAAACCGAGGCCGACATGAAAGCTCGTTACCCGCAGTTGGTTGATGACGAATAGATTCCGAGGACGGAATCCAGTTTAAGGGGGGAAGATTTGTAACATCCTGAGATTGGGCTTAGTAGAAACGTAGGCTTTGGGTATGTTACACATGAGTTATTATGTGATATTAGTTGGTTATTAATTAAGTGTTTAATTTAATTGTTTAATCATTTAATTAATTGGTTTGTTGATATATATATATATATATATATATATAGGGTAGAGATCAAGTAAAAAGAAAATTAAAGTAAAAAGGGTAAAATGGATGATTATTTGATCATTTTTTGGTATATATATCAACTGATAATCGTTAGTTCATCATCTTTATTGATTAAAACTAGTTCTTCATCAATTTCTTTTTGATGAATCCAACATATTCATCACTTTTTAGATGAAAGCATTTTGTTCATCAATAAATTATTCCAAAATTTTGTTTTCAAAATCTGTATTTGAAATCAAAAAGAAATTGATGAAGAACTAGTTTTGATCAATAAAGATGATGAACTAACGATTATCAGTTGATATATATACCGAAAAATGATCAAATAATCATCCCTTTTACACTTTTTACTTTAATTTTCTTTTTATTTGATCTCATCCCTATATATATGTATATATATATATAAGGATTGGTGTATGTGTGTGTGCATGTGTTTAGTTAGTTAAATGATGACACCTCATGCTTGTAAATATATATACGTGGGTTTAGTGAAGTTTACTTCACTTTGAAGTATCGCATGTGTGTGTGCATTGGTGTGTAAAACCGAGAGAAAGGAACAAGGAAAGAAGAAGAGCAATCGGAATTGGTGATTCTTGAATTGTGAATTCAAGTTAGAAGGTTGTATGTTTATTGTTTTCTTCTTGAAACATGATTCTTGTTATGAAACATGATTTGATTAGTATTAACATGCTACGGTTTGAGAGGGTTTGATATGAACATCATATATGAAGTTGTCGGATTTGGTGTTCTTGGGGTATAAAGGTGTTTTGATGCATGCTTGTATGTTTAAACATGTTTATATGTATTTCTATGAACTTGTATATGAATTTATAAACTGGAAAGTTCAATTTATACAAGTTGTGAAGCTATCGGATTGTGGGATTGATGAAAGTGGCGGATTCTAATGAAGATGATGAAAACCGGGTGTTGGAATCCGGTATTCTAGGAATCCGGAACTTATGTTGAAATCCGACACTCTTAAATCCGGATGTATGTAATCCGAATATTTGAAACCGATGGTGGATTCCCAAGTATGAAATCCGATTATGGGTGCCAAGTGAAATCCGATGGATGTATCGGATTGTTGGAAATCCGATGAAGGGTTGCGGATTTGGTGAAATCCGATGGTAGTATCGGATTTCTCATGAAATCCGACAGTTTTGATTTGTTGATTTGCATTGTTTAATGCTATGTGTTTTATGTGCATGCACATGTGAATCTTACATGTTTATGTTTGATTAAAAGGATATAAATATATAAGTTTGATATATATTTATGAAATGGATACTGATTTCTGTTTGTTGTGTTCTCAAGAACAGACAAGGCTCAGTAATATAAGATCACTGAGTGGAAAAGCTGAAAGCTTAAGGTGAGTGGATGTTTGCTCACGGGTGATATTAGTTGTACTGGTTTTGTTGCAACTATTGTTGGATAGATTGTATATCTGTTGGTTAATTAACTGTGAATGTTAATTGTTGTATCTGTGAAATGTATACATGTTGGAAGGGAAGTCAGTTTATGTAACACCCAGATTTTCAGTCCAAATTTAAAATTTTTTTAAAAACTCAATTTATACAATTCTGTGAAACTTATCGCGGAAGCATAGAAATCCTCTTTGAGTACTTCAATGAAATGTCGTATATTTAAACAGTAAACTTATCATTGGGTATAACCCAAAACCTTTTGGTGTTACTACAGTCAATCTCACGACCATTAATAAAAGCAGGGAAATCCAAGATTACCGGAATTGCCAGCAAAACTATGCCCAAGGCATCTACCCGCCTCACCAATGCCTCTGTACAACCTGCGGATACAAAACATTTATACACCAGTTAGCTATAAACAAAGCTAGTAAGTACAACCAAAAACATTAGTTTTATCAAAACCAAGTCATCCTTTTACTTCTTTTGAAAACATAAGTTTGGCAATCAATTAAACTTTGGAAAGCATACACATAATAGCACATAAGGATGCAGGTCTGTCCATTGGGCCACAATGTATCCACGTGGTAGCTAGCCACGTTCAACACTTGCCCACATGGGGGATAACCACATCACCCCGTCAAGGTGGGGAATGCACGAAGCAGTCCACCATACAACGGTTATCTGGAGTGCATGCCCTGTTCACCAAATCCACTAGTCTTGCCACGGGTTCGGTGGCTCGTCAGCCCAGTGAACCCACACGGTCATGATGTCTACTGACATACCCCTCCACTCTCTGCACCGATCCCTCAGCCACCCGTACCTCGCGGTCCCCCAATTGCCGAAGCCACAGGAACCTTTGTGTACGTCCCAATGACTAGGAACCCTATGGTACATACTTATATCACACAGTGGTCCGGACCGAAGCACATATACCCCGAAGGGTCACATAAGCACATACCCGAAGGGTCACATACGCACATACCCCGAAGGGTCACATAATCACTTACCCTGAAGGGTCATAAAGTCTCTTACCCCGAAGGGTCATAAAACCATTTACCCCGAAGGGTCATAAAATCTCATACCCCGAAGGGTCATATAATCACATACCCCGGAAGGGTCATAAAATCACTTTTGGCATCATAATGACCAAAACATTATTGGTGAAAAACATATCTTTCATTTATCCAAAATCGTTCCACAGTAGGCATCTCATTGCCCAAAATATATCAGAAGTGTAAACACATCTTTTATTTTCTCAAAACCACGTTTGTTATTTCAGAATCAAAGTTCACCCCATCATGGAGTAACGTGTTTCAAAACCATCATTTAAAACTGTCATTGGCTTTGACCATCTCCACAATGGAGCAATGGTCTTATTTTAGTAAAACATCCTTTAAACACTTCTTTTACCAAGTTCACAATTCCACAGTCTTTAAACCCAAAGATTTCATAAAACATGTGTCACTCAAGTAAACCATATTATAAAACAACTCATGGTTTACACATTCTTTAAGTTCAAAGCTACATAAACAGTTGTAAATCATATTACCCGCATCATCAAACAATTGCCAAACAATCAAAACACAACATGATGACTTGTAATCTTTTCAAACAGTTGGGTATCCGCAGGGTGTACTCACCTGAGGGTGTGATGAGGATCACAACCCCATCCAAACCAAGGCTTAACACTTGATCATAAACCTATGATCACCAAAACACAAGGTTAACTTAGTTAAGTTAACCACACATGGAAGTTACACACAAGTGTGGACTCAAAACAGAACTCAATAGCTCATTTCGGGTCTTTCGGACTCCCTTTGGACTCCCTAAAACCATTAGAAACAAACCCCAATCAATTACAAGGTCAAATGGGGGTCAAAAACAAGTTTTTGGACCTTTCAGGGGTCCTCGCGCCGCGAGACAAGGTACCTCACGCCGGGAGAAAATCTCTGGAAAAAATTACCTTCACTAAGAACACACGTCGCGTCGCGACGCCCGTGAACAGTGTTTCCTGGACTTTTTTTCTAGCTGCAGGCTCTGAATTCTTCACATTTTCCACAACTAAAACCCATAGCTTCACACATAAACTTTAAAACTACAACTAAACTACTACATAACCATAACATAACTATTTTCAACCCTTTTTAACCATAATTACATCATTAATTACCAACACTTCTTCCATTTTCAAGTTCTTGACCCATTTAACTAAATCAACACAAATTCTACCATCAATCACCAACACTAACATGTAATACCACAATTAAACTCAAGAATCAACACTTTAAACCCATTTGATCATTCAAAACCCTAACTTTAACAATTTCCCAAACTTTGACCAATTTACCAAAATAAACCCAATTTTTAGGCTAAGGATCACCAAATACAACATACATAACTCAAACCAAACACAATTTTAAAGATTTAACTTACTTGATTTGAAACCCAACTTGTTGTGTTGCTTCTTCGCCCCAAACCAAGCTCAAAGTGAAGAAATTCAAACCCATAATACTTGCTTTCTTGAATACAACACATAAACCTTCAAATTTTCCTTTGATTTCACCTTCTCTTCTAGTCTCTCACTAAACTCTCTTTCTTGCTCTCCTTCACGATGAAGGATCCAGAAAAAATGGAGGTTAGACTCCAATTATTGGAGTCTACCTATATATATATATATTTACATTTGCAAGTCTAGTCCTCCATCTTGGTTCATCCTTTCATTTATTACCCCCTTTATTTGACCATATTTACATTCTACATAACCATCATGTAGCATTTATATATAACATATAAATATCATTTAAATAACATAACATTCACCCAATTCACCAATTTCTCATTTAACATTGCATATCTGTATTTTTATAATTTTACAAAAATTACGGGTTTTACAGTTTACGACTGGGCTTATGGGCTGGGTTCATTTGCTATTGGCTAAGCAGTATTAGGACCTTGGGATGCATATGTTGCTACCAGAGGATAATACTGTGTGAGAATAGCAAATGGACTATCGGTAAACCTTTGCTTTGGCCGGCATTGGTTGTAGGTTCTTGCAGAACCGCCAGTCTTCCCAGGGTGCTTATTTATGGTTGTTGATATCATGCGGTTCAGGCTGATATATCTATTGTGTGTTACTCCATTCACTTAGCTTTGTGCTAATTCCCCACCTCTCACTCTTTTTACAGGTTTTGGTAAGTCAGCGGCTCGGCTGAGAGTGGTTAGCTTGGGGAGTAATCACCTAGGACTCTTATTGATTATTTGTGACGAGCCGTGCTTTGTAATACTGATATTTTGTAAACATGGTTTTTAATTAGTTGTAATTACTTTCATGTTTAAAACGCTTCCGTAGTGTAATTAAAAGTGAAAATTTTTGGGTTAAAAATACGGTGTTATAGGGGACGCTTGGAGTTGGGCTTGGGATTGGAGAAGGGAGCCTAGGGGAAGAGATCTTGATGAACTCGAGGAAATGGAATGATTGGTCAATGACAAAAACAACCAAGAAAGAACTTAAGAGATAGAGGAAAATGGTGGTTGTTATGGCATCTTTACTACAAGAAAACTCCAGGAAATGATCCAAGAGGTGGAGGCAAGCAATGCCCAAAATAGAGCAGAAACAAGATGGAACCACGTAATGTCAAGAAAAATAAACATTTTTATTTGACGGATAGAAACGGAAAGATTACCGGTGAGAGAAATCCTTAATGATTAATAGACCTACACTCCATTCTTTGCCCTAGATGTATCAGTCAATCATGCGCTAAACAAATGCAATCAAGTCAAAGTTGTATGGATTCAAGTGGGCAGGTGGTGGAATATGGATCTAGCATCGACGGAATCGACTCAGGAGTTGTTACGGGCTTAGTTGGGCTGACACAAAAATTTTGGCATGCGACCAAGTGGGCAGTACTTTAACTTGTGTGGGCTCAAAGGAACAAATTCATCTTCAAAAATGATAAGCGTAACCTCGAAGATTCATCCTTTGAATTTCAATTAATATGCTTTCAATGTTTTCCAAGAGAATTAAGAAAAGAAAAATGGATTGGAAGGGTCGGCTTCTCGACCTAAGTAAATAAAGTTTTAGTCATTGATAGAGTAGGTTGGAAGATATTCTATAATCTTAAGTGTTGGACTGTATATTTGTACCATTTCTAGTCTTGTTGTATAGCTAGCACCTCATTGTTCGCTTCTTGCAAATGTGAGGATAGGTTTTACATTGTATCTTCTTGGTTTTGGTAATGGTATCTGCAAGGTATTGGCTTCCAAAAAAAAAAAACAGCTGTCCAGTCTATGACATAGTCATGACTAGCCCTAGTCATAACATACATGACTAGTTTTCACATCAACATTACTACATAACTAAACCCACAAAATAATAATTTAGATTATTATGATTGGTTGAATCTACCATAGTGATTAATATGGAAACGAGCTTCGTAGCTCGTCACCACGACAACAAGGCACTTTAAGACGAGTGGGTGACAATTCTACCGTAGTAGTGATTAACGACCGTGTGACGAGGATTGAGATTGGTTGTCATCTTTGATGACGACCTCCACTAGGGTTGGTCCTAGCATGTATTAAAGTTGAATGAGATAGTTACCTATGTAATATGTAAGGGCGTAGCAATAATGGCAAATGTTTTCAGCGTTTATCTTTTATACCTTACGGTTTTATATTTGTTTGACTAGAGTATTATGGTATTTTTAAAATACTTAAAAGTTAAAAAATTAAGTAAAAATGACTAAATGCATTATAATGTGGGAATAACTTAGCTACACTATAATACATTAGCTACACTTGGTGGGGTTATCATAGTGCATAGTGTATAAGCAGAGTCCATCAAGTGTTTGTGTGTATATCATATAGCTAACTGGCTACATGATGGTGTAGCTAAGTTATTCCCTTATAATATTCGTAGTATATAAATATATTTAGATATTAGTTGAAAATATATATTAAGAGTTGTGTTCAATAAAGTCCATGTAAAAAATATAGTCCTAAAATTTTAATATTCAATCACAGGTAATTCAGTATATAATCACATATGATTTGTAAGAGCATCACATGTGAATTACAAAAATGCCACTCCACCCAAAATTTTAAAATACAATCTGGACCATTAATGTCATTGGTCCATAGACTAAAATTAATACCTTAAGACCATAAATTAAGTATGAACTATATTTAACATACTTTTATATGAGTTGTGCTCAATATAGTCCATATAAAAAACAGTCTTAAAATTCAGTATACAATCACATGTGATTTGTAAAAGTATCACATGTGAATTACAAAAAATTTACGAAAATGCCACTCCGTCCGAAATTTTAAAATACAATATGGACCATTGATGCTGTTGATCCAAGGGCTAAAATTAGTCCCTCAAGACTATCAATTAAATATGAACTGTATTGAATATTTCATACTTTTATATATTAAATACACCCCATCCAACCCAAAAATAATAATAAAATAAAAACTCTAGACGCTCACATTCATATCTGGACTTTAATAACAAAACTAGACCACCCGATCTACTCCTTAATACTCCTTGGCTAGTGAAAGTGCAACCTCCTGTACAAAATTAAAAAAAATCAGTGTTGTAGAAGTCGGGCTAGGCGGCCGCCTAGACGGCGCCTAGTCGCTCGGCGGTCCTTGACCTTGCAGTATATATGCTAGTCGGTCTAATTCCAAGGTCCTGGTCAAAGTCGGGTCTTAGGCGGGTCTAGGCGGGTCAATGGTCAAAAGAAAGTTTTTTTTAAATATTTTAAAGCCTCATAAAAATTAGGGTCATTCAACAACTGGGGTTCATATCATTGAACAATACGGGCAAGAAGATGAAATTTGTGTTTGAACTAGTAGTTAATGTCTTAAACAATTATATTAGTGTTTCTATTTTCTAAACGTATGTTGAGGGTTTATAAACAATTATATATATATATATATATATATATATATTTGACCATGTATGAACATGTAGTATATATAATTTTGAAATTTTTACATTAAAAAATCCAATCCGAGTACTCCCGAGTATTTCCCGCCTAGGCCGAGTACTCACTACTCCCCGCCTAGCGACTTCACTTTCATCCAACTTTCATCAAACTCTCCCAACTTCTATAAATACATAACCACCACTTTTACTTCTCCTATAAATACATAACCACCCCTCAACACTTTTTATCCAAAATTCTTCTCTAAAATATGGCATCACCACCACATGCTTCATCGAGCGGTTCGTCGGATTCTGTATCAACTGATGAGCAGTTCGCAGGAAGAAGAAATTTTTATAGGGTTGATTTGGAAATTGTTTAAATATTTTAGTTTGTTTAATATATAAATGTGTAATTACAAAAAGTGGGAAAAAGTTTAGGTTGATTTGGGAAGGGTGCTACTTGAGTTTTAGGTTGATTTGAGTTGGGAAGGAAAAAGTAAAAAAAAAACTAATATGACAGTAATGTAGCATTTGGGTTAATTTGGATTAAAGGATTACTATACTCATGATCTAACACCCAACAAAGAAAAAGTTGCTCATAGCTTCTTATCAAGACCCCCTATAGAAGACCAAAGTCATAAATGCAACTCAATAAGCAGTACAATCAAACGAAGCAATCACAGGACTACAATTCTTTTAGAACAAATTTTTGTTACATGTAACCATATGTAATTCAGTTAGTCAGTTAGTTTGTTATCTTCTTCTTTGATCTGTTAGCTTAGAGAGCTTAGCTCTATATAAGTCTCTGTCTTCTTTCATATGTAAATTAACACTTTATAATACCAAAAGAGTTCTCTCATTTCTCTTTATGGTATCAGAGCTTCGATCGAAGAACCCTAACTTTGAATCAAATTGCTCTATTCAATCTCAATTTCAATCTGAATCAAGAATAAGATGACGACACCTACTACAGATCAAATTCTGGATGTTGATTCCATTCATCATCCGTTACATCTCCACTCGAATGATCATCCAGGGATGATTTTGGTTGCTAAAAAGCTCACAGGTTCAGAGAATTATAGTACATGAAGGAGATCGATAATGATTGCTCTAAGTGCAAAGAACAAACTCAAGGTTATCCATGGTGATTTTCCAGAACCAAGTGAAGACTCACCAATCCGACCTCATTGGGAAAGAACAAATGATATGGTAATTTCTTGGATCCTTAACACACTCTCAGATCAGATTAGTAACAATCTGAATTTTGTTAACTCTTCATCACTGTTATGGAATGAATTGCATGATCACTATGCTCAATTGGATGGTCATCGCATTTTTCAAATCACAAATGAAATAGTTCAACTGAAACAAATTAGTTGCACAGTTGAAGTTTACTATCATAAATTGAAGGGACTGTGGGATGAATTGGATGCTTTAGAGGCACCCTATGCATGCACATGTAACTGCACATGTGAAAATGGTAAGACAAATGGAGAAAGGGATCAAAGGAAACGATTAATGCAATTTCTTATGGGCCTAGATGAAAGTTACACTAATATTCGAGGTCAAATCTTGTTAATGCAACCATTGCCAACTGTGGCAAAAGCATATGGCATGATAAGACAAGAAAAACAAAGAGAAAGTCTGAATTCTCATGTTTTGCATCCAACTGTACTTAACACCATGTCTTTCAATAAACAACATTTTGACATGCAAAGAAATCACAAATATCAACAAAATGAAAAGAAAAGTTCATTCAAGAAAGGAGTATTTTGTGGTTATTGTCACAAAGAAGGACATCTCAAAGAGGAATGCTACAAGTTAGTTGGATATCCACTACAAAACAAAGTGCAGCACAACAAACATCAATCAAATTGGAAGGGAAGGTCTATTAACATGGAAGAAAAATCAAATGACTTCAGTGATATCAATTCCACTACAATACCTGATAGTCCTGTTGATATAGACCAGTCTCAAACTGATAATACAAACAACACTGAAGTTGCCATGTTTGCCAGAATTGATCAACTTCAAAATCAACTCAATCAGGTTTTGTTGATGATGCAAAACAACTCAAAGGAATCAACTATGGCAGGTATATTCACTACAGAACTATCTCAAAATGCTTTTATTACTTCCTGTTTATCTAAATTTGAGGATGCATGGATAATTGATAGTGGGGCCACAGATCACATCTGTAACTCCCTTCCTAAAATGCACAACACACGCAATTGCAACCCCATCTCTGTCTCTTTACCAAATGGTCACTAAACTTTAGTCACTACCACTGGTTCTGTCAAAATCAATGAGGACATTACACTACACAATGTTCTTCACATTCCTACCTTCAAATACAATCTCATTTCTAGCAGTAAACTACTCAAATCAGCTCATGATTCAATAACTTTCACTCATAACACAAACTCACAAGTTCATACACAACCCACTCCTTCCTCAAACTCTGATTTTTCTCCTAACACAAATCCACAAAATCCTACACAAATCACTCCACCCAGAGTCTCAACAAGGATCCGAACACATCCACCACATTTCAAAGACTATCATTACACTCTTTCACAATCTCTCCATCAGAATTCTTCATCCACACACAACATCACTTCCAAATACCATCACTCAAATTATCTCAACTACAACAATCTCAACTCTCATCACACCAAACTCATAAATTCTATAGATAGTGAATCTGAACCACAATCCTTTAATCATGCATCTAAGGACCCAAGATGGATAGAAGCAATGAGCAAAGAGATACAAGCTCTTGAAGAAAATAATACTTGGAAACTCACTGATTTACCACCAAACAAACAACCCATAGGCTGTAAATGGGTTTACAGAATTAAGTACAAAGTTGAGGGGTCAATTGACAGATTCAAAGCCAGGTTAGTTGCAAAAGGTTTTAATCAAAAAGAAGGCATCGACTATGCAGAAACATTTGCACCAGTTGCGAAAATGACAACTTTGAGAACTTTACTAGCTGTTGGTGTCCAAAAGGATTGGATAATTGAACAATTAGATGTCAATAATGCATTTCTACATGGTGATTTAAATGAAGATGTCTACATGAAAGTGCCTCAAGGTTATCCAGTCCCAATATCTTCTAATACTGTCTGTAAACTAACAAAATCATTTTATGGTTTAAAACAGGCAAACAGACAATGGTTCATCAAATTGACAGATCTGCTGAAACAGTTGGGATATAAACAAAGCTATGTGGATACATCTCTATTCACATACAATCAGAATGGTATTTTCACAGCATTATTAATCTATGTAGATGATATAATCATTGCTGGAAGTTGCAGGAAACACATCAATGCAACAAAAACAAAACTACATACAACATTCACCATCAAAGATCTTGGCTCTCTTCACTACTACTTGGGAATTGAATTTCTTAGAAATTATAAAGGAATCACATTGAGTCAAAGAAAATATGCTTTAGAGCTGCTCAAATATGCAAATGTTCTTGACTCAAAACCTGTTGCCACTCCACTGGATTCCACAACAAAACTGTCTCAATCAGATGGACAACCATTAGAAGATCCCACTCTTTACAAAACACTTGTTGGGAAACTCATATATCTCACTATCACAAGGCCGGACCTTGCTTATGCTGCCCAAGCATTAAGTCAGTTCTCACAAAACCCAACATCTACTCACATGAAGGCCTTACAACGAACACTCAGATACATCAAATTATGTCCTTCTCAAGGTCTTTTCTATTCAAAGGACACAGGTTTCAAACTCACAACCTTCTGTGATAGTGATTGGGCCAGCTGTGTACAATCAAGAAAGTCAATCACATGTTATGCAATGTTCCTGGGTGCAAGTCTAATTTCGTGGCAATCAAAGAAACAAGCTGTGGTTTCAAGATCATCTACAGAGGCTGAGTATAGATCTTTAGCTGATAGCACCTGTGAAGTTTCATGGCTATATAGCTTACTCAAAGATCTAAACATCACAGTTGCTATGCCTATACAGATGATGTGTGACAACATATCATCAATAGCATTAGCTTCTAACCCAGTTAATCATGCACGTACGAAACATATTGAGATTGACTGTCACTTTGTTAGAGACAAAGTCAAACATGGTCTAATTTCTCCTCAATATGTACATACAAGTGCTCAAATAGCAAACATCCTTACAAAAGCTCTCTCCATAAATCTTCATTACGATTGTCTTTCCAAGTTAGGCATTTGTAATCCTTACACAATGCCAACTTGTGGGGGGGATATAGAAGACCAAAGTCATAAATGCAACTCAATAAGCAGTACAATCAAACGAAGCAATCACGGGACTGCAATTCTTCTAGAACAAAGTTTTGTTACATGTAACCATATGTAATTCAGTTAGTCAGTTAGTTTGTTATCTTCTTCTTTGATCTGTTAGCTTAGAGAGCTTAGCTCTATATAAGTCTCTGTCTTCTTTCATATGTAAATTAACACTTTATAATACCAAAAGAGTTCTCTCATTTCTCTTTACCCCCTTATACCACCACCCCATATTGCCCCCCACCCACACAAGGCTATACAAGACTGCTTTTACCACTTGAAGTCATCACCCTTCGTTCCATCTTGGTTACACCCATGTAATCCATGCACATATACTGTCCAACTTTATGAAGATGATTTTCACCCACAACTCCAAAGCAAATAAAAAAACCTTATATCCTAGCCCGTATTTATACGAACCTAACACCTAAATGGTGTTTGGTTTAAAGATTTTTTTTATGGGATTTACATTTTGTTAAAAGACTTTACATTTCATAAGATTTAGATTTGACATAATTATGTATCCTGAATTGTGTTTGGTTAGCAAATCTTGTCTGCATTTCTAAAATCTGTTTATTTTGTAAACATATTAGAAGGATTTAAAATGTTTTTATGTTAAATGACATAATTACCCTCTGATAATTGTTTTTGTCCAACAATGATTACACCACCCAAGTTTTATAGAATAAAGAGACAAGGGAATCAATGAAGTTTAGAAAATAAATAGACTAATTTCTATCCAAAGGCATTGTAGCCCGGTGATATATAATGTTGTGAGTGGTGACTCCTTATAAGAGATTATGAGTTCAAACCCTCTTATAAATAATATAATAGATAATATAATAGATTTAGGAGTGCGATTAATGATCAAACAAATATGTAATAAATGGAGAGTTTATTGTTGAGCTAAACAGTTACAAAATCACTCTACTCTTCAAGTAATTTCTGAACACAAAATCAAGACCTTGGGATGCAAATTCACCTTCAACACTCACTTGGGTTTACTAAAACCAATTCTCTCACTCTCTCTCTCTCACACACACACACATACCAGAACTCCATTAAATCCGATTGGCTCTCACACAGAAGAAAGTAGTGAAGAAGCAGAGTGGCGGATCACGTGTCTACCGTCACCGGAGACACCACAATAGTCCCTAACGGCAGTGAGTTCGTACGGTGAGGTGTCAGTAGCAAGCCACTGTTCAACGGTAAACGTCTGTTGTGCGCAGGGGATGTGTGCTCCGGTGGTGGTGACTTCGATGTAGTTACAATACCAACCGTGATGTGCTCCGGTACCATCGGAGGTAATGTTCATCTCACATGGAGTTCCGGTCAAACAAGGACCTCTACCGCTGAAAATATCAAGGTTGCCCCTCTCGAAATAGTCATACCCGGGGCCCATGAGACCTCCCCAAGCCTCTAAATTATTGATCCTTATGCCATAGCCGGCTGCGTCGTATAGTGTTAATGTCATATTTGAATCAGTGCCGGCTTTCAATATGGATCCTGTTCTGACATAAACGGTGTACACACAATCTGGATCATCCTGCAGAATTTGATTAACAGTATTGATTAATCTGCAGATCAGAGACATATAGATGAGTGAGATTGAATGGCGGAGCTTACCGATGCGGCGACGCCGGCGATGAAGACGACTGTGACGAGGAGGAGGAGATTGAAGAAGAGACTGTTGACTTTTGCAGGCATATGAACAGGTAGATTCATGACCATGATTGTTGATTGCTGATAGATCTGAGGCCGTGGATAGATCTGAGGGAAAAGGTGATAAATAGAGGTTTTTTCAACAGGGGCAGTAGCACGTGAAACAAGCAGGCCCCCTTCTATGTCCACGTATATACTGAAAAACCACATGTCGACAAATTGATTCGGATTCAAAATCAAAGGTTAAATGCACCCTTTTGATTAATAATTTTGAAATATGAATAATTATGTATACGTTTTACAAGGAGATTGATAAAAATCTTTTAAGGGTGTGTTTGGTATAAAGAAATGATTGTAGAGAATTGAATAGTAGGGAAAGTAAATTAGTTTGAAGTATGAGAATTGGATCTTTTGTTTGGAGACCATCAAGTTCCTAAAACTTGTTTTTGTCAAAATTCTATCTCAACTCTTATGAGAGAGACCAACAAGTTCCTAAAACTTCAAAGATCTGATGAGAGAGACATGGGGAGAGAGAGAGAGACCAGTTGTTGTCGCTGAGAAGGATAAGATGAAGACGTCGTCGTCAAGCGTCGGGGAAGAAGCCGTCGTCAGAGAA
Organism: Dittrichia graveolens; assembly: GCA_038502395.1. NCBI lineage: Eukaryota > Viridiplantae > Streptophyta > Magnoliopsida > Asterales > Asteraceae > Dittrichia > Dittrichia graveolens. The sequence goes on from JARJIL010000001.1 coordinate 65,066,126, forward strand.
GGATTTGCCGCCGCCGGAGAGAGCTGAAGTCGTTGTCGACGGAGAGAGACATAGCCACTGTCGGAGAGAGATAAATGCAGCCGGAGAGAGACAGAGTTGAGTTTGTAGGTGTGTAGAAGTCTCGTTGCGAAGAGGTATCCGTGGGAGAGTTGATGGGTTTGGTAAGGATGGAACTCTTCGTGTTTTTGTGATATATCCCCAGAGAGAGTTAAAATTTTAATCCTCTACATTTCTCTCACTATTGCTAGGAAATGAAAATAGAGATTTAGAAATGCTTTATTTTTTATTTTGTGATTTCACTTCTATACAAACAAAGGAATTTATTACCATATCCTTTTCTCTATCTCATTTTCCTCTACCAAACACACTGGCTCATAGTGTATGTATGCACCTACCTTTCTTAGAGGTAGGCAGGCTCATCATATCAAGAAAAGTAGAGATGAAACTTGAAAAATATTTCGGGGTGGCCAAAATCATTCTAACATGAATAATGAATTATAGCAAGGAAAATGAACATAAAATAACTTAAGTTATATATAAATAGACGATATATTTTATAGATTAAAAAGTAAAATTATAACTTGGCTCGACGACCCGTAAGACCTTTAAATTCATCAATTACAGAATCCGAATCAAATTTTTCAGCAATTTCTTTTTTTATACAAACTACCAAGATATCTGCAAAATAATCATCTGACATCTTGTTGCGAAGTCTATTCTTGCATATTTTGTGTAACATCCTCATATCGGGTCTAGACGTGTGCGAAGTCGGTACGTAGTTATTTTAAAAAATCAATTAAAAATATTCTAGTTATTAATATATATTGTGAAATTTAGTTGTGAAATGAATTTATAAATATAATAATGAAAATAAATAAAATTAATAAAATATTAAACGGGTTTAGATAATGATTCAAATATATCTCCGTTAGTTAAAAAGGGTAAACGAGTATTAAGTTGTAAGTTGAATAGCGGAACGAGATACTACTTTTGGATATGTTAGAACTATTTAGGCAGTTCGCCCCTTTTCAACACACACGTACATACAACCACACACACTTACACTCTCTCTTTGTTCTTGATTTGAAAAAGCAATCCAAGGATAATTCTCCTTCAATTCTAGCAACAAATTGGTTATAAACTATTCTTGTTCCATCTTCATCATCTTCTTCATCCTATCAATTGTAAGTATCCATTTTCTTACTTCTTTGAGTTTTAGGGCAAATGTGTCAAATTTGAAGTGATTTTTAGTGTTCTAATCAGTTCCTACATCAGCTACAAGTAGTAATGAGTCCAAATTAGGGATTAAAGTGTTGAATTTTTTTGTATTCCATGTAAGTGTTCAAATAAGTCAAATAGGTTAAACTTTGGATTAATCTAAGTATTGGATGTTTAAATGATATATATGTGTTTATGGACTCATGTTAGTACCCTATAATGTACACAAACACTGGAATTGAGTAGAAGTAATTTGAGTTTGAGTTTGGTTGGATTTAAGCAGTGCCGAACATTACTATTTGACACTGCACACACGTCTCGGCGCGACACAGTGGAGAGATCACGACGCGGCCGTGCTAACAACGGACTGTTTTGTGTTTTTCTTTGTATTGATGTATGAGTTGTTGTTATAAGTTAGTAAATGGTTAAGGGCATCATTACGGAATTGTAACAAGTATTTTGGTTGTTGTACTTGACATGTTAATGTCTAAACTTAAGTAATGATATGATAGGTACTTTACGGGTGAGTAACGCGGTTAACATTAGCGTCATAGTAAGAAGGTTGTATAGCTATAATGAATATTAAAACTAAAGATTGAGTATTGGTTATGTTTTGTTGAATTATGATGTGATATGATTTGATATGCAACCATGTTATAGGCTTGAGCAGGACAACTTTGTTATATACATGCTACATGCTTAAGTAGGCCAACTTTGTTATGTGATGGCTTGAGTAGGCCAAATGTGTTGTGCCGGCACTTGGTTAAAGTTGTTTGGGCCCAACTGAGTCTAGATCTGGTTAGGGCCTTGTGCGCCAACTATGATGATCGGTGATTCATTGATAGTGAATCTTTGGTTGTGCAGAACCTCCCTCCTTCAACTTGATGATGATGGTTTCTAAGTTCCCACTGATCCCGAAAGGATGAGCTCCCCAATAACGCAACAGTGGACCATTATCCACTGATCCACCAGCGAGGTTGATGTTTGATGTTTTCGGTTTCTCAGTTAGGATCATTGAGCAGGGTTAGCTACCTTGCAAGACCTCTCCTTAACAACCAAAAATTACAGTTTGCCTAAAACACACTAAAACTTAAAATTTTCCTTTTCTTTGACCTTTCTCTACTATAAAAACACTTTGCAAAAACAAAATTGACCCTAAACAACAACAAATTTCTCAAAATTTTGATGTAACAGTGAAGAACACCAAGAACTTGAAAAACTTGAAATCTTAAAATAAGCTCTTAAGAGTTGTTTGTTTTTGAAAAAGAAAGATACCAGATGTTTTCTTTAGCTCCAAAGCTTCTAAAACACTCAATAAACTAATGAAAAACAAGAAGTTTTAAAGAAAATGAGTTTTGACCCAAGTGGGTTTTCACGATGAAGAACAGGGTAAGTTTCTGGGTTTTGGTTTTTTTCACACTTTGATGTTACTTCCGGCTAATATTGAACCAATCCAGCAAGGAGTTGGCTCTGATTCCAATTGAAAGTCCAAAGATGTGATATAAGATGAGTAAACTTGAAGATACTTGTATGAAAGATGAAGAATAAGTCAATAACACAAGTATGAACACTTTGCTTGAATGCTTGAAGATGTATTGCTGTTAATTAGTACGTGTTTTACAAGCTTGAGATTACAAGTGCAAAGGTTACCTTGCAAACTAGGTTTGCAAGGTATAAATACTACATGACACATGCGCCTAAGCCATATGAGCTTCTAATGCTTAACAAGAAATAAACAATACATGTGTGGGCCAAGCCCATTACATTAACAAGTCTAGAAAGCAATAATATATAAACTACAAAAGAACACAAGGCCTACAAACATATAATGGACTAACAGAAGTTACAAAATTCGGTTGTAAAATTCTTTGGTGACCGAATTTGGTTGATTCACACTTGGAAGTTTTTTCATGTGTCAATGTTGTTCTTTGTATCTTCATAAAAATGTAGGTTGTTCTTCGGTCGATAAATGCCAATCTCAATTTCGATTCAAAGTTGTTTGTAATCACAAAAATACTTCAACAATTGAATTGCCTTGATGAATAAACACTTCCTAATCCATTTCTTATCCAAAACATATGTAAATCAAGGTTAATTTGACCAAAAACCTCAAGAACACGAAGAACTCTAAATCAGCCCAGATCTAAAATTTGACCATTGAAATGTGATTTAGTTCAACTAAACCGATTCGTAATGATTCAGAAACACTTAACAAACACAGATCAAGCACAAACTCATGATTACTCGAAGAAATTTTGATTTTCATGTTCAACAACTCTCGATTTTGTAAAACTTTCAAAATACTCTCGATTTTCAACACAAATCAGTACAATTCAAACTGATATGAACCAATTCAAGCAAGGAATTGGCTCTCATACCAATTGAATGTCCCAATAACAAGAAGTTAGATGAAGATCGATATAAAGAATGAAGAACTCGGGTGTAATGTTCTCAATACACACTTAAAGGTGTAAATGCTTTCTATTCAATATGTGAGACTAATGAGCCGGAAGGCTTACACAAACTATTTATAAGGGTCATGTCTATTACATTGTTTAAGTCCTCTAAGGACCGAATTAGGGAAGACCGAGTTAGGTTGTTTTACAACCGGATTACAAACACAATTAATTCACAAGCTACAAATTTAAAACCTAACACTGAGTGTGATTTCCGAAAGCTAATTTGACCCGTTTACAGGGAAATTGGCATGAACATGAACTAGTGTTGACCATTGGTTAACAAATGACTAATAACAAAAAAGATGAATATTAAAGATAGGTAAAGTATGCATGCATGCTAATAGATCCTGATTGGATCATTTATGTGTATGTGATATGTTCGGACATTTCTGGACTGTTGTACATTCGTATGATTGAGGCCAGCTAATATGGTTTAATCTTTGTAGATCCTTTGGGTTGGGGTAACTACATAACTAGGTTCTGGTAGATCCTATGGGTAACTACATAAGGGGCAATCAACTACCCGTTGAACCAGGTTCTGGTAGATCCTATGGGTAACTACATAACTATTCCTTGACATAAGGGGCAATCAACTACCCGTTGAACCAGGGGGAATCGTTAGCTCTATAATGAGGCGTGCTACCACTACCAGCTCACCCATTACCGGCTCACCCACTAGCGCGGTTGGGTGTGTTTGATTCCCCAGTAAGGATCGTTGAGCTGGATTTGAAATCTTGCTAGATATGATGTCTACTGATCATGTCAGCACACCACAAGATACGATGTGTACTCATCATGTCAGCAACACCACAAGGTACGTAATTTAGCTGTAAAAGAGTTTTTTGACCTCGGAATTCTAATTGTTACTGTCTTTAAATCAAGCAACCCTCGTACTTGCCCAACAAAGAAATTGTTGATTGGTAGGGGTTTTTTGAATTCAACACAGAGTTTAGATAGCCTTTCTTCCATACACTTCTCCTTGAATTTCTCAGTTTTAACGTACTCAATTTTATGAACCCAAATCGGCCTTCGAACTTCATCCAATAACTTTTCTTTTTGATGACGTTCATGGCTATCATGGTGTGAAATGGGTCGACAAGGATGAACTACACCAGGAGAATGGTACCTGGGCCTAGCAATTTAGGGCCCGTCATCATAATGGGAAGAATTTCACGAGTGGGCTTGGCCCACGGCATTAGAATCCGAAGTAATGGCCCATGTCTGATTTGTTTTAGGTACAAACCTATTGTCGTCGAAAGGTATGAGTATCACTTTTTCGACTCTACGAGCATGGTTATTCACTTGATGATACGTTAGAGGAAGCAACATACGAACCTAGTTTCCAATACCCCTCAAAAACATCCTGGATCCTCCGATTGATTTTGTATTTTGGCCCAATAAACTTCGAATTCTTTAATATATTGTTAGATGCTTCCCTTTTGATAGGGAATTCCGACCCTAAACATGTCGATTCTACTCCAGAATAATATTCCTTGGTAATTGAACACTACCTAGATGGTGAAGATTCGGCATGAAATTCAAAGACATTTCCCACACTAATCCAACATTGTCTTCTCCAACGCTTTAGGTAGGTTTTTTAGGTGTGCGTCAGAAAAATGATAGGGAGAGCGAGATCTTTGATTTGAACAAATAGGTGGTCGATTTTCTCCTCTTGAGAAATTACCTAAGACTACAATTTATTACTCATTAGTGATTTTGATTCCTCCGTCGATTGTGTTTCCTCCTAATGGAACAAATTTATAAGAATACAATCAGCTAAGTAGATAAAAGAACAGGAACAAGGGATAGGGAATTGTATGGTGTATCAGGTACTGAAATTGATTTGATTAAAAGAACAAAAAAAGATGAAGATAGAAGAAGAAATGGAAATCAGAAGAGGATCCTAATTGGATGCTTTACTGCCTTTCAAACGCTTTGTGCCCGCCGGAATAGGCTTCACACATATGGGTATTGGTTGGTATATTAGCATGTTCTCTATCAGATATATACGTAACTAGTAACTTTATAAGCATACTACGTTAGAGATCCGTGTACAACACGGGTTGGTTTTAAGTAATTTATAAATAATGAAAACTCGAAGGATAACAAAATAAATTATTATAGTAAGCAAATGAAATATAAGAGTTGTTACAATTCATAAATTTGATAAAACTTCTTTGACACAACATTGGATGTCTTATTACTAAGTTGGTCATCTTTGTCTAAGATTAATAACTTCAGTCCGTCTCGGCTTTTAACTCTAGATAAAGCTACATATAGTTGCCCATGTGTAAAAACAGGGTCTTTTAAGAAGAAACCAACTCTGGATAGTGACTGCCCTTGGCTTTTGTTTATTGTCATAGCAAAACATACAACAATAAAAAATTGTCTTCTTTGAATTTTGAAAGGAAACCTCTTATTTGACGGAGTCAATCGCATCCTTGGAATTAATGTTCGTTTGCCAATATTAGTCTAGATATAACTTCTGCTAACACGATTACGAATTGATATGACTTGTAGTCTAGTTCCATTACATAGACCATACTGTTGATCTATATTCCGTAGTAACATGGCTGGAACACCAACTCTTAGAACTAACCGACGGTTCGGCAGACCAGGAAGCTTAAGACCATTTATAACATCAGGGGAGTACAAACTTTCATCAAAGTCATTATGCAGTTGTTCTGGATGACAAAGACTGTCGGAGCTTATGTATTCTTTTTCTTCTCCTAGAAATATTGATAGCAAACGATCATTTATTTCTTGATCAGCCTCGTGTTTTGGTGCAAGTATAGCTTTTTCTTGGAAGAAATTTGGATTTTTTAAATTGTCAAGAAAATAGGGGTATACAAATTCAATTAGTGAACCAACCGGATCAGTTGAGTCATTAATTAGTAAATCCCCAGGAATATCAATAACTGTCTCGCCATTGTTCGGACTATTTACTTTACCTTCTCCTACATCCAAAATCCAATCTGCAAACTCCTTTATTTCTTGTAAGTGCGAGTGTTCATTTCCAACTATTAACCTCATGTTTTTTTGTTAATGTTAGAACTTTGCATTTCTGCCATATATAAGAGGAACTTAATGATGCATTGACAATGTCATGTCTGCTTCCATTTTGAAGGACAGGGAGAATTTGCCTAAAATCCCCTCCAAAAATAATCACTTTACCACCAAATGGTTGTCCTGGGATTTTGCAGTTATTTGAAGTCAATATATCTTTCAAAGTTCGATCTAACGCTTCAAATGCATGCTTATGTGTCATTGGTGCTTCGTCCCGCATAATCAATTTAGCCATTTTTAATAAGAAGGCTACTTCACTATCTGGCTTAATCTTACAAAGAGAGTCCTCATAAAGATCTAAAGGAATTCAAAAGTGAGAATGTGCGGTTGTACCTCCACTCAATAACAAAGACACAATCCACTTGAAGCAACATTTATAACAATTTCACCTTTAGATTATATGACAACAGATAATGTCTTCCGGATAAAGGTTTTGCCGGTTCCACCATAACCATAAACAAAATAAACACCACCTTCATTATTTTCAACTGATGTCATGACTTTTTCATAAATGGCACATTGTTTATTTGTTAAAGTGATAAAAAGTTGATGGAACTCAGATTGTAGAGTAGACCTATCATAATTTAGCTCCTCTGTAACCAAGTGGTCATTTGAAGAAACTAAAGATTCATGATCTAGATAAGGCATCATTGCATACTTTTTAATGGTAGAATTGTTGCGTAGGAGAATCTTTTCAATCTCAAACAAAGTCAAATTCTTAATTTGATCTTCCGTAAGTGATAATCCTGAACAATCACATATAAGTTAGGTAAATAGTCTAAAATTATCTAATTCAATAAGAATAAAGACACAAATGTATATAAAATAAAATAATAAATATATGTATGTTGAATGTAAAGTGTAAATCAAAAGTTATAACTATTTTTATATATGCCTTTAAAAAAACTGCTTTAATATATCATTTACTTATATTTAAAAAAGGTTTTTAGTATTTATAAAATACTTTCAACCTACCCATGTTATACACAGGTGTTTAATAGTGTGTGTGTATTCATGCGTGTATGCATATTGATAAACTAAATATTAATACGATCATAAATGTTTTAAAAAGAGATTATCGTAAATGAGGTATGATGTAAATTGTAAGAATATAAAATGATACTATAATACTTGGAGACTTCAATATCTTTTGTTGTTTGTAAAGAATGCCATCAGATAATTACTTCCATGCTTCCTCCCAAACAAAAGTTGGTCTAGATAAACTATTTGACATCAACATTGTTGCAAATAGAGAGCGAAAATAATAACCACAACTAGATTCACTTTCTTCCTCAATAGCTTCATTGTACTCTTTATCATCATCTAAAAGTCCAAGGGCATAACATGCATCTCTGAGAGTATCATATGTATTTCCATTGATGGTACCACTTTCTTCGAAAGATCTTGGACCTTTGACTTTATTTAAAAGAATTCATAGAAAAGGCGAAGGCTGGGCGAGAGACTAGGCCAACTTACTGCTTACTGCTATGCCATGGTTGAAGCTTTAGGCTCCATAGACGGAACTATGTATTAGGTATTAGGGAGGGGAGGACACCACTCAGCACCCCACGGAGCGGTGGGGTTCAATGCCTAAAAAAAATATAAAAAAAGGGGGAAAGATGACTCTATGGCTGAGGGGAGGAAAGAAAGAACGCATGCATGAGACTTGGAGATACATGATGAATTCTACCAATTGAAAATTTGAGTCCATTAGATTAGGGCTTAAAGCCCATTAGGGTTTTCCTATTTGTATTCTATTTATATTGGTTCTATGTAAGGTAATTAATTGAGGAATTATGTAAACCAACATGGTATCAGAGCCTGAGCTCTGGCCAAGAAAAGAAAATCCCTCCCGCTACAACCCTATAATTCGCCGGCGCCATCCTTGCTGGAAATATCTCCCTTTACTTTCAAAATTTCCTGCAACCCCATTATGTGGCCGCTTCTTTTATCTCCGGCCTATCTCCTCTCTACATATATCTTCCCTTTCATTTTTCTTCTAGTATGTCTACATACCCTCCCCCTCTCTCTAGTCATTCGTCTTAAAAAAAATGTCTTTACCACCGGGTATTAAGAAATTCTTCCAACCATGCTTTACCTTTTTTCTCATTGTTCTTCCCGTGCTCACTTTTTTATTTATTGCTCCTTCATTGTCTTTATCTTCTTTCTGGGTCTTCAAGATTACCCATTCTCTTATCTTGTTTTCCATTCCAGCAAGTCATTTGAATTTCCAAATGTGAAAACAATAAAATAGAAAAGAAAAAAAATTGTCCTTACCGGCGCCGCTGCTGCCCTCGCCGAATTAGCATTGCATCCACTCTCTTCAGCTTCCTATCTTCCATAAATAAATAAAAAAACCTTCGGCCTCCGACGTGCCGCCGCTCTCATGCTGCCGTTGTTATACAAGTTCTTCTGCCGCGCTTTGCTGCCACTGTCCTTCTCCTTGCTGTTCATCGGCGCCTTCGTGTGCTTCTCCATTGTCACCGCTGCTGCCGTGTGATTTTCCCTTCGCTGCTGCTTCTGCTTCTCTTCCCATCGCCACCGTGATTTTCCTCTTACAGGCCGATGCTCTTGCTTCCTATCTTCTATTTCATTAAAAAAAAAACACAACTGTCACCTTTCTTTGTGCTTCTCAAGAACGTTGATGCCGTCTTTCTTGCCCCTTCAAAGATAAAGAAAAGCAAAAACTTCAAATCCATTTTGTGTGTCACTATCTTTACTTTATTTATTTATTTTCTCTCTTAAAAAAAACAAAAAAAAAACAAAAACAAAAAAAAATCCAATCTCTCACACTGCATTTTTTAGTTTTATTACCTTCTTATTTTCATTTTAGATTCAGTTTGAGTCTTTGTAATCAACCTCCGCTCAAACTCCGGGGGAGTGTTAGTGTATATATTGAGTCCATTAGATTAGGGCTTAAAGGCCATTAGGGTTTTCCTATTTGTATTCTATTTATATTGGTTTGATGTAAGGTAATTAATTGAGGAATTATGTAAACCAACAACTTCTACATTCCAAACAAACTTTGTCAGAAACTCAGCATAAGTTAGCTCTCGTGCTTGTTCATAGGTTTTGTTACAAACCATGCAAGATAAAAACATAGTTGAGGCTACAGAAAGTTTGTTGAGGACATTTTCGATGTCATCGTTTGCTTCATAAACAACTTGTTGTTGTCCTGGTAGATAAAAAGGAAGTCTAACAGTAGACGGTGTTCGGTAATGAACATCATATCCAAACATCCTCCATGATGCCTCACATGCAGATAGATACCGACAATCAAGAAAATATTTTATTTCATCTACCTCATCTTCATTTGCAGGATTGTTATTCTCTTCAACAACAGCAATGGTAGCTCTATCTGGTCCTTATTGATGTATTTGAACAAATACTTAGTAGATCCTGCTTGGTTGCACCATTCAACATTAATATGAGCTTGATATCTTCTCAGAAGATATTTATTATAGGGAAAAACATTTCTATTATCCAATTTAACACCCGACTTTTCAACAAACAGTCCATCATTCCTTCTTCTATAAATAGGAAACCCATCTAATCAACAGATGCAGAAATTATCGGATCAATCTTTTCTATTGTAGGAAGTTTGTAATCCGAATGTAGGAAGAGACATATGTGATTATGAGGCAAACCACGTTTCTGAAACTCCACGGTATAAACAACTACATAGAATGTGTAAACATAATTTTTATGTTAGTACAACAAATATTAAAATTTCAAAATATAAAATCATTTGATATTATATTATGTGATATAGTACAATTAGTATTTAACATGAAGTAATTATAATATTAAATTTAACATACATGCTTGAACACCACCAAATAGTTTTGTATCTTTTAGATCTCTAATCAAAGAATCAACTTTGATTTTAAATAATCTGCATAATATTTTAGGTTTATCTTCGGGATGAAGAATGATGTCTTGCAGTAACCTTGTCATTTTTGGCCATTTTGGATTACATGTTACAGTAATAAAAAGGTCAGGATATCCATACCATCTACAAAGTGACATAGCATCTAAATAATTTTGTATCATGTAGCGTGCACCACGAGTAAAAGATGAAGGTAAGATGACAAGTTGTCGAGTGGAAGAAACATCTCCATTTCCTTGAATATGTAACTTACACAAATTCTCATATGATTCACACCTAAGTACCTTTTGTTGTTTACGTATGTAATACAACCTCTCACTTTCAATCATGGTATAAGCGTCGACCAAAAATTGTTGTAACAGCCTTCTCGAATTAAGGATCAGCGAGAATTCGTTAACCCTATCTTGAATTCTATAAGCAAAGAATTCTCTCATACTACAATTTGGACGTTTGCTTTTGCTTGCAGGTGTGAAACCTCTATGAGGGATATCTACATAATACCCATCTTCATAAGGAAAAAGTAGTGGATACTGAAGAGGAATGTAAGAGGCATGTAATTCACATATACGTTGTAGACTTCTTGTAACGTCCCAAATTTTTTTTTTTTGCAATAAAAAGTCAACACTGGATCAACTCACTTAAATATCCATTACAACCCAAATAAATATTAAACATATTTTTACAATTTGAATAACAAAGATTGTCAATTACTAATAAAATTTGGTTTTGGAATAGTTTATAAGTGTTGCGGAAGCTGGTTGAGGACGAGCTATCAAACACGAGCTGGAGCCCCGCCATGGTCATCACCTGAAAAGATGGTTAAACAACAACCATAAGCACAAAGGTTAGTGAGTACTCTACTTACAATCTACCATGCATCAAAACATCATTTGTTTCCATATTCATTCGACATCATTCATTCCTGCTACCGTAGTAGTAGGTCCCATATTCCCGCTACCGTAGTAGTCGGTCCCTCAATTCCGTCACCGAAGTGAACGGTCCTATCATTCCCGTCACCGAAGTGAACGGTCCCATCATTCCCGTCACCGAAGTGAACGGTCCCAACATTCCCGGCACCAAAGTGAACGCTCCCAACATTAAGCAAGGCATAATAGTTATCAATTCATAAATCAAGCAAAACATCTAACACGTATGGCACATCAATCACGTATATCATCGGGTTTAGATAGTAAGTAAGAATACTCACCTATCAGCAGTTCTCGTCACACGGTTCTTAATTTATACTTTACTTGCGATTACCCTTCAATTGACCGTCACCTGGTCCAAGTCCAAAAGGTCAAATCTTGGTACTAGTCTCTTGCTCCCTTGCACAACTCCCATAAGTTGGATGGGTGTGTACACATGTATATACATATAAATAAAGGTCGCATGGTTTTCTACACATACACAAGGTCGCATGGGTGTTATACCCCATATGAAAGTCGCATGAACCACCTGGGCCATTTGAAAGTAGCATGAACATAGGTGACTGTCACATGAATATGTACATATACTAGGTGACTGTCGCATGAACAAGTATACATGCTTAGGTGACTGTCACATGGACTAAACATATATGCCTAGGTGACTGTCACATGGAATATATATATATATATATATATATATATATATGTGTGTGTGTGTGACTATCGCATGGACATATATACACATCCATGTGACTGTCGCATGGACATGCATACACATCCATGTGACTGTCGTGTGGACATATATATATGCCTATGTGACTGTCACATGAACTTATATACACGTCTATGTGACTGTCGCATGGCTACAAGCCTTCCCTCACAGTTCATTGCTTTGAAGAACACAGACTCCATAGCCAAGATCAAGCTTTCTCAAAACTCAATCAAATTAACTCATTCTTGTTGCAAAACATTTCTCCACTTATATAAATCTTTCCTTTTAACACAAATCAGTACTTCATCCATTATTTAGTGTTCTTGGTTAAATCTTTTTCCTGGTTTTTCTCATACATTCTAAAACCCCCAAAAACCCAGATTTCAAACATCCATTCATCATCTTAACAGATTAAGATTTGGTGTCTACATAACCATAATGAAGTGAGAAACATTACCTGCTGATTTCCTTGACAAGTTTCTTATGTTCCAAGATGATTCTCGACTCTTACTTTCTTTGTTCTTCGAGAGAAGCTTCCACACACAAACACACACTGATTTTGAAAGTAATGGAACATTAGAAGTAACCCTTGGGGGCTACGCCCTAATTCCATATATATACTCATATGCATACACCTTGTGGGGCGAAGCCCAAATCACATTATCAAGCCCAATTTCCACTACTAAACTCTCATTAGTTTAAACATATAAGCCTAACAATTTTAATAAATTTCCCACTCATCAATATGTATAACTAAAGTCACAATAATTATTCCAATAAAATATTTTTTATTTAATTTCGAAAATTCGTGTATTACAACTCTCCCCCACTTAAACACGATTTCGTCCTCGAAATCTTTACTCGAATAATGCGGGGTGATTCCTTTTCATCTCCTCCTCCGCTTCCCAAGTCTACTCTGAGCCCCTACGGTGCTCCCACTATACTCTTACCAGTCCTATCTGTTTTTTGCGTAGTTGTTTGACCTTCTTTTCGATGATCGCAATCGGTTTCTCGACGTAATTTAGTTTCTCATCCACGGTGATGTCTCCCAATGGCACAAATGCCGACTCATCGGCTAAGCTTTTCCCCAAGTGTGAAACATGGAAGGTGTTGTCTATTCTTGATAACTTTTCTGGTAGCTCTAAATGATAGGCCACCTTGCCGACCCTTGCAACGACCTTGAATGGTCCAATGAATCTAGGGTTCAATTTCCCACGTTTTCTTAATCGGATCACTCCTTTCCATGGAGTTACTTTGAGCAATACGTAGTCACCAACTTGAAATTCTAGCAACGATCTCTGTTTGTCTAAGTAGCTTTGCTGTCAGCTTTGAGCCGCTTTAAGACGTTCACAAACCTGTTGGACGTATTCCGAGGTCTTCTGGACTATCTCTGTGTTGCCAAGTTCCTTCTGCCCAACTTCACCCCAGCAGATCGGGGTCCTACACTTTCTTCCGTACAACATCTCATACGGGGGCATACCAATACTCGCGTGATAACTGTTGTATGAAAACTCTGCTAAGGGTAGATACAGATCCCAACTTCCCCTGAAGTCAATCACACAAGCTCTCAGCATATCTTCTAGGGTTTGGATTGTTCGTTCACTTTGTTCGTCGGTTTGTGGGTGATATCCTGTACTAAGGTTAACCCTTGTTCCCAAATCCTCGTGAAATTTGCTCCAAAATCCGGATGTGAATCGCACATCCTTGTCATATATAATAGTTACCGGCACCCCGTGCCTTGAGACTATTTCCTTTACGTATATATCGGCCAATCTCTCGGTTGAACTGGCTTCTCGAATCGGTATGAAGTGCGCGCTTTTGGTCAATCGATCCATAATAACCCAGATTGTGTCGAAGTTCCTTGGAGTCTTGGGCAGTTTTGTTATCAAATCCATGGTTATGTGTTCCCACTTTCATGCTGGTATCTCTAATGGTTGAAGCTTACCATATGGTCTCTGGTGCTCGGCTTTTCCCGTAGATAGGTTAAACATTTTTTTTGACATAATTTGCCACATCACTCTTCATTCCTGGCCATTAGTAATCCCCTTTTAAGTCCCTGTACATCTTAGTGGCACCCGGATGTATATAAAATTTTGACTTATGGGCATCATCTAGAATGAGACTTCAGACCTATTTAGCTCTTGGTACCCAAATCCTCCCGTAATGGGTCCACAATCCACGACTATCCTTGACCATGAATGCCATTCGTCCCTTAATCCGCTCTGCTTTCTGGTTTTCTTCCTTGGTTGCCTCAATTTGAGCCGTCAAAATCGTCTCGAAAAGTGAAGTTGTGACCGTCATTCTTAGGCACCTCACGCGGAACTGCAACTGGCTCGTCCTGCAACCCAATGCATCCACCACCACGTTGGCCTTTCCCGGATGATATAAGATCTCCCGGTCATAATCCTTGACTAAGTCTAGCCATCTCCGCTGGCGCATGTTCAAATTCTTCTGATCGGCGAAGTACTTCAAGCTCTTATGATCTGGGTATATGGTGCACGTGACTCCGCATAAGTAATGTCTCCAAATCTTGAGTGCGAATACCACGGACGCCAATTCTAGATCGTGAGTCGGATAGTTACACTCGTGAGGTTTCAGTTGTCTCGAAGCGTAGGCAATAACTCTCCCCCCCTCGGCATAAGTACGTAACCAAGCCCCACATGGGAGGCATCGTAATAAACCACCAAGTTCTCCATCCCCTCGGGTAAGGTTAGTACTGGTGCTTCACATAATTTGCTCCGGAGGGTTTCGAATGCTTTTTGTTTGTCTGTCCCCCAATCAAAATGAATGTTCTTCTTTGTCAGTTTGGTTAGTGGCACTGCTAACTTAGAGAAAGCCTTAATAAATCGTCTGTAATAACCGGCTAACCCCAAGAAGCTTCGGATTTCCGTCAGACTCTTTGGCATTTCTCATCTCATAACAGCCTCTATCCTTGTCGGGCTGATTCCTTCGCAGTTTACCAGGTGCCCAAGGAATTGCACCTCCTCTAGCCAAAATTCCCATTTTGAGAATTTCGCGTATAGTCTCTCCCTTTTCAGCATTTCTAGTACCTCTCGAAGGTATTTCTCGTGCTCCGCCTCAGTCTTTGAATAGACTATAATGTTATTGATGAACACGATTAATGACATATCCAACATCGGTCTGCAAACCCGATTCATTAGATCCATGAAAGTTGCTGGTGCGTTAGTGAGACCGAAAGGCATAATGACAAACTCGAAGTGCCCATAGCGTGTGCGAAAAGTTGTCTTGGCTATATTCTTCTCCCGAACCTTGAGTTGATGATAAGCTGACCGCAAATCTATCTTTGAGAAGCATGCCGCTCCTTGTAGTTGATCAAACAGGTCATTGATCCTCAATAATGGGCATCTGTTCTTTACTGTCACCTTGTTGAGTTCGCGGTGGTCTATGCACATTCTGAAAGTTTGGTCTTTCTTCTTCACAAATAGGATCGGTGCTCCCCACAGCGAGCTACTTGGGCGAATAGAACCCTTGTTGAGTAGTTCCTGGAGTTGTGACATCAGCTCCTGCATCTCCGGCGGTGCTAGTCGATAAGACGCCTTAGCGATGGGTGCAACCCCCGGTGCTAATTCTATACGAAACTCTACTTTCTGGCGGAACCCCCGGCAAATCCTGCGAAAACACCTCTGGATAATCCCATACCATGGGTACGTCTAAAACTGCCAGTTTCTTCTTTTCCCTTCTCAAGTCAACCACGTGAGCTATGAAGGTTGTGCAACCCTTGTGAAAATACTTTGCAGCTTTGGTCACGGTGCAACATGCCGTCAATCCCCTTGTCGCTTGCCATAGATAGAGATTTCTCCCCCACTTGGATTTTGTACCCGTATGATTCCTTGCTTACACAATATGTTGGCTTGATGACGTCCTAGCCAACCCATGCCCACAATCACTTGAAACTCTCTCATGAGGGTTGGTAGGAGGTCTATATCATCAATCACTAGCACATACGAAACATGCATCCTTTTTCTTAACGAATCACATAGGTGCTTCGACTTAACAAGCTCGATACGAACCATACTTTACTTTATTCTACACAGTGATATGTGTGGAAAGCTTCTTCCACCTCATAGGTCTACTTTGCGCTCTTAATGGGATCTGAAATCCCTTTGAAGGTCTTTGGTTGACGTGCAGAAAACTCTCTGTAGGTGCAACCCCTCTGTATCTGATTTGCTACTGGAGTAACAATTGAAGTAGTAGCTGGAGTCTCTCGTACGGAGCATGAAGTGCTCAACTTATGATAATCATCTTTCATATTTCCTCCTTTATCTCAGTCACTATCTGAGGTAGCATCTCCCTCAGCTCCATCATCCCGTTGGTTGTTACTTTAGCAGCTATAACAACTTCTAGTAGAAATCAAATAGCTCGCCTCATGTCCACCGTTGATTAGAATTTCTCCCCCACTTGGGGTTTGAACTTGTACCGTTCCTCGTTTCCATAATATACTGGCTTAGTAACGACAGAGCCAATCCATTCACACCATTAATTGAAACTCCCGCATGAATCGGAATAAAGTCTATAGGAAGTTTGACATCACCTTTCTCTATTACGTTGATTCTAAATATATCAAATATATTTATAGATTTTTTATTTGCTAACTCCACCTCTTGAGCTGTTTCTAGTTTTATTGATACATTAAAACTTTTACTACATAATACCATGTTCCACCCTTGCCCGCTCCACTGTCAAATGGATGCATAGATCTTAATCATAACGTACATCGTGTCCACATAATGTGTGAACTTTCAACATGCCTATCGCATAATCTAGATCAGCCCTAGTCATACTAAGGCATTTCTACTCCACAGATATAATACTGTCATGCTATCATCTACTCCAATAGGTGGGTTTTCAAAACCCGTTTCATTTGGGATCACGGATCTGTTTCTTGTATTCACCATACTGGATGTATAGACAATGCACTAATCAATAGGCGGCATTGCCATACAGTCCTCACTACTATAATAGTTCATATCATGTATCACATATCATAAACTTGGTTATCAGGAAGCCCTAGACTTTCTAAGGCACCCTAGCTATAGGCATTCTATTCTACAAGTACCCCTCATCGGATTCACAAGATTCCCCAGGTTTTGACAAGTTTCAACAAGTGTCGTGTGCAGATAATAATATGGGCCCTATTATTACAAACAAGCTACACGTATTGGATCTGGTCATTCACTGGCTTGGGCCATGTATCAATCATTTCCATCTAACATACAAGGTTGCATATAGTCATCATGTAAGGAATAATAGTGTCATTTTGTTACTAAGGCAGTTCAGTATCAGATTTCATGTAAATGTACTCATCATGTAATAATCGTATACCTTACGTCTCGCTTGTGACCACCCGGACTAGCTCCAGCCGATAACTTATCGTAATATTCAACACTTGAAAATGTTTCGAAAGCGTTGTTTAAAATCCTTTACGAACCAAGGTTTAAGTTCGAATACGCGGAAACGTATTTGAATCTCTTAAACCAAGGCTCTGATACCAAGTTGTAACGTTCCAATTTTTCTTTTTTTTTTGGCAATAAAAAGTCAACACTGGATCAACTCACTTAAATATCCATTACAATCCAAATAAATATTAAACATAGTTTTACAATTCGAATAACAAAGATTGTCAATTACTAATAAAATTTGGTTTTGGAATAGTTTATAAGTGTTGTGGAAGCTGGTTGAGGACGAGCTATCAAACACGAGCCGGAGCCCCGCCGTGGTCATCACCTGAAAAGATGGGTAAACAACTACCATAAGCACAAAACTTAGTGAGTACTCTACTTATCATCTACCATGCATCGACACATCATTTGTTTCCATATTCATTCGACATCATTCATTCCTGCTACCGTAGTAGTCGGTCCCATATTTCCGCTACCGTAATATTTGGTCCTTCATCCCGTCACCGAAGTGAACGGTCCCATCATTCCCGTCACCGAAGTGAACGGTCCCATCATTCCCGTCACCAAAGTGAACGGTCCCAACATTCCCGTCACTGCAGTGAACGATCCAAACAATCCCGTCACCGAAGTGAACGGTTCCATTGTAACACCGTAAATCTCAAGCCATTTTTTTAAATACGCTGCGGAAGCTTTTAATCATGATTAAACATAAAGCCGCAACTTCCGATGCAGTTGGCATGTTATATGTCCTACCATCCTTTTCTCTTCTTCCAATAAGTCTTAATTTCAGATTTTTATGTGGATTTGAACGAAAAGAATTTCTTACCATCCTATATGACTGAACTAAGAAAAATTTTGAATCCAACATATCTTTCAAATATTCAATTATTTGAATATCAAACAAATCTGAAGATGATGCAGATCCATTGATTTGTTCACTACTAAAAAACCGCCCATAAGAAATGTAGTATTAGTGTAAGTATGAAACAAAACTATAACTGTAATAAATAAATAAATAAATACGTAGTAAGGAGAATATATACCCAAAAGCACTTTGTCTATTTGAAACCTCATTCTGAGTATCATATATGTAAAGTTAAGAGAACTTTGGTCTTGAGCCATCCTATGGCAATAGGCTTCCCATTGTGTGGTAGTTTGACCACTGAGTATGAATATGTATGGAGCTTTACCTCTATTAATTGATGAATCAATTTTTCTGCCCATTGAAGTAAATGCAAACATTGAGTTGTAACAAAGGATATTCTTAAGGAAGTATTTGCTTGTGGAATCATGGTTGTGAAAAAAAATTCATACAAAGGTGGTGATGCTTTTAACTTTGGAAGCTCTACTTTGCCATATCCGCAAGAGAGAGAATAACATGTTTTCTCCCCACTTATTTTACCTCTAAGTGATTCCTCTTTTCACAATTTTGCAGCACACATTTCACATACAAAAGTTTGATCACCATGATCTGTAACACCGTATTTTCAACCTAGATTTTGTCATTTTAAAATATTGCGGAAGCGATAAAATAAATACAATATATACTCAACTGAATACATAAAACAGTTTTCCAACTCATCAGTTATCTCACAACACTATTGTTACAAAAACAACGGCTCATCACAAATAATATCAGAGTGTCCGCCAATTATTCCCCAAGCTACACCCACTCACAACCGAACCGCAGAACCTACCAAAACCTGTAAAAAGAGTGAGAGGTGAGGGTTAGCACAAATCTAAGTGAATGAAAGTAAAACCACAACATAGCATCAAATCACAACCGCAGGATACCAGATAAACAAATAATCATGCCCGGGAAGAACGGCAGTTCTATAGAAACCTTCAACCAATGCCGGCCAAAGCAAAGGTTTACCATTAGTTCATTTGCTATTCTCACACAGTATTACCCTTAAGTTGCAACGAATACATCAAAAGATCCAAATACTGATTAGCCGATAGCAAACAAACCCAGCCCTTAGCCTTGCCGAGCTGACCCCCAACAAACATGTATACATATCGTTGACACAACAATCAATTAACAAACAACCGGTTAATCAATTATCAGACATAAAGTCTATCCATGCATCAATCCATAAACAATTATAACCAAAACCAGTTACAATTAATACCAGTCGTGAGTTAAACATCCACTCACCTCTTGTTCTCAAACTCCACTCAGTGGTCTAATATTACCGAGCCTTGTCCGTTCCTGAGAATACAATAAAACCGAAATCAATATCCGATTCATAAATATGTATCAATACATATATTTATATCTCTTTTGCTCATATACAATAAGCTAGATTCACACATGAATATACATAGCATACAACATCAAAAAGTAACAAACAATCTTTAAATTCCATAAAACCCGCAGACACGTCGCGTCGCGTCTACAATGTCGGATTTCAAGCACATCGGATTTCATGTCCCGAATTTCATGCCTCAGATTTCATATCTCGGATTTAGGGTGTCGGTTTTCAGGGATTCTGTAACGCCCATGATTTTTTTTCAAAATTTCACCATTTATAAAAACCTTTAATTAAGAGAAAAAACATGCAGCGGAAGTCTTAAAAGTCATAAATGGAAATAGTTGTTTTCGCCATAGAGGCGATTACAGAATCCTTCATAAACAAACCACGGGGTTACGACCGCAGTCATTCAAAAGTCAGTACAAGTCTGATGTTATGAATTTATTACATAACCGGATAGTTTGTTGATACCAAAACATAACCCAGAACTAATACTACCCTCCTTGCAGAACCACAACCTCTAAGCCATATGCGCGAGTACAAGACACATTTTGAAAGAAACAAGTGACAGCTTACGCGAAGTGAGTCAATAGGAGTTGTAATAAAAAACCATAAAACATGTTTGTAAGTAGAATATGACATGTAAATAAACACCATATCCCACCCTTAACGTATTTGACCTTTACCGAGAATCCGCAAATCACATAGCACCAAATGGGTCAAATATTCACAAGTCATTTCATGAATTCAATCGCACATAATCATAATCATACCGCATAATATTTCATAGATCATATCATATCATAACCGCATATATCATATCGCATAAATCATATCGCATAGATCATATCAAAGGATGATTCTGATGTAGAGTCTAAACCCACAATAGAAAACCCAAGGTTCACTATTTGCGTGCCCGACCAACCTATGTTTTCAAGCGGGGCGCGACTCCCACCCGAGAACATAACTCCCGAGACTCCGCTTTCGCTACTCCGACGGCGCGAGTACAAATACTGCGTTGTCGTTCTAGCACGAGTCCAAACGAAGCCGATCGTATTTCAGTTTCTCCTCACACTCACGTGATGTATGATCTAGCCTCCTTGGCCTATATCACTCCAGTACTTGAACACCGAAGTTTCCGCGTACCATGTGTCAAAATAGTCGTCTAGAAAGACCAAATGACTCTTGTTGGCTAGCACTTTAATCCTAGAAGGTCAATCATGCCAACTAGGCCCGCAAATCCGCAATATGGGTAATATCGTATTCTACCCCCGCTACAAAATACATGCATGCAATAACTCGTAAGTAGTCATATGTAAATCGCAGTAAAAATCGTGAATAATAATAACATGCGTATTTCGTGTTTGATCATGCATGCAACGAGTATTTAACTTAGGACACATGACATGTATCATCAATCAATATATAGGTATATGTATAATCATCTTTATTTCAAAAATAAGGTTTTGTCTATGTACTCGGTTTTGTAAAAGTCTACTGAACTCACCTCAATCCAGAAATAAACCCACAATTTAGATTCGACGAACTACACTCTCGGATCGTCAAGAAATCGACCTCAACCGTCTCGAATAACCTAGATATGTAAAAAATGTACTTTCAATCAAAGATATACGCGTCGCGAACTTAGAAAGTCCATCAAAACATGCTAGAACAACATGCATGTAGAATATCAAGCCATACAACTGAAATGTTAGCTTAAGTCTAGAAGAATATACCTTTCGGGGTCACAAAAGCGAAACCACGCTCAAAACTACGCCCGAAATGCTATCTCCGTACACCCCGCACCTCGAATACGAGTTCTAACGAAACCGACACCCTTAATCGTTCACTAAACTTGATTTCTCTTGAAATTTGGGCAGAGTAACGAAATGGTAGAAGTGTGTGTGTGAAAATCAGATGAAATGAGCTTGAATTTATAGACCCACGAATCTGGCCAACGCAACGCGTCGCGTCGCGACCCCCAGACGCATCGCGTCGCGACGTCTTGACACACGCAACCGACCTGACACACGCTACCGCCAGTCACACACAACCGACACGTGTCTTGCCACCCAGACACGTCGCGTCGCGACCTATTATTTTCCAGAATTTTTATTTTCCTTTTATTTTAAATTCCCATCTTTTCTACTACTTTTCTTTTCTTTTCTTTTACTTTTCTTTTAAATAATAATATTCTTTTATTATTATTACCAAGTTGAACTTCGAAAATAAAATTCATTTCTCGATAAATATTATTAAAATATTCGGGTCGTTACAGATTCGGATTTCATGGTCGTATTCTAAGTATCGGATTCAAAAAGTGCCGGAATTAAAACTTGTCG
Source organism: Dittrichia graveolens (assembly GCA_038502395.1). Taxonomy (NCBI): domain Eukaryota; kingdom Viridiplantae; phylum Streptophyta; class Magnoliopsida; order Asterales; family Asteraceae; genus Dittrichia; species Dittrichia graveolens. The sequence goes on from JARJIL010000001.1 coordinate 65,088,413, forward strand.
GATTTCGGGAACGCGTCGCGTCCCACACTTGAACACATCGCGTCGCGACCACACATGCATCATCTTCTTCAATATCCAGCCGACTTATCACATAACTTTTCTCATATCCAGGTCCGATTTCAATCCAAAACACTTTTAAAACATGTACAAACTTCATATAACATGTATATAAACATCATAGACATCTCATTAAAACATCAAAACACACAAAACCCATTTACTAAGTTTGTGAGCTTCAAGCTCCATTAATGGTGATTTATCATGTATTCATGGAACTCAACAGAAAAACACATCAAGATGATCCTAAACATGCTATAATCATAAACTAACCTTTAGTTTGACTGATCAAATAGCAAATTCTTGATTCATAGTTGCAAGTCTTGGTTTCTTTAACGAGAGGTTAACACACAAACACACACTTCACTTTTCAACTTTAAAAATATGAGCAGATGATTAACTCTTTGCCATATAAACATACACGTACACATACGACTTCAATTTCAAAGCAGGAGGTGGAAAACTCTTTTTATCCAATTTGCATGCATACACACATACTATCATACACACATACATAACATACTATTTCCAGCATAAATATACTCATATATATGTAACACCCTGAATTCTAGCACAAATTTAAACTTTTTAAATTTGAACAAAAACAACATTGTTTCGAAATTAGTTTACAACATCAGGCGGAAGCTGTGTAAGGTATACAAAAGTTGGTGTTACTTGTTGACCCGAATACAAGACCATTAATTACAGATAAACAAAATATGAGAATAATCATGTATTCCAAACATATCCAAAGGCAACAAGCTTCTCCCAAAAGCATCTACCCGCCTCACCGGCACTGTGCTACTATTTATCTGCGGATACGAAAACATAAACACTGATTTATTAGCATAAGCTAGTGAGTGCGCCAAAACAAATTAATCGAATAAACAAGTCATCATTATATGCAAAAAAATTATGGCATCAATAAACAGATCACACAAGATGTGGGGGACAAGTCCACTTATACTTGTATCTTCTATAGGGGCCAACCATGGTTAACAAGTCCTCGTGGGGGTGTGTCCACATCTCCCGTCAAGGTGGGGGAAGCACAAAGCAGTCCACCATACAACGGTTATCTAGAGTGCATGCTCTGTTCCCCAAGTCCACTCGTGTTGCTTAGGTTCAGTGGCTCGTCAGCGCAGTGAATCCACACGGTCATAATGGGTACTGACATATCCCTCTTGTTGGGGAGATAATCACTTCACCCTAATAATTAACTCTGCCTATCCTAAAACATAGAATTTGATGATAACCAAACCCTACATTCAGTATGACTTAGAAAGAATTCAAACATGTGTTGTTTGAATCAGATTCTGGAAAATATGCTAAGTATGGGACCATCAGCTGACCATCAGCTGAGTATCAGATCCTTCTCAAAGTATCAGCCAAGGGATATCAGTTAAGGAGCATCAGATGAAGAAAACAAGTGAAGAAGACCATCAGCTGAGGAAAGTAAACCATCAGCTGAGTGAAGAAATTCGATCAGCTGAGCAAAGACTTTCAGCTACACCATCAGCTGAGTGAACAATGGATCAGCTGAGGCCCAAAGCATCAGCTAAGTAAGTCTTTTCTAACACACGTCATCTCTCTACATAAACTGATGTATTTAAATGATCAGCTAAGTAAGTTCTAAATTCTGTTATAAACTCTTGATATCTACGACATTTAAATTAGGATATCTGAACCTAATTTAAACTATCTATTAGTTAGATAGAGGCATCAAACGAAATTAATTAGATATGTTCTAATTAAGGAGTTTGTTACGGGTTTAAAGAAAAGATAAGTTCTATCTTTAAACTGCGATTTGTTCGTAGATATATCAAGTATAAGTATAAACCTTCTTTTGGGTTTTAAACACTCAGAGAATAACAGAGAGTTCTGCATAAGTTGCAAAACGTACGTGTGTTTGTCATACTTGATACGCGTGTGTTGCGATAACTTTCTATGTTCAAAGTTCGAGAGAGTTTTTCAAGAGTTCTTGTTAACCAGTTTTAACAAGAAGTTTGATCATCAATTAGTTTGTGATACAAGAGTGTTTAGAGAGAGTTGAGTTTATAATCAGTGTAACATCGAATCATACTGTTGATTTGATTAGAAAGTGAGATTGTAATCATTCTGTTTGATCATTGAATATATATTTGATTAATTTGGTTAATTATTTTAAAATGTATTCAAACCCCCCCCCCCTTCTACACTATATCGGTTGCTTGTTTACCCTCTTTGGGACCAACAACTGGTATCAGAGCAAGTTTCTTCATTAATTGAAGATCAAGATCCGCTGTCAAGAGGCCAAGATGTCTACTAACAAGCAATCAAGGCATATTCCAACAATGGCGGCGAAAAGGTGTCCTATTTTTTATGGCAATGACTATCCTATGTGGAAGTTCAGAGCCATGATGTATCTGAAGTCAGTGGATCACAGGATGACTACCGTGATTCAAGATGGTTCAATCATAACCATGATCCATATTACTGCTACTAACAAAACTGTTCCCTCTGGAGAAACTCCCAAGCCTGAAGCATCTTAGACTGAGGAAGATCGCAAACTGTTCAATCTGGATGATAAGGCACAAAGCATCATAGGAAATGCTTTAACAAATCCTCTTCTGCATACTGTGGCTGGGTGCCAAACTACAAAAGAGATGTGGGATACTCTCAGAAGATAGGACACATAGCTACTGAGCGCAGAGCTAAGAAGGGAGAATCAGCTTCAGTGGCTGACAAGAATGCTTACAGAGCTGATAAATATAAAAAGAAATATCAGAGACTCAAAGCCAAGCCAGATGAAAACACCAAAGGTCTTCTTGCTGAGACCTGGGATACTAAATCATCTACTTCAGATGATGATGAGCCAAACAGGTCTTTGATGACCATTGAGGATGAAGAGCAACAGGTTGATTATGAATTAGAAGAAAGTTTCTTTGATGAGGATCTAGCAGAAGCAGCTAAGCTGAGTAAGCAAACCAACAACTGGGATCCTGCCTCAATGTACAAGGTAAACAACTTCAGCTCTTACACTGATGAACAAAAATGCTTAATTTTCAACTATTTGTTGAATGACTTCAAAACCTCTCTTACAGTTCAATCTAATTTGAAAACTGAAATTTCAAAATTAAAAGATGAACTTAAACACTCTGAAACTCTCATAAATGCCGGTAAAAAGACTCAAAGTGATTATGTGTGTCAGCTTCACATAAACAAACTTCTAAGTGAAGAATTACAAGAATCAAAAGAGCAAGCTGATAATCTTCGAAAGATCTATGAATCTTGGTGTAAGTCATCAAGAGAAGTAGAAAAATGTATCAACCAGCAAATACCAAATCAAGTAAAGGGAGTACTAGGGGAGATTATAGTGCTGCTGCTGACGAAATCATCAAAGAACAAGTCAGTCTTGAAGATAAAATGTGGAATCTGATGATATACTTCCAAAGCCATTTTTAAGAAACAAGGATGGAAAGTAGGTCAAAACCAATAAGTTTGTGAGACCAATCCAAAGCCCCCAGGTTATTCATACAAACCATCAAGCTGAGTGTTCTAGATCAACAGAAACTGTAAGTCGGTTTTCAAAAGATTGGATTACAATCATGTGAGAACAACTATCTTTGACAGAATAACTCACATCAACTCAAAAAGACAGAACTCTCAAGTTAAATGTGAAAGGATGTCTAAGAATAGGAAGTTGTTTGTAAGTCAGACTTCACCAAATAAGGGTAACCATAAAGCTGACAAAGGTAAGTCCAAAGTTAGAGAAAATCAAGTAGACAAACTGTCTAAAAGGATTGAAAGGTTATTCACATCTTATGATCCTATAACTGAATCCAAATTTAATGTTGGAAAACTCAAAGAAATCACCCAAACACCTCTTTTTAGAAGAAAATGTTATAAGTGTGGTGACAAGGGTCATGAAGACAAGTTTGTCATTGTATTCATCGATGACATTCTTATTTATTCCAAATCTGAAGTAGAACATGAGGCACATCTTCGCATAGTTCTTGACACTTTGATGCGAGAAAACTTATATGCTAAATTCTCTAAATGCGGGTTCTGGCTCGAAAATATACACTTCCTTGGGCATGTGATATGCAAGGATAGTGTTATGGTTGATCTAGAAAAGGTCGAGGCAGTAATGAATTGGTGAATTCCCAAAACCGCATCAGAGATTCGCAACTTTGTAGGACTTGCCGGTTACTATCGGCGGTTCATTCAGAATTTTTTTTTATATAGTAGGTCCTATGACGAAGCTTACACGAAAGGATGTTTCCTATTCGTGGTCTGATGAACAAAATAATGTCTTTCAGACATTGAAACAACTATTATGTGAAGGTCCAATTCTGACTCTACCAAATGGGTCAGAAGATTTTGTTGTTTATTGTGATGCTTCTTACGCAGGTTTGGGAAGTGTCCTTATGCACAAGGACAAGGTTATAGCTTATGCTTCCCGCCAACTGAAGCCACATGAGAAGAGCTATCCGACTCATGATGTGGAGTTGGCAACTGTTGTCTTTGCTCTAAAACTATGGCGCCACTACCTATATGGCACCAAATGTGTGGTATTCACTGATCATAAGAGCCTCCAGTATGTTTCTACACAGAAGGAGCTCAATATGAGACAACGCAGGTGGATTGAATTGATTAATGACTATGACTGTGAAATCAAATACCACCCGGGCAAGGCTAATGTGGTGGCTGATGCATTAAGCCAGAAGGGCTCCACAGAAAATATCAAATTCATGAAAATCATTATTATATCGTATCTTATTAATCGATTGAAAGAGGCACAACAAGAAACGTGACCTACATTGAAACGTGACATTGCCTCCTATGTGGAGAAATGTCAGATCTTAAGGCACTTTATTGGTGACCTACATTGATCTTAAGGCACTTTATTGGTGACCTACATTGAAACGTGACATTGCCTCCTATGTGGAGAAATGTCAGATTTGTGCACAGGTGAATACCGAGCACCAACGACCCTATGGTAATTTGCAACAATTACCAATTCCAGAATGGAAATGGGACAACATCACTATGGATTTTGTCACTAAACTGCCCGGGACTTCTAAAGGGCATGACATGATTTGGGTGATTGTTGATAGACTCACCAAGAGTGCACACTTTCTAGCAGATAATGAATCTTCTTCTATGCCTCGACTTGCTCAGATATATATCAATAAGATTGTTGCTCAACACGGTGTTCCTCTATCTATTGTTTCTGATAGAGATACACGCTTTGTCTCACACTTTTGGAGCAGTCTTCAACGGGAGCTCGGTACTCGTGTTCATTTGAGTACCGCATATAGTTCACAGACAGATGGACAGTCCGAAAATACTATCCAAACTCTTGAAGACATGCTACGTGCATGTGTACTTAAATACGGTGGCTCGTAGGATTCTCATTTGCCTTTGATTGAATTTGCTTATAATAACTCATATCATTCTAGTATCGGTATACCACCGTATGAGATGCTTTGTGGTAGGCGTTGTCGTACACCTACCTGTTGGCTTGAACCAAGGGAGAAACATTATGCTGGACCTGATCTGGTCCAGATTACTGCAGATAAAGTTAAGCTTGCACGTGAGAAGCTTAAAGCAGCCAGGGATAGGCAAAAGATGTATGCAGATCCGAAACGCAGACTGGTTACCTTTGAAATAGGTGATTGGGTATTCTTGAAGGTTTCTCCCTGGAAGGGTGTTATTAGATTCGGCAGAAAGGGCAAGCTGAGTCCAAGATACATTGGATCTTTCAGAATTATCCACAGAGCTATCAGGTATTCATAATACCTTCAATGTTTGCTATCTTTGTAAGTGCAAGGTGGATGAAGATCAGATTCTACCCTTGCATGATCTGAAAGTTGATTCTTCTACACGGCTCGTGGAAGAACCAGTCGAGATTCTGAACACGAAGACTAAGCGGTTGAGAAAGAAGATTATTCAGCTTGTCTTAGTCAAATGGAAGCATAACCTCGGGTCAAACCTGACTTGGGAGACCGAGGAGAATATGAGGGCCCGCTATCCCCATCTGTTCACTTAAAGTAGATTCCAAGGATGAAATCTTTTTAAGGGGGTAGATTTGTAACAACCTCGGATTGGGCTTAGTCGTGTTTGAATCTGATACGTTAAAGTTCTATTTAAATATCGAATAAAAGGAAATTAAATATATATATATATATATATATATATAATTGAGTATTTGGAAAAATAGAAGAAAATAATAAAGAAATGATAATATTAAAATGTTATTGAAAATAGATAAGAATAATAAAATATTAAATGGTTTAGAATGAGGTTTCCAAAAATATCCCCGTTAATTAAAATGGGTACTCGTGCGTTAAGTTGTAAGTTGAAAAGGGGAACAAGATACCCACTTGTGGATAATACTAAACCACAAGTGGGCATATGACTGTAAACTCATGTGTACAGCCACCTCTTCACAAACACAGATGTTGTTGCTTTCTCTCATCTTGGTGTTCTTAGCTTGTGAAGGAGAAATCATCAAAAAGATCAAACAAGCTACTGATTTTGCAAGGATTAAAGCTCCAATCTGCTGTTGAAAACCATCTTCATCATCTCCACCTTGTTGGTAAGCTTAACCTTCATGTTCTTCAAGTTTTGACCATTTAGGTCAAATGGGTCAAAATTACAAATTGACTTCTACAATTGATTCCATTGATTCTAATCAGTTCCTACATCATTTCTAAGTCATAAACAATCAGATTCTTGAATTAAAGTTGAGTTTTTGATTGAATTCTTGAATTAAAGTGCAAATGGGTCAAAATGGAGATTTTGATCTCAATCCTTGAATTTGATGTTAAAGTATGAATTGATAGTTGTTTCTAGCTTAGTTTAAGTGCCTAATTCATATGTGAACACTGGAAATTGGATTGGAATCGATTGGTTGTGTTTTAGGGTTGAAAATGGTCAAAACAGGGGCTGAAATCGCACTGGGCTGTGCAGCAGTGCTTGCGGGCGCAAGCATGTTTCTGCCCTTGTGGGCGCAAGCAGCCTTGCTTGTGGCCGCAAGGAACCCTGTTCCAGCATACATTTTGTTGTTTCGAGTAGTTCTGATATACAGGGTGATTGTTTAGGTGAGGCTGGCAATCGAGGAGACCCGGAACACTATAACAATCAGTTTAAGCTAATCAGGTGAGTGCGTGATAACATAAAGATTAATATATCTATAACATATATTAACAATGAATTAAATTGAATACAATGATTTGTAAACACTTGATTAAGTGGTTTAATATGTTGATGAAAGGTTGTATACCTTGTAGTATGTATGATAAATGATTATCAGGATATTATACGCACTTGATTAAGTGTAGTTAGTAGAGCATGACGATGCTAGACTTAACATGTTGACACAGTATGATACGCATTTGTTTAAGTGTAGATTGTATAGCATGATGATGCTAGGCTTAACTTATTGATATATAATAGCATGCACTTGATTAGGTGTATGTTATGATATATATATATATATATATATATATATATTATTGCGTGCGTGCAATGAAGTAAAGAATGAATGGCATGATGATGCTAGATATTTGATTGTTATAAATAATATGCATCTGTTTAGGTGTATGTTATGTGGATATGATTATGCATTGACTGATGATCCGATTGGATCAGATTATTTGTTTGTGATCGGTACGGATCTTATGGACAAAGCTGTCCTACATTTAGAACAAAGTTACTTAAGGGACAAAGCTGTCCCTTGTGGGTATAGCTTAGAGCTGTACTCAGAAGAATCAGTTGATTCTGAAACACAACGGTGAACGCTTCATAGCTCCCCCACCGGCGCGGTTGATGTGTCTGGTACCCCAGTTTGGTGCATTGAGCCGGGTTCACTACCCTACGAGATATGTCGTCTTCTGACTACGCCAGCTCATCACGAGATGCTAGGATAGAACTATTTGAGCATGATTGATGATATGTGGTATGTTTATATTGATTGCATGTTATCGTGTACTCACTAGCTATTATAGCCAACAGATACTACCTCTCACATGTGCAGGTGTTCCTTAGGCTGTGAGCTCGGGTGCCTGCGGGTAGTTACATGTTTTAGGAGGAACGCTGTTTTGTTGAACTCTGATATTATGTATGTATTTATAAAGAGATAATGGTCGGCCGGTTCAGTAACAGTAACACCAAACCTAGTATATGGCAATTTTTAAATGTAAAATATTAGCCACTTGTTTTATATTCCGCTGCGTATTTTAAATGAAAATTATAAATTAGTATTTTAAAAAGAAAATTTTGGTTCTCGAAAGCACGGTGTTACAATCACATTTGCTAAAGTAGCATAAAGTTGTTAAATGATTCTCTACGGAAGCAAAAGTACGAAGATTTGAGATTTTCAGTTGTCATGTGTGTATGTAAAATACTTCAAATCATTGCCCCAAATAATGGTTTTAGTGATGAAAATATCAGAGTAAAGGGGATACCTTACAAGTATTTGAGTCAATCATCATTCATTAATTATAATATGTTAAGCAATTATGGTGCTTAGAGAAACTATATGATATTTTCTAAATCACACAAGTAACTTAGTATTATGTACAAAGAAAATGTACATGTAGGTTGTGCAATATTGAAGCATAAACACACATATTATCATATTTCCTTAAAAATCAAGTTGAACTAAATATCCAATGACAATAGCAAGGGACCTCTTATATATATATATATATACACACACACACACACAAACAAACAATATACAATGATATACGAACCTGTTTCTAAAGTTGATTTCATTGATTTCCTCATTGATGTAAAGCTTTCTTACACCAAACAAATTTACGCCCTGAAATACATACCATTGATTTATAAATGGGTAGGGCTATATATATATATATATATACGTAACTTAAAAAGAACAGATTTGGTGTAAACTATTAGAATAGATGAGTATTCTACCTTCAAACCACTTGACCTTTCCAAACTGAAGAATGATGATGACACGCCAGAATGAGAATTATTATTGACATAATCACTTATTTTATCAGCAAATTCATCCCATAGTGTCATATTAAGTTTGACACCCCTATAAAAATATATATTAATGTACATACTTAATTGTGTAGAAAACTTAATTATTGCTCAAGTAAAAAAGCGAAAAGAATTCTCACTCTAAATTCTGTATTTTCCAATGATACTTTCCATTGCTTTTTCAAATAATTGATATCAAGCTTTCAACATCTAACATCACCGATAACATCTAAAAGAGATTGAAAATATTGAATCAATATCAACAGTTAATACATACAAAACAACTTAAATTATAAGGTTTTTAAATTATGAAAATAGGACAATTGGAGTATAAGAATATTCACTAACCAATTGTGACATTTGTTGGTCTATTTTTATCCATGATAGACTCATGGCTTTCAAATACAAAACCATATAAAGATCAATTGAAACTGGAACACTTCATCTCCTTTGTCTTGTATATCAAATTAAACTTATTAGGATGATCACAGTACTTGTAAGTGGAAGCATTGACACCAATCGCAAAATCTTTTATATACACAAGATTACCCTCTTGAAGAAGATGTTGAAAGTTACTTATCCACCTATTCATCACATTCGCTTGAATTTTCGTACCCTAGCATTTTATACACTCAATATATTATGTAGATAGAAAGTACATATTGTTTATAAAATTTTTGTGATAATTTGAATATTGCTTATAAGAATAAAAAAACATACCTTATCATCAACCAAAACCATCTCAAGAGAGTATGTCTCTCATGGGTTTTTATAAACAGGTTGTTTCCATAGTCTTATGACACATACCTTAATAGTCCACGAATCTTTTTCTAAATTTAAGTCACTTATCACAGTTACTTGTTTATCCAACTAAAGAAGAAAGAAATAATTTTTATAAAAGGTAAGATACATATACTATACTGAAAAAATTAAGAAGATATATGAACAAGAAAAGACAAAATTGAAATTTTAGAATCTACATCGAGTGTAACTATCGGTGGTGATTAAACAAAAATTGTTGTAGGTAAGTTACAATTTATACAACTAAGAACAAATAAATAATTTTAAAATAAAGAAGATACATATACTATACAGGAAAAATTAATTAGATATATAAACACAAAAACACACTTTCTAAAATTTCAGAATCTACATTGAGTGTAACTAACAACCATGTTAATAGAGATAAAGAAGAGTCAAGATGGGTTGGGTTGGCTATATAGTCATTTTTAATGACGATTTTCAACAACAATTATGAAACATCAATAGCATAATTGAGGATTAATGAGAACTTTAACCGAATAAAAGGAACTTCTAAATCAAAATCACTATTTAACATCTTAAAATATCACGCTTTATATCATCATGTACAAGTAAATGAACAAAGTCATATTCATATCAATTTTCAAAATTACAGTTGATATTCATAAGAAAACTTCAAGTGCCAATAAACGTAGTAGCTATTCTTACTCATTATTATTATTTCAGTCATTTTTGTGCATTCTTACTCTTTATTATTATTCCAAGATGATATAAATTTACTATCAAAGAACTGTTGTTTCACAAGCCTCTTAAGAAATGTATAATGTACATCTATAAACTGTTTTGGTAATGATTATAAATCGAATCATCATCCTTTATTGAACATCAAAATTAACATTAATTCATAATTAACTAATAATCCCATTGTCTTAACAATTCAAAATAAGAAAAGTCTGGAAAAGAATATAACTGTTCCAAAAGTCGAAATATGTTCAATTTGTAAGTCATTAATGACACAGATTCAACAATCAACATACAAACATAAATGAATTAAACCAACAATCAAAAGTTGAAACCCATTTTCTCAGAAAGCTTATGAATACAAAGAACAGTCAGATTAAAACATAGAAACTTTTATTTCATTTAAAACAAACATACAGACAAAATTAAAATGGAAGGAAGGGAGACATCACATATGAAGAGAAATCAGATGTTCTTTTATAAGTTTATATATGCCTGTAATACTATCCGAGTTAGTATCATATATATCTGATTTATAACTCCAAAACCTTTTTAGCATTCAATAAGGATAATATGCATCTAACAACATATATTATTGTCGTAGACCAATCATGATTTGTATACAAAGAAGGTTTTTCTCAAATTTATGATTTATATCTAATTTCTTAAGTTCATTTACTTATTGTTATTAACGTTTCATAATATTTTTTTATATATTTATAAGTCACTTACAATCAGACCCCACACAGGTTTCGAGATGTTAAAGTAAATTAACACTAAAAAATCATATGTAAGTTAGTAGTATTTTCATGTACGTTTAAGGTAAATTAACACAGATTTTTTTTTTAAAAAGTAATGTACATGTATAGAACAAACAAAAAAACTAAACAATATATAAACAGGAAACATTAAAAATACAAGAATGGGTACCAATGAATGATGATGATTGAAATAGAGAAGAAAAAAAGCTATGCCAGAGAGAGAAAAAAGCGATGCAGAATAGAATGATGATTATTAAGATCAAGGTAATGTATTTATAACGAAGATGGTTTAATTTAAAAATAGAATTTAGTTATTATTAGATAAATAAATGATTAAATCGATATGCAAACAAACGTGGAGAAAAAAGGGGAGGAAATCTCTTATTTAAATAAAGGATATATATGAGTATAATATATTGAACTGAAATATTTTTTATTCCCATACGTAATTTTCTTCATCTAATGCAACATAATCGATTTTTAGTATAGTCATTTAATTTGATATTGAGAAAAAAGGAGAGTTATTTTCAACCTGTAAATCGATTGATTTTATCAAATAAAACAGATTTTTATAATTATCTATATCAATTGGGCTATAAACGATTTTTTAAAAACAGATTATCTTTTACTAATTTTTTGAAAACAGATTATCTTTTACTAAATTACATCTCGTACAAAGTATGTATGTAGTACATACTATGACCAGAATAAATTATATGCACCATTGTGCTGTAATCTCACGTGCTATAGAACATAAGAAAGACATCATGTGTTAGAATTTTAATATGTGAAATTATCATAAAAGATGTTATAACTAAGATAAATTAATAACCAGTTTCCATGCAAATTGTTGTGGTTACATCATGTAAGTACCTGCTGTGGACTAATTTTCGGCATCTAAGGCATCTAAGCCGCTATCGACCAGCACCAACAGCACCAGATGAGACCAAGATAACCTCGAATCCTTGAGAATTTAGTGTTAAAAGCTGCATTTAGGACGTAAATTAATATTAAGATTTCAAGAAAAGAAGCACAAACTATATTGAATATCATATAGTTTGACAATTATACTTAATAACAAATTAACACTAATAATATGAACCAGACTATAAATTAAACTAAAAGGGTGATATCTTGGTGGATGCAAGATGGTACCTTTGTATGGACAAGAAAGAAAGCAGCCACAAGTGAAAGGGTTGAAGAAGTATTGTGCCTCAATTTAAATCAAAAATACAAAACAAAAGGGGAGGCACAACGATTCTTCTTGGAGGCACAACGATTTCGCATCATGGTCTAGAACCTAATCAATAGATGAAACAAAAGAAAAAAAGGTGATTAAAAGTGTTACGGAGAGTATGATCCTTCTAATTAACAATAGGAAAAAAGAGAACAATGTGATAGTTAATGATGCTAAAAGGTAAAGATAGTTCCAAGTTTTTCAATTTTAGCTAATGTGTTTTTCATTGAAAAGAAAATCATGTCTAAGTTAAATAACATCAGAAAAGAGGAGAACACGTCACAAAATATTTAAATTTGAAGATTTTAATGAACAAAAAGAAATACCATTTGAACTATGACTTCAAATAGCTACCAGCCAACATGGGATGTTTCATACATATGCAGCATTCCCAAAGTCTCCCTAGGTAGATTAGTTCCACAAATATAAACATAAACAAAAATATAATATAGGATCCAAAAGAATGAGTGGAGAAAATTAATTTATGTTTCTTATACCATGTGATAAACACTAAACATAAAAAATGAAAAGAAATATAGTTCATGTCCCAAGTATTGATGCTAATAGTGTTGTGTGATGCAACAACCTTCAGTAATGTGAAAGTTTGGGTAGTATGATGTCTTATATATTAAAAAAGAAAGAAAAAGATGGATTAACACATATGATGAGGAGATAAGCTTCATTTTACAATGAATGTAATACGAACCGCTTTGATAAGGTGTACCGTCGTATGAGGAAGAAATCGCAAGCTGTAATCGGTTAATAATTTGGTCAGGGGGCTAAACGTCATTAGTTAATAATTGGCAGGGGGCTAAGTGTCATTATTTATTAATGTTGGTTTAATTTCTTAATTTGTTTGGAGATTAGGGCATCGGCTTTATCTAGGGCCCGGCCACCTCATTGTTGATTATGCAGATAATTTGTTTTCTTGTTCTATGTTTGGGAGATCTCCTAGTTCTCGAATTCTAGGATTATTAATAAATCCTCCAATTAGTGGTGCGTTTTGCCATTAATCTTTTCCTGCCAATTTGATTCTTATCAAATTGGTATCAGAGCTGTTCCTTCCTGATATTTGAATTCCGCTGATTCAAGATGTCGAAGAAGGTGGCAGACATTGATGCTGATTTAACCCAATTCAAAACCGAGACAAATGACAGGTTTGATAAAATTGATCGGTCGCTGGGCGGATCGGAGGCGAAGGGGGACGAAACATGGCAGCGATTGGAAGGGTTGGAGAAGAAATAGGATGAGATGATGCTCCTGCTGCTGAAGATCGCAAAACAGCCACCGCCACCGCCGACCGCGGCTCCAGCAGCGCCACACACGGCGATTCCGACTCCATCTTCAGGTGTCGGATCCTATGCCGTGACAGGCCGATTGTACGACGATTTGGGATTCCCTTTGTTCCCGATTTCTGAAAGCAGCAACACTAATCAAGCTCCGTTGTCATCTGCATGTTTAATTCCGAACCAATGAATATCTCTTTTGTCGATATGCGGGTGCCACCTCTTAGCAGTGGGTATAGTAAAGGCTCGGGATTTACAGGGTAGAGGGCATGGGTTCCGGGCATGGATTACGGCCTACAAAAATTAAAAATGCCTATTTTTTAATGGGGAGGACGCCTATGGGTGGGTTTTTTGGCCGAAAGATTTTTCAAAGTGCAGGGGTTTACACCATAGGGAGCGGCTGCGTGCCGCGGTATTATGTCTGGAGGGCCTAGCTTTAGCCTGGTACCGCCTAGTGCGAGGCTTGGGAACCTTTCCATTGTTGGGAGCACTTAAAGCTCAGGTTGCTTAAGCGGTTCCAACCTTCCGAAGATGGTAACTTGTATGAGCAGTTTCTAAGAATCAGTCAAGAAGGGTCAGCTAGGGAGTACATAACACTATTCGAGGCAATAGCCTCTTAATTGGTTGGGGTTTCTTAGAATATTCTAAAGGGAACCTTTCTAAAGGGTCTTAAGACTAAGCTACGTAACAGGGTATTACAACCAAAAGGGTTGGGGCAAACGATGGATTTGGCACTCATGATTAATGAAACAGGGTCTGGGATACGGTTGGGGCATGTAAAGGGAGTGACAAACAACCACCGGTTCGTAATAACACCATGACGCCGAAACCCTCGGGACCGGTGGTGACTGGGGTAATTCATTCAGGGGAGGAACGGAAAAACAACCGTTCCGACGGATGACTGAAGCGGAATATGCGGATAAAAGGGCGAAGGGATTATGTTTTAAGTGTGATGGTAAGTTTGGACCGGGGCATCGTTGTCCCGAGAAAACTTTAAAAGTTTTAATAATTTTTGACGCGGATGTGGAAGAGGAAGTAGAATGTGACCAGGAGCATATGCACATGGATGTTGTTGATGACGGTTTAGTCGGTGGTGGGCATGACATCCCGGCATACGATGAAAATCCGGGGAAAATTACTTGGTTATGAGGTGATCGTTCTCACTGATAGTGGTGCAACCCACAACTTTATTTTTGTGGAAGTTGTTGAGTTATTGCGGTTACAGGTATCCGGGAAAATGAAAACAGGGGTGATAATGGGAAACGGGAAAATGTATAAGTGTCGTGGTCTGTGTCAGAATGTGGAATTGGCATTGCCTGGATTAACAGTAATAGAGGATTTCTACCCCTTAGCGTTGGGAAGCACAGACGTAATTTTGGGTATGAAATGGTTGTGTTAATTGGGAAATACACAAGTAAATTGGCGAGTTGTCCATGACATTCTCGATAGGGAGACCGGACTACGGAGATCTGAGACGTCTTTCCAAGCTTTGGCGCGCACTGCTACGGATATTAGTGAGGGGTAGTTGGTGTCCTTTGCCGCACTGGAGGGACCCACGGCTGCTACCTTGCTGATACACCCGACGTTGGAGGTTTTACTAACCGATTTTTTATGCCTACAGGTTTGCCACCGAGGAGGGATTGGGAGCATGCTATAGTTCTAAAAAATGGAACCGAACCAATTAGTGTCCGACCATACAGGTACCCACAGCTCCAGAAGGATGAGATTGTACGATTGGTGGAAGAGATGATTCAGGAGGGCGTGATCCGACCCAGTACTAGTCCTTTTTCTAGTCCCGTCTTGTGGTTAAGAAAAAAGATGGCAGCCGGCGGTTTTCCGTCGATTACCGGGCCCTAAATAAAGCTACCGTGTTATACAAGTTTCCTATCCCCATCATTTAGCAAGTTAGACCTGGAATCAGGATACCATCAAATTCGTATGAAGGAGGAAGATATCTATAAGACGGCGTTCCGAACTCATGAAGGACACTGTGAGTTCCTCGTTATGCCATTCGGATTGACCAACGCCCCATCGACCTTTCAGGCGTTGATGAATCGGGTGTTTCATGCGTATTTAAGGCGATTCGTGCCGGTATTTTTTGGTGATATTCTGGTTTTTAGCAGTAGTATGGAAGAGCATAATGAACACCTAAGACTAGTATTCGATCGTCTATGGGCGGAAAAATTGTATTGTAACGCTAAGAAGTGCATCTTTAGGCAAGACCAAGTTGAGTACTTAGGACATATCGTCACCCGTGAGGGAGTCTAGGCAGATCCGTCTAAAATTCCGGCTATGCTAGAGTGGCAAATTCCTAAGACACTGAGGAACTCTGTGGATTTTTGGGATTAACGGTGTATTATAGGAAATTTGTACAGAATTATGGAAAAATAGCTCGACCATTGAGTGATTTGCTAAGAAGGATGCGTTTCATTGGACTGACGAGGCAATGCGAGCATTCCGAGAGGTAGATCATGACACAAGTACCGGTGTAATCACTTCCGGATTTCTCAAAAACTTTTACTATTGAGACCGATGCCTCCGGTTTTGGAGTGGGAGCGGTGTTAATGCAAAACAGTCGACCGATTGCTTATTTTAGTCGGGGTTTGGGACCCCGGGCTCGGGCGAAATTAGTTTATGAATGGGAGTTGATGGCCATTGTGATGGCGGTACAAAAGTGGCGCCCGTACCTTATGGGACGGCGCTTTACAGTAATTACGGATTAGAAGAGCTTGAAGTTTCTGTTGGAACAGCGGTTAGTTACGGGGGACCACCGGCGGTGGATATCTAAATTATCGGGGTTTGACTTCGATATAACTTATCGTCCGGGAAAGGAGAACGGGGCGGCGGATGCCTTGTCTAGACGGGTAGCTAGGGTCAAAATTCATGAATTGCTGCTTAGTCCGTTAAGTGATCATGGGAAATTGTTACAGGAATTGTCCTCGGACCCGGAGATTATTGATTTGCGAGGAAGAATAGAAAGAGGGGAGACCGGACTCGACCATTACTCGTTTGTATGGGGTATTGTGAAATACAAAAATCGCTTAGTCCTTCCACAGACCTCCGGGTGGATTACCTCACTGTTTCAAGAAATACATGGAGGAGTTATCGGGGGTCACGATGGTGTTCGGAAAACTTACAACCATATGGAATGGGAGGTTTTCTGGTTGGGGATACGTAGAGGTGTGTCCAGAATGCTCAGAGTGCGCCGTTTGTCAGCGGAATAAATACTCAAATTTAGCACCGCCGGAACGTATTTGGGAGGATGTCACCATGGATTTTATTAATGGATTGCCTAAGTCTGATGGGTACACGGTGATTATGGTGGTAGTAGATCGGTTGAGCAGGTCTGTTCATTTCATTCCCCTCAAGCACCCTTATACTGCATCGTCGGTGGCGGTTGAGTTTGTACGGGGAATAATCCGATTGCATGGCATTCCAAAATCCATTGTATCCGATCGCGATCGTGTATTTATTAGCCATTTCTGGCGTGAGTTGTTTAAGTACCAAGGAACTACTTTAAAGTACAGCACAGCCTACCATCCTCAGACGAATGTGCAGTTTGCGATTGTGACAGAAGTCGTAAATCGTAGTTTGGAAACGTATTTGAGGTGTTTTGCTGGAGTTCGGCCGAAATAGTCGGTCCGTTGGTTACCTTGGGTGGAGTATTGGTATAACACGTCATTTCACTCATCATTGGGAATGACTCCGTTCAAGGTGCTTTATGGTCGCGACCCCCCATCTCTCGTTCATTATGATCGAGGAAATGCGACCACCTTTGAGGTAGAGGAGTATTTACAGGATCGCGACAGGGTGATAGATGAGCTTAAAGCTCATTTGTTGAGAGCTCAACGGCTTATGAAGGTTCAAGTAGATGGTAAAAGACGGGATGTGCAGTTGGGATTTGGTTTATCTCAAGCTTCGGCCGTATCGTCAGTTGTCGGTTACACGAAGGTTTAATATGAAGCTAGCTCCCCGTTATTATGGTCCATTTGAGGTGTTGGAAAGGGTGGGGGCGGTGGCATACCGCTTGAAACTACCATCAGATGCGGTTATACATCCGGTGTTTCATGTGTCCCAATTGAAGGCTGTGATCGGGTCTAACTTGGTTGAGCCAACGTTACCAGCAGGATTGACTGCAGATTCTGAGGTGGTGTGTGTGCCGGAGGTGGTGATTGGCTCTCGCAGGAGGGATAATGGCTTGGAGGTATTGATTCGTTGGACGTGTTTAGATTTGATTAAGCAGTAATTTCCTTCTTTTCACCTTGAGGACAAGGTGAGTCTTTGGGGAGGGGGTATTGATACAAACCGCTTTGATAAGGTGTACTGCCGTATGAGGAAGAAATCGCAAGTTGTAATCAGCTCCGGGGGCTAAACGTCATTAGTTAATAATTGGCAGGGGGCTAAGTGTCGTTATTTATTAATGTTGGTTTAATTTGTTAATTTGTTTGGAGATTAGGGCATCAGCTTTATCTAGGGGCCGGCCACCCCATTGTTGATTATGCAGATAATTTATTTTCTTGTTCTATGTTTGGGAGATCTCCTAGTTCTCGAATTCTAGGATTATTAATAAAGCCTCCTTTAGTTGTGCGTTTTGTCATTAATCTTTTCCTGCCAATTTGATTCTTATCAGAATGCACCTCGTGCAGAACTTGTCATGTATTAAAACATTCCTCCTCTTCATATTTGACTGTAATCTACTTCCAAATAATCAATTGGCAGATCTTTTGCAGCAAGTATAGCAACACTTTTTCTTAGACATAACTATATCCGCTTGTTGCTGAAATTCATACACCCTAACACGTGATTTTAGTTTGCTATAATAAATCAATAGCCCTAACGATCTTAGTTTCATCTATGTTTCAGGCATAAACACAAACACATGGAGGGAACTAAGAATGTGTGAGACAATAATTCTCAAACCACTAACAAAGTACCAGTAATAATAAGCTACTTGAAAAAGTTTTTCTTTTGAAGGTTTATGGGGATTATGTTTTTAATAATTCCCTCAAGATTTAACACCTGAACGAGGCTAAAGGGCTGGGGATTATAAAAACTAGAATCCCAAGCTCCTATATTAGTTTGCTTAAGTTTGTAGTCTTAAAGATTAAATTGAATTCGGCAAAACTAACATAAATCTTTTTAAGTTTTACCAAGGAATATCCTTGATAGCACGTACATGAAAGACCGTAAATATCAAATTCGAAAAATAGGATTGAGATTGAAGCTAATGCTTTCTCTTGGTCATTATTCCACACATAGGCAACATCCTTGCGGGTCAATTTAGTTAACGGACCAGTTCAAACTTTGATGTTAATCGATGCAGTGAAACTATCAATTAGGAGACGATTTTCTTTCACTTGTATATATAGGAAGAAGTGAAACTAACAATTAGAAAACAAATAAGAGCACTTCAAGGAAAATTTAGTTTTACAATCATTTCATCAAACAGTTTATGTGCATATAAAAGCATGCTCATATGCCATGGTGTGAGAATTAATCAAGAACAGATTAGTAATAGAAATCAGAAACCAAACAGAAATCAGAAATTGAAATTAGAAAACTTAATATTGAAACCTTAGAAGCAGCATCGCATGACTGCAGCCGAACAAATCAGTAACCGAACAGAAGTGCCCCGTCAGAAGCAATCGCCGCTTCTAATATCTTTCTCTCTTTCTGTACCGAAGCAACCATATATGGATGAATCATAAAATATGAACAATTCTTGAAACTTAAAATCAAGAATCCATTCTTGAAACTTAAAAAAGAGAAATCAGGGCTCATCCTTAGAAAATGCACAAAATGGGAAGAGGCGGAACGTCGATGAAACAGAACAGTGAAGAGTTAGGAAGAGGCGGAACCTAGTTTTAGCAGGGGGCTGGATGTTTAGATCGATGAATCAGAACAACAAAGAGGTAGGAAGAGGCGGAACATAGTTTTAGCGAGGGGCTGGGAATATAATAGAAGCGTGAAAGAGACATGTGGCAACACGAAGGGTACGATGGGCGGGAAAAACAGAAAACAATAGGCTAAAAATGTGACAAGTGTCTCCCATTTACTCTTTTATTAGAGAAGGAAGAGATATATAGCGTCGTATAGTTTCCGTTTTTGCAACATGTCATTTTCAAAACTGTAATTGTATTTTATTCGCACAATTCAACATTACAAAATAATTATCAAGATAAATATAAGTGATTAATAGTTGTACTTTGAGTAACAAATGAGCAGAACAGAAGGTAAAATTTTATTAGAAACCGAACTTGATAACTCAGTAGTAATTGTTTTGTCCAAAATTAACTAAATATCAACTGAAAATCAAACAAACTTGAACAAACAGCACCCATATCAAAACAAGCAGTTGGTGCATCTAAAATTTATAAGAGAGTGAGTTTTGAGATCCCATTCTTCTCTTCCTGAGGCGATCAGCAATGATGAACGATAACTCTAAAGACTGCGAAGCATTCAGCCTTGGGTCACAATGTGTGTGGTACCGCGAGCTTAAATCATCAAAAGTTACAGTTCTTGATCCACCAACACACTCTGTCACATTCTGTCCCGTCATCTCCAAATGAATCCCTCCGGGATGGCTTCCTTCTTGTTCATGAACATCAAAGAAAGCTCGCACCTCAGCCTGTTAATGAGAAACATTTTAACATTAATTGTAAATTTTCAAATTTCGTTTCGTTGGATCTACATTCAAAGCAGTCCTGATATGCGGAAGTCGGATACTGAATTGTTTCTAGAACTGAACACACAATTCTACCAAGTACCAAAACTAGTCGGGAACAATATCATAGTCGATTGACGTTTCAGCCAAATCTTAACTGCAAGCAGCACAGATTTTTGGTTATCCAATAGATATCCTCTAATATATCGTTTGATTTATTCAACATATGTTTCATCTGCTTGATCGACATGCCAACTTTACACCTCTTAGATGAAACAACACGCCCGTCCTAGGTTAAAGAATCATATTATATTGGTGATGAAACTAGTTGATTTCTAAATAACAAACAAAACAATAACTATAAAGAGCATCAAAGGTGATATTGGAAATCAAGAAAATGTCAGGATCAACTTGATCTTTAATATTCCAGGCAAAAGGGAAGGCATGAAGATACTGAAAGGCATAGGCATGAATCTTGACCCATTTACTTACAAGTGGATTCGAGTTATGTATAATCTCTTAACGGGTCATGAAATAACAGCTAAAAACGAACACGTCAAATGAATTGCCAGTTGCCCAAAGTGCATCAAGGGTTCATAAGAAGTATGAAACATTTGAACAAAAAGTGATTCAGCCAACCAGACCGATCACCGATCTCATTGTTTCAAGAAAAAGAAAAAAACCATCTTGACATGTTATCCAACTCGTCCAATAAAAAAGGTCACTCTTTTAGTGACCTACAAGAATATGATGGGCTTGATCACATATAAAAAGTTATGTATCAAATTCTTTTTTTGTTGAATAAGATAATATTTGAGACATAAAGCAAATAATTGGTGAACTAATTAATGGCACAAGGTGGAAAGGAAAAAATTCATACCAAAATGGAATCGAAGGGGCGGGTTTTAAGGCCAGAGGGTGCCTTTATAGTGTTTCCATGCATTGGGTCACAAACCCATGTCACAACCTGCCCTGCTTGTCTCACTGCTTTAATCAAAGGAGAAAGCTTTACTCGCATGTTTTCAGCTCCCATTCTAACGATCACTGTAATCCTTCCAGGCTTATTATTAGGGTTCAAAATGTTTACAAGCTTAACCAGTTCATTTGGATCCATCTTTTGGCTCACCTGCATCATAACACAATTTATTTTATTAAATAAAGTTAATAAACAAAAAATAAAAAATACTCTGCTCTCTATAATCGATCTATGTTTGTATTCATAGTAATGATAGTATGATACCTTGATACCAAGGGGATTAGCTACACCTCTTAAAAACTCAACATGGGCACCATCGAGCTGGCGGGTACGTTCCCCAACCCACACCATGTGAGCAGAGCAATCATAGTAAAGCCCAGAAGTTGTATCGAGCCTAGTCAGCGCTTGTTCATAAGGTAAAAGCAAGCATTCATGAGATGTCCAGAAATCAGTTGTTGCCATGATAGGGTGCTCAATTGTTAGTCCAGCAGCAGACATAAATCCTAAGGCCTCATCGACTCTGTTAGCAAGCTCCTGATACCTATTGCATCATAAATCTTTATTAAATTATATATAAAACTAAAAAAAAGGATAATATATTAAAAGAAAGAAAAGACAAGATAGACTACAATAAAATGGTGTTGAACTAAAGTAATTACGGCTTATATATCAACCAATTTATGGAAAACACGCCACGTTAAAAAAAACATCATTCTTGACAATAACTAAGAAAAAAGCTTCACAAGAATATGGTTATTTGTGTATTTACATTTCTTCAATTAGTTAAAGATACACTCAGCCTTGCAATGCGTTATATTGTATCTCATTTTTTTCAGAACGGTCGTTTGTTTGCAAAAAAATAAGGTTTGGGAAAGATGATCGCTCGAAGCTAGAGGATGCAATTAGCTAAAGAAGTGACGTGTCAAGAGGTTCAACAAATCAAATGTCACTTACAGAATGTATAAACATCCTAAATAATGTATAGTTTTTTAATAAATATTGAAATAGCATATAATCGGTAAGCATATTTGACAACATAATTAGATACAAAATCCTAAATGCTTTGCAGATAAAAACGTTTAAGTACGAACAGACACATTTCATCAAATAAAAAATTGTTAATTTAATCATCCACCCAACCCACCATTCTGCAACCTCTATTGAAGATTTGAAGCACGGCGTTGATTTTATTCGACAAGTTTAACTATTTGTATTTTTGTTCAATTAACAGCGAAAGTAATCAATCCAATTGATGGAGTATGGAGTATAAATTCGAAGCCAAACAAATGATTAACTTTTTTTTCAAACAGGTTAAACTAGTTAAAGAGATTTACTATCTTGTTGCATAAACACACACCTGTCTCCCTGCTCACTGTGAGCAACAAAATCAAGATTCCACTGAGTGACTCTTTGCATTGCAGCATAACCTCCAGTTGCGAACGCCCTTAGAAGATTAAGTGTAGCTGCAGCTTGACAATAAGCTCTAATCATTCTATCTGGGTCTGGAATTCTTGATTTTTCATCAAAAGCGTCACCGTTAATATTGTCTCCTTTGTAACTTGGCAGCTTCACCCCGTCCTTCTCTTCATATTGATCTGATCTTGGCTTTGCAAACTGCCCCGCCATTCGTCCTACCTATAATTATATAACCAATCCATTCAAATTCAATACTTTGTATTATGTGAGTTTCATTTCCTCAAAGTGACAACATTCTATAAAGTCTTGGTTCACTTGTAAGGCCCACGACTTGATTTTCACTTGTTTTATTACTCGTTTATAAGTCCGGAAGTCTTTCAAAAAGAAGTCTCTCTACTAGAGCCTGTTTGGTAGGTTTGGGCATTGCTGTTGTTGTGTGACAAGATTCTCTTATTGAATGAAAAAGAAACAAACTTGTATAATACTAGTCCCTACTTTGATTTACAATTAAAGCCTAGGCTTTATAATGCATGCAAAGATTAAAGCTACATGGTGAGGCTCAGTTTGTAGCAACTAACATTCCTACACCTTTTCAAAAGTGACTTAAACAAGTATCTGACAAAGTAGACTCAAAACTTAGGCCTTGAAGCCTTGTAAACTAACTCTATATGTATGTGGTTCTTACTTTCATCTATAGAAACAGCCTTAACTTTTGGGTTTAAGGGTTATACCATGAATAAGAATCTATAAATTGTTAGGAATCATAGAAACAGAGAAATTAAAAAGAATCAAGGATTAAAATCAATTGAAAAACAGGGGTAATAAGTTCTTTTTGTACCTTGATGATTGGCATCTGCCCACCAAACATCAAAACAACACTCATTTGCAGAAGGATTCTGAAAGTATCACGAATATTATTAGCACTGAACTCCTTGAAACTCTCAGCACAATCCCCACCTTGCAACAAGAAGGCCTTGCCAACGGCGGCATCGGCAAGACGCTCCTCCAAATGTCTGGCCTCTCCAGCGAAGACGATCGGAGGGAAGTCTTCAAGGGTTTTAAGAACAGCGGCGAGACTAGCTTCATTTGGGTATTCAGGAAGCTGTAAAGCTTTCTTTGATTTCCAGCTCTCAATGCTCCATCTGGATGCCAGCGACGGCGGAGATGGGGTCTTCTTGGCAGGCTCGGCGGCGTGAACAGCAGAGACCGGGTTTGGTTTGCGGTAAGAATTGGTGGGTGGAAGGAGAGAGAGACTTGGTTGGTGGTGACAAGGGTAGGTTTGGCTTTGGAGGAGAGATTTGGCTGCCAAAGCAGATGAATGTGAAAGAGCCATTGTTGTGTATTAGCTTTTCTTCCCCAGCTGCCAAACCAAAGGTTGGTGGTGTGTGTTTTTGTGTGTGTTTTTCCTTTGTGTTTTTGCACCTCCATTAATGTAATTATATATATACAAGAGTTGGTGAGATTAGAAGGGTGGTCAAAATGTCAAATCATGCTTTTGCTTGGGGTAGGTAGCCATGGCTGCAATAAAACTTGGGCAAATATGGTGGGATAGTGATATTTTTAAATTTTTATTTTTTAATTCATTCTACATGTGGGAAGAGAGGATGGATCTATGTATATCACCATTGACCTAGTCTTTTTGTAAATAAAAAGTGTTAAACTATATCTATTCATCTTTTTAAACCTTGTCAACCTCTAGGACTCAAGTTTTGAATTTATATGTTAGAAATCTAACATTTGACTACATAGT
Source organism: Dittrichia graveolens (assembly GCA_038502395.1). NCBI lineage: Eukaryota > Viridiplantae > Streptophyta > Magnoliopsida > Asterales > Asteraceae > Dittrichia > Dittrichia graveolens. The sequence goes on from JARJIL010000001.1 coordinate 65,113,060, forward strand.
TAATAATAATTTACTTTATAAAATTGATTTTTTATAGCAAAATATATATATAAACCAAGGCAAAACAAAAATATGTTTGTCAAATTTTACAAGAAAAGAAATAGTTTGGTGAAACAAACTCGATCCAAGCGACCTTTCATTAACAAGCTTACGTATACTTTATAAAATTGAAGAAGACTCTTGTCATCAGTCATATGTTTTGTACACCCTAAGTCCAGGTATCAAAGATTAGGTTCATTTACAAAGAAAACAAAGATTTAAGTCCCCATTTGCTAATGGGTCCATGCATGTTAGCAACTTAGCATAGACAAGTTCTTTAACTTCTTTGACAGCTCAGTTAATGTTTTTCTTTGAAATCCATTGTTGTTTTTGTTCTTCAGTATTAAACTTTGAGTTTTAATCCAAAAAGGATCATGAATAATTCGTCTAACAATTGAAAGTGGATTTTTGACAGATTCCCTCGCTGGAGGTGGAATATTTGTCTTTGATTTTGGTTTCCACTTTTGACCTGAATTTGTTTGACGATAAATCTGTGATTTGGGTATCCATTTTTGAACTGTACTTCCATGGTTTTGCTTGGTTTGTTTTGGAAGTGATTTTAATTTTGTCTGGTTTGGCGTTGTTTTGACTTTTGAAGTTGGATGGTAAATTTTAACTTTGGGTGGTTGTTTATTGTTGCCAAAAGATTGTGTTCTTGACTTTTGTGAAAGTTTGGTTTTGATTTTTGATTTTCAGTAGATTGCCAAACCCTGAGAAATTCTTTGTAACCTTCACGCTTGTATGCTTCCAATTCTCTTACTGTGAGTAAGCAATTCGTGTAATTCCAGCGATTCATCATGTGAAATGCATGTTTTGAGACCCATTGATGAATAATTACACCTCTCGAATTAATGAATGGAACATGGCATTGGTTGTCGTATGGAACTCTCCAACTCTCACATGGTTTAATTACGGATGATTTTCTCAACTTGTCATATGCACAATTAAACTCACAATGACCATGCAAGCAACCATTACTCACATAAAAAGTTGTTAAAGCTAACTTTTCCATTTCATTGTGAAGATTACAATTATTTGAGAAAGCAGAAATTTGATGACAGGTTTTTGTAAAGTCAGTGCTCATCCTAGCAGATCTAGGTGCAACTTTTCTCCAAATTAGCTCCTTTTTGTTTATTTATTTGAGTTGATTGTGTTTTGGTAGCAGATTTGAGATTGAATTTGGAAATCGTGTTTAGTTGTCTGCTTGTAGATGCCTGATCACGAGGATGTGTTATTCGAACCCGTTGTTTAGGAACATATTCTTCCATCTTCATCTTTTCTTTTTCCATAGTGGAAGCCTTTATTGTAGGTTTTGAAGTAGAAGTAGTTGTTGAAACTTGTGTTAATGTTTCCTTATGATAGTGACATGAAGAACATTTTTCAGATTCAGTTATTATCTTTTTCACATAACTCATTATAATGGTTTCAAAATAGTAAGCCTCAAGTGATTCAAGACGTTTTTGTAATACCATATGAGGAATATACACTCTAGTTTTTCTAATCACGTCATCTTTTTCAATCACTTCAGGCTTTTTCAAATCTTCCTCGGAGTATGTCAACACTGGAATATCTGCTTCACTGGGTTCTTGAGGCCCAGTAGAAATAGATTCGTTCAAGATTTGGTAGTCAAAAGGAATTTTTGATTTTAATTTTGAACTTCTTTTGTATTCTTTTTCAACTACTTCCTCCTCGTGACCAACTCATACCATGTGCTTTGTGATGCCATCATTCATCAGATTGAAGTCATAGAGTTGCTTGGCCATCACCTTTTCGCTTATTTTAGGATTTTCAAAACCTAGACCATCGTAGGTCCACTTTGAGAAATTTCTCTCTTTTGATTTGTTCAGGAAGATTATTTGTTCACTTTGTCCTCTTTTAATTCAAGTATCTTCCAATTCTTTAATCTTAGAGTAGAGTTCTCCTTTTTCTCTTTTGATGAACTATGTGTCTTTTTCTGCACTTATCTTTTCAGCTTTTATATCATGTATTTCAGTGCTCATTCTTGTAGTTAACTTTATCAATTCATTTTCTTTTTTATTGATTTTTATTTTTAATTAGGATAACTCTTGTTCTGATTGTTCGATTAATTGATGAGTTTCCATTTCTCTTTGTCTTATTATTGCTTTTTGATGTTGGATTTTTGTAATTTTCTTTCCAACTTTTTCATGCGTTCAATTATGATCTGAACATGTTCCATGCTCAATTCTGCATCAGAGATAGAGTTAGAATGTACCTTATTCTCATCATCTGCATCAAGCTCACCCTCAAAGTTGTCATAATATACCTCAGGCTCTTCCTCATTGTCAAAGAATTCTTCTTCCATATTAGCCATAAAACAAAAATGAGCTTGTGCATCCTCTTCAAGATCACTATCATATGTGCTTGACAGGAATTGATCTTCTTCAACCATCATGGCCTTACCTGCACTTTTCTTCTTAGACAATCTGAGTTTCTCTTTGTAGTACTCAGCGTATCTCTTCTTTTTTTACTGCGGTCTTTGATGTAATGGTTATTTTCCCCACAGTTACAACATTTCCTTTCATCTTTCTTCTCTTCCTTGATGAACTTGGTTTATCTGAAACCTTGAATGTATCTAGTCTACGAGACCCAGATGTGTAGCGTTGACGATAATTGGTTTTAGAATAACGGTTCTTAAAAGCGTTGGTGATGAAGGACATTGCTTTTATAACCTGCTCCATCTTAGATTCATCTGACTCATCAGAATCTGAGTCAGATATGGCAACTTGTTTGAATTTCTGAGTTCTTGATTGTTCTCTGGAGCATTGCTCAGCAGCGACTAGAGCTAGGGGATCAGCAAACATTTTTTAAGATGATTTGGAGACTTCATCTTGGTACTGTTGTAGATCTTCAAAGATATTATGGTAGGTCACAATTGTCAAATTTCTGTTAATGTGCTTGTATAATTTGACATGCTTTTTCCATTCCGGACCCAGAGCTCTCAGGAAAACATAGTTTATATCAAAATCTGTACATTCCAACTTGTTTGTCCGCAGTTCATTTTACAGTTTGCATAAACGACTGTAGATGTCTATCAGGAATTCATTATCTTTTGTAGTGAATTCATGGAACATATTGACCAACTGTGTTCTTCTGATGTGTTCTCCCTTCTGAATACCTTGAAGTTGTCTCTTTATTTCATCTCAAATCTCTTTTGTAGTGGCCAGGCTATCAACTTTCATGTACATTTTTTAAAAAAGTCCCAGTTTCAAGTAATACTTGGCCAATCTATCTGCCTTTTTCCTTTCCTTTTCTGCTGTTGTGAGTTCATCCAGTGTTTTCTCTCTTGCAAGACCTAGAATGGGGGGTTATTATCAGGCTGTGCGTTGATGTTCTGTAAAACCTTTTGTCTCCATTGAGAATGCAGTCAATCATCATCTCTCCATAAACTTCATTATGTGTGACGACCGCAATTTCCCAAAACTTACCTTTTTCAAAAATCTTTTCATATTATCGGAAAATATGCAACGGAAGTCTTTAATCATAAAATACATCTTACCGAAACGATAAGAGTTTACATTAATAAGAAAATCACGACATCACGTTCATAAACATTAAACATTAAGACATAAATTGTTTGATTGAAACATAACCACAAAGGTATCATCTAAGACAGTACACTGCCTAAGGTCCCTGTCTCACAAGCAATATCTAGGCAACCCACACGAGTACAAGACACATTTCAAGAAACAAGTGTCAGCTTAAAGTGTAACACCGCTTCTGAAAACAATTACTTTAATGACAAATCAGATTTTAGCAGCGGAAATTTTTCTTTTTACACAATAATAACAACTGATATTTACACAATCATGTTTTCAAAATGACATATACCGGTGTTACCTAACATACAGGAACCGACCATTGTATCAATTTACATTACATAACAAAATATCAAGTGTTCCACCCACAAGGGGCATTCTCAATCATAGCCACCCACCTCACAGGACTTCTAGTCTTTACCTGAAAAGGGAAATCATAGCACCATTAGCTAACACTTAGCTAGTGAGTACATACAATCACAAGTATCAATACAGTAAGTCATGCATCTTATCATACATAAACAATCATTGCTAACTTAGCACATAGCGGTGTGCTGATAAGATCAGTAAGAGTCGTGTCTTGCAGGGTAATCAATCCCGCTCAACAACTCAGACCGGGGGATCAGACACAACCAACCGCGTTGGTGGCGGAGCATAAAGCAGTCCACCAAACATCGTTCACAGAGCCAGAGGCTCCACAGGTAATCCAGCTACAACCGGCTGATCACCACTCACGTTAAGGCACGGCGGTTCTGCGGAACCTAGGATCCGGAATGCCTTCCGAATCACCGTGAAATCCCAAAGTACTCATGGGATCTAGTTACAACTGACTGACCTTAACCATGCGTCAGATAGTCTGCAGAAACTGTACATACACATACATACATATGATCCCACAGGGATCCTTCATCTTACATATAACATCTTTCAGGTAGTGATTCATGCATAGCACCGTATATTAACTAAGTGGTTCCAGTCTGGACCCACTGTCATGCACCTAATATACTTCGTAACATCATGCAATACATAAACTTACCTCCTTGAGCATACCTGCAAAAGCAAGTTAGACATACACCAAAACATTCCCATAATCATCTAGCATGCAAGCCTTACTCTACTGAGTCTCATGAAAGCAGGCACTCGCCTGATTAGTTTACAACGTACAGGTATTTGGTTTTGAGTCCTCAAATACAACAAGTTCACCTAGAACATCATACTTACATTAATCATTCATATGTGCATACAAGACTTACAAAGCAAACACTTAACTTTGGACTTAGCAAAAAATCCGCCATAACTGTCGGATTTGGGAAAATCCGATAGTCTTATGCGGATTTGAGAAATCCGACATTCATATATGAAATCCGATACTCATCAATCGGATTCCAATACTTAAGAATTCCAACCATGCACATGGAATCCAACACTTGCGGATTCCGACACATAGAAGGAAATCCGGCAGATGGAAATCCGATACTTTAGAATGAAATCCGATACTATAGGATTTCAACACTTGGAATCCGGAACATAGGAAATCCGACAACTTGCGGATTTAGGGAATCTGACAACTTGCGGATTCCAACACTTAAAAGAAATCCGGGACATGAAATCCGACAGACATGCGGAATCCGACACTTCTATCGGATTCCAACAAATCCTTCGGATTTCAACACATGCGGATTCCGACACCTTCATAGTCTCGGAATCCGACAACTTCATACACTGAAATTCTGATACACTCATTGATCATTTTAACAATTTCAAATCTGTTGGTTTCACCCCCAGAACATCTTAGAACATCATATTCTACTTATATAAACACCTTAAATACGTCAAATCCTAACAAGAATACCATTTATGCAAAACCCACTTAGAAGGTAAGTTTACATATTCTTCAATAATTCTTGCATGGATTTGTGTTTCTAACATATATGCAACTTCTAACATACTTTAAATCTATGCTGCTAACCTTTTATGGATTAACAATCGAGAGTTCTTGTTCTGCTTGTTCTTCCTCTGAAATCCGAGAGAGCCGAGAGAGAAAAGGGAGAAGTGTGTTTTGTGTTTGCTTTTTGTTGACTTAAGTCAACTAAATCACCCTTTTCTTCACATATATATTTTATCCATCCAGAGGCTGGATTGGTTTTCCTTTTCTTTTAATCTTAATTAAACTAATTAACACACACACACACACTCACTATACATACATACGTACATACACATAAACACACATAAAACATACAAACTTGCATATATTCATTTAGCTTAACATATACATACACATAAACACTCGCCTATTAAATTAACTACATACACGTACGTACTATTTACAACTAAGCCCAAGCTGAGGATGTTACAAATCTACCCCCTTAAGAGGATTCCGTCCTCGGAATCCGCTCAGTGATAAACAGGTGAGGGTACCTTTTCTTCATCTCGTCCTCAACTTCCCAAGTCAGGTTTGGACCTAGGTTGTGCTTCCACTTTACAAGGACTAGCTTGATCATCTTCTTGCATAGTTTCTTGACCTTCGTATCAAGAATTTCAACAGGTTCTTTAACTAGTCGCTTGGAAGAGTCAACTTTCAATTCCTGCAGTAGAATGATCTGTTCTTCTTCAATGTGGCACTTGCGTAAGTAGCACACATTAAAGGTGTCATGGATTCCGGCTAGCTGAGGCGGCAGCTCCAAAGTCACCGTCTGATCATTCACTTTGCGTACAATCTTGAATAGGCCAATGAAACGTGGACTTAGCTTCCCCTTGCGCCGAAAATGAATGACGCCCTTCCAAGGAGAATCTTTTAAGAACACGCGATCACCAACTTCAAATGTAGCGGGACGACGCTTTGGATCCGCGTACATCTTCTGTCGGTCCCGAGCTACTTTCAGCTTTTCAAGAGCCACATTCACTTTATCAGAGGTAATCTGGACAATTTCAGGTCCAGCGAATTACTTCTCACCAGGCTCCAACCAACAGGTCGGAGTGTGACATTGTATTCCGTAAAGCATCTCGTATGGTGGCATTCTAATGCTGGAATGATATGAATTATTATAAGCAAATTCAATCAATGGGAGATGAGAATCCCATGATCCACCAAATTCGAGTACACAGGCACGAAGCATATCTTCCAACGTCTGGATCGTACATTCAGATTGGCCTTCAGTCTGCGGATGGTAGGCAGTGCTCAGATGAATACGAGTGCCAAGTTCGCGTTGCAGACTTTGCAAGAAATTTGAGACAAACCGAGAGTCACAATCAGATACAATCGAACAAGGAAGACCGTGACGTGACACAATCTCATCGATATACAACTGGGCTAAACGGGTCAGCGAAGCAGACTCATTTGTAGCCAAGAAATGAGCACTCTTTGTCAGCCAATCAACAATAACCAATTGCTGCAGATTACCGTACGGTCTCTGGTGTTCCGTCTTCACTTGCGCACATATCTGACATCTCTCCACAAATGAAGCGATGTCTTTCTTGAGAGTCGGCCACCAGTATAGCATCTTCAGGTCATGGTACATCTTTGTGATTCTCGGATGGACGGACAGTTTGGACTTATGGGCTTCTTGTAGAATCAGCTCACGGTTACCTCTAGCAAGAGGCACCCAAATACTAGATTGAAAAGTCTTCAACCCACGATTATCTTCAGTAAGATGATCCTTTAATTTCTTCATCGTCTCAGCTTTAAGATTTTCTTCTTGCAATGCGGTCAGCTGAGCTTCTTTCAACTTAGAGATTAGATCTTGCACAATTACAATTCTCATAAACTTAGCTTCTGTTGTCGGTCCTTTACGGCTTAAAGCGTCCGCTACAACATTGGCCTTGCCAGGATGGTAACGGATCTCACAATCATAGTCTTTTATCAACTCCAACCAACGGCGCTGCCGCATGTTAAGTTCTTTCTGAGAAAAGACATACCGAAGACTTTTGTGATCTGTGCAAATCACACACTTTGTGCCATAAAGGTAATGCCTCCACAACTTCAGTGCAAACACAACAGCAGCGAGCTCCAGATCATGGGTTGGGTAGTTCTGTTTGTGTGATTTCAACTGCCTAGAAGCATAGGCAATCACTCTATCACGTTGCATTAGGATGCAACCCAAACCCGCGTACGAGGCGTCGCAATATACTGTAAAGTCTTCCGAACCCTCAGGTAGAGTAAGGACCGGAGCTTCACACAATAGTCGCTTCAGAGTCTGAAAAGCTTCTTCTTGAGCTTCCGACCAGACAAACGCCACATCCTTGAGTATTAGTTTGGTCAACGGACCCGCAAGCTTCGAGCAATCACGGATAAACCGCCGATAGTAGCCAGCCAAGCCAAGGAAGATTTTAATCTCGAAAGGAGTTCAAGGAACCCCCCAATTCATCACAGTCTCCACCTTAGCTGGATCTACTTTGATACCATCTTGACATATAACATGGCCCAGGAAATGAACTTCCCTAAGCCAGAATTCACATTTGGACAACTTGGCGTACAATTGTTCTCGCTTTAGAGTTTCAAGAACCTGACGAAGGTGAAGCTCGTGATCAGCTTCCGTCTTCGAGTAAACAAGAATATCATCAATGAATACAATCACAGATCTATCCAAAAATGGGCGGCAAACCCGATTCATCAGATCCATGAAGACGGCAAGGACATTGAGCCGAACGGCATAACCAGACATTCGTAATGACCATAACAAGTTCGGAATGCAGTCTTCGGAACATCTTCTTCATGAACTCATACTTGGTGATACCCCAACCTGAGATCAATCTTATAGAAGCATGTAGCTCCCTGCAATTGATCAAAAAGATCATCAATTCGTGGAAGCGGACACTTATTCTTTACAATTCGCTTGTTAAGCTCCCTGTAATCTATACACATACACATCGTTCTGTCCTTCTTCTTCACGAATAATACAGGAGCTCCCCACGGTGAGGAACTCGAACGAATGAAACCTTTGTCTAGCAACTCCTGAATTTGAGTCATCATCTCTCTTATTTCAGAAGGAGCAAGACGATACAGAGATCGAGCCACAGGTGTAGCTCCTGGAATAAGCTCAATTTTGAATTCAACGTCTCTGATTGGAGGCAAACCCGGAAGTTCTTCAGGGAATACCTCAGGGTAGTCAGACACCACCTGAATATCACGAACTGGTTGCTTCTCCATCGTAGCATCAATAACATATGCCAGATAAGAGTCACAACCTTTAGCAATCGACTTCTGAGCTTTAATCATGGAGACAATGGGAATGTCGGAGTCCTGTCGTTCTCCACGTGCAACAGCATAAGATCCATCAGAGAGAGGGATCTTGATCATCTTTTTGGAACAGATAATCTCAGCATCACGCTTGCTGAGCCAATCCATCCCGATTACGACATCAAAGCCCGCAATAGGCATAATGAAGAAAGAAATAGGGATACTACTCCCATCAATATAAATCACAGCTATCGGGACTTTCACTGTAACAGAGACTACTTTGCCGTCAGCAACCTCTACTCTGAGTGGCTCAGTTAATAGAAAGACAAGTAACTGTAATCTTCTACGACACGCCACAGATACAAAGGAGTAGGTAGCTACAGAGTCAAATAAAACACAAGCAGGGATATAGTTTATAAGAAAGTACCAGTGATGACATTCCCTGCTGCTTTGGCCTCGTCCGCCGTCATCCGGAAAGCCCTGCCTTTTGCGCGGGGCGCATCATCTCTTTTCGGGCCCCTAGAAGAAGAAGACCCCTTGGTTCCAGCCCCCTATCTTTCCGAGCAGTCTGTCAGCTTGTGCCCGGGCTTGTGGCACCGGTAGCATACATCTTCCTTGAAATCACACTCAGTAGTAGCGTGGCCCTTCTGCCTGCACCTACAGCACCGTCTGGTAGAGTTCGAACACTCACCAGAATGGTAAGTACGACATTGAGAACACCAAGGAGAATCAGGCCTCGGCTTCTTCGAAGAATCAGTTTTCCCGCCTGTAGAGGATTGTTCTTTGGAAGGACCCGATTTGTCAGACGGCTGAAACTTTCGCTTTAACCCCCCGCTGGCAGATTCGCCCTTGCAATATAAGCGGTCTCCCTCCAATTGTTGGGCTATCTCAAAAGCCTGATCTAGACAAGCATGCCCGTACATGAGGGCGAAACTCCATTGGCAAAGTTGCCACAAACCGCCTTATCTTGGTGGTCTCATCAGGAATCAAATGGGGAACAAACCTCATCTTGTCAGTGAATGAGGTAATGTGTTCTTCTATTGGCTTGTTCCCTTTCTAGAGATCAGTGAATTCCCTCTCCATCCGTTCCATATCGTACTCGGTATAATATTTCTTCAGCACCTTCTCAGAAAATTGCTCCCAAGAGAGAGCACTCAGCACTTCCTTGCTGACAGAAGCTTTCACCGTATCCCACCAGAAGATGGCACGGCCCTTTAACATGCGTACTGCGTATTTCACGCAATACTCCGGTTCGCACTCACAAGATTCAAACACTTGCTCCATTTCTTGGAGCCACTGTATGGTAACTGTGGGGTTATCACTCCCCTGGAATGTCGGAGGCTTGCAAGATAAAAAATTCTTGTATGAACAAGTCTTGTGAGGCTTGTTCAACGTTGCTTGCAATAAGAGCTCTTTAGTCATACACAGCTCTTTCTCTAATCGCCTAATATGGGCAGCCTGATCTGGCTCAGGTTTGCCACCTCCAATATTGTGTTGAGATCTTTCGTCCTCATCCTGATGAGGCACATGAGAAGCCTCATCCTCCATCTCTTTCAGAGCTTGTTCTGTGTTGCCACGTCCGGCAGACATTTTATCTCAACTTTCTATATGACAGATAAAGAGCAGTTAATACTCTATCTCACTTACTTAACGTACTAACAAGTCATCGTACAAAATAGCATATAGATAGCACTCTCACTCAATTCCCCCCATATGAACACTTTTTATAGTCGGGCCCGAGTTTGAGATCGAATACTCTTACAAGTACCCAATTCACTCAAACTTAGGCTCTGATACCTAATTGTAACACCGCTTCTGAAAACAGTTACTTTAATGACAAATTAGATTTTAGCAGCGAAAATTTTTCTTTTTACACAATAATAACAACTGATATTTACACCATCATGTTTTCAAAATGACATATACCGGTGTTACCTAACATACAGGAACCGACCATTGTATCAATTTACATTACATAAGAAAATATCAAGTGTTCCACCCACAAGGGGCATTCTCAATCATAGCCACCCACCTCACAAGACTTCTAGTCTTTACCTAAAAAGGGAAATCATAGCACCATTAGCTAACACTTAGCTAGTGAGTACATACAATCACAAGTATCAATACCAAAGTCATGCATCTTATCATACATAAACAATCATTGCTAACTTAGCACATAGCGGTGTGCTGATAAGATCAGTAAGAGTCGTATCTTGCAGGGTAATCAATCCCGCTCAACAACTGAAACCGGGGGATCAGACATAACCAACCGTGCTAGTGGGGGAGCGTAAAACAGTCAACCAAACATCATTCACATAGCCAGAGGCTCTACAGGTAATCCAGCTACAACCGGCTAATCACCACTCACGTTAAGGCACGACGGTTCTACAAACTCTAGGATCCGGAATGCTTCCCGAATCACCGTGAAATCCCAAAGTACTCATGGGATCCAATTACAACCGGCTGACCTTAACCATGCGTCAAATAGTCTACAGACAATGCACATACACATACTGTAACATCCGAAAACCTGGCCTAGTAGTAGGCGGGAAAATGGTAAATTGAAATGTGTTTAATTATGCATATTAAAGATTTGTTATGTGATCAAACGAGTATTGATATCGTATGTGTTTAGGATTAAATAAGATTGAGTTGGTACGAGGGTTGTAGAAAATACCTCGAATGTATGTTAAGTTAATTGATTGAGAAAGATTATTTGTTTGAAAGTATTTGGACATAATAAATGATATTATGATATTTGAATAATTAATTGATGGTTAATTGGCATGTAAAATATGCTAGAAGAGTTAATATGGGTATTTATGTATGTATGATATCATGTATGTATGTGTATTTGTGAGTTGGTGTGTAAGGTGATGACACACAATATTTGAGGAGTTTACACGTGTGTGTGTGTATATATATATGACCATTTGACGAAATCTGATATTTTGAAAGAAGTGAAAAGTGTGTGTGTGTTCTCTGGAAGAAAGAAGAACAAAGAAAGAAGAAAACTTGAATTATTGAAATTGAAGAATTGTGATCTATAAATTCAAAAGAAAGTGAGGATATGTTTATAGCATGCTAAGGATCATCTTTATGTGTTTATTTGATTGATTTCATGATTATATAGAGTTTCACCATTGATGGGTTTTAAGAAAATGGATGAAATGGGTTTTGATGAATTTGTTGTTGTGTATGATTAAAATGGTGTTTATGATGTTATGTATACATAATATATGGTATATGTGAGTTTAGAATGAAGATAGATGAAGTTGGTAATGTTTACAAGAGGATTTGATGGCTGTAAATCCGACAAATTAAAGAAGAAACCTTGGAAATTAATGAGTGTCGCGGCGCTACGCTGAAGGTCGCGGCACGACCTTTATGCAACCTGATAGTTTGGTTCGGTTTGTGGGGAAATCCGAGTGTTACAAATCCTAAACCTCGAAATCCGACACTAGCAATCCGAGTGCATGAAATCCGACCCCAAATCCGACAACCAAATCCAGGAACGAAAATCCGATGCTCAAATCCGATTGTTGAAATCCGGCACTGTCGCGGTGCGACGCAAGTGTTGGTCGCGGCGCGACCAGACCTGTTTCAGAAGAATTGTTTGTTTTTCTTGGGTTATGTTTGGGATTAATTGGATTATCAAATATATGATTAAATTAAGTTGTTATTGTGAATTTAAGATATAAATATATGTGGAAAGATATATTTATATGTTCGAGACTGATTCGATTGTTGCTGTGTTTTCAGGCAAACCACAAACTCAGTGATATTAGACAACTGAGCACGCATGATTCGAGGACTGAGGTGAGTGGAAGTTTACTCACGGGTGGTTTTGGTGGTAACGTTATGAATTGATTGATTGAAGAAATGTTTGAATGCAATGATTCCTTGTTGATGCGAATATGAGATTATTGACTGATAAGTTCGTTATGCAAAGATAGATTAATTGTTTTGCCATGATAGACTGTTAAGTCTGCTATTTGTTAAACTAGAATTACATGTCCATGTATATGTGATGGATTTTTTATTGTGATTGTGATTGGAGGTGAACTTGGATTGTTTGAGAACTAACCTCTGTGTAACGGGTTGGTAGAGATCAGCTTCTGTGTAAGGGCTGGTTGGGGTCAGCTGCTGATGCAAGAGCTGGGCTCGCTTGCGGTTGGTTGGCAGTGGTATTCCTCCTTATGCATGCGTTGTATCAGAGGGGAATTTCACTGTGCCAATCGGCAGGGTGCTATCGGTAAACCTTTGCTTTGGCCAGCTTTGGTTATAGGTTCGGCAGAACCGCCGGTCCTCGGGATGGAATAGATTGTTGAATTAACGGATTGATTGATGTGATTGTTGTTCAGAGATTCAGTTGTGAACCGAGATTGTTGTATGCTTGTCTGTAGCTTCCATTCACTTAGCTTTGTGCTAATCCCCCACAGTTGGTTGCTTTTTGCAAGTTTTTGTGTGTAGTTGTTTAGCTTTGTTGTGGAAAGGGAAATTTGACCAATACTCTGATATTGTGTTTTGAGAAGAGACGAGCCACGTTTTATAATCTTTTGTAACACAAACGGATGTTGTGATTTGCAAAAAGTACTTTGTACTTTGTGGATGTTTAAGTTAATGAAATTAAGAATATGCTTCCGCAGCGTTTTAAAAAAATGGCTTAAGATTTACGGTGTTACAAGTTGGTATCAGAACCTAGGTTTGGCGATGCAGGCACGGCTAGAGTGTTGCATTCCCAAATCTTGGCTCGTGTTGGGTCAAACTTTCCTTTGGGGGGATTTAGAGTGAATTGGAATTGTGGTATGATAGTTAGTATGTTATGTACTAACGTTTTATCTAATGAGCTTGTGAGATGATGTGATTGTACAGATATGGCTGACAGAGATACCCCTGCTGGCACTCCTGTGACCCAAGAAGTGGCTGGAATTTCATCGGTGGATGTTTTAAATGTAACAGGTCAAGTTGGTACTTCAGGTTTTGAATCTAGAAGGGATCAGAGGGAATATATTTCCAAGTTGGAAAACGAACTTTGGGAGCTCAGAAAGCTACGAGTAATAGGGAACGAGAGAGGATTATCCAGAATGAACGAATTCAGATTCCCATGTCTATTACAACTCAAACTACAACCGTGCCAGTGACGATTCCGTGTCCTCTAATATCACAAGTGGCACAACCATCGAACTTTCATCCTTTTACCACACAAGGAGCTTATCCTTTTGCGTATCAAGGATTTAAACCACCATGTACGTATAAGAAATTCTTGGATTGTAAGCCTTTAGAGTACTATGGAAGTACAGATCCCAATATAACTTTGAACTGGTTGCGAGAAATGGTAAAGGCTTTTGAAGCATGCAATTGCGAGGATGAACTGAGTTTGTTTTGTGACTCGTATGCTTAAAGGAGATGCTATGGTTTGGTGGGATTCCTTTACAGGGCATTTTCTAAACAACAGCAAGATAGTGTGACCTGGGATCAGTTTCAGGAGAAACTGTGTGAGCAATATTGCAGCACTTTTGAGATAGCTCGTATCAAAAGAGAATTCATGGAGTTACGTATGACTAGAGACATGACCGTGGATGAAGTAATCAAACAATTTAACGAGAGATTGCGTTTTGTGAAGCAATGGGTACCTGATGAGGCGTCTAAGATACAACACTTTGTGGGAGCTTTGCTTCCAGAGTATCGAAGTACTACCAGATGGGCTAGTACACTGTCGCATGCATTTACCCTAGCCAAGTCGGCTGAGGATGATTTGAAGGCTAGAGATAGAGCGAATTAAGATCAGGTCTCTCAACAAAAATTTCAATTGGAACAATATAATGTTGAGAAGCTAAGGGGGCAGGGTAGCCAGAGTAAAAGAAATTTGAAACGTAGACGTGCGTTTGATGAATCTAATCAACGAGTATCACGATGTGGTAAGTGTAAGTCTCACCACGCAGGACCATGTACGACTCAAACCATGCGGTGTCTGACTTGTGGGCAGTTTGGCCATGAAATGAAGGAGTGTCGTTTCTCACGAAAGGTATGCTGGATTTGTTTTGAAGAAGATCATCGAGCAAGAGATTGCAAAGTTAGCAAGGGGTTAGAGTCAGGGTCAGGAGCTGTGGCAGGTGGGGGATCCTCGTCAGCAAGTGGATGAAAGAGAAAGGACCCTTCTGTGCAAGAGGGTAGAAATTTCAACACGATGGCTGATGATATTGCCACTACTGATGATGTAACGGGTATGTATTGATAACCTTTATATTTGTGTGTTTGTTTATTAACTTTAGAGTTAAACGAGAATGTATGATGCCTATGTGTGCTAAATGTGTTTGATTGCTTCTAAAAGAGTATGATTCTTTAGAAAGTAAAGATATTTGATTGTGAAATTGTCTGATGCATATGGTAGTAAGTGATATGACGGTAAACGATGGGATACATGATATGATGTGAATTGGGTATGAAGTGCCCTAGAAAGATGTTTTCAGAATTATAGAATTGCATGCTAGGTTATGTGTTGCAAGATTTGTCTTGCCTTTTGTGTATATATATGTGTATATTTATGTTGGTGTTCGTATAAAGAAGAAGGAAAGTGGATAAGATATAGAAGCTTGGAAGGTTTGTGATAACCAAGAAATGTTATTGATAAAAGTATAACTGAAATTACGAGTTATGGGTAAAGCTAACAATTAAAGATAATTGGTGACCTGGATTAATGAACTTGAGGAGATTGATGATTCGTTGAGATAGTGTATTTGTTGGGTTAATATATAAGATGCTATGCTATGAAATTGGAGGAATGGTATAAGTCTGGTAACAATTGAATATTCTTGAGAGGAATGATTTAATCCATGCCTTTGAAGATGCAGCAGATGCGTTTGTATTGATGGTATGAATGAATTGATTATAAAGAAGGATATGTGAAATTGACTGATTATAAAATGAACTAAGGTATATTTATATATGAATGAAGTTGATACGTGGCAGAAACGATGATTAGAATGAATCAATGAATGTGAATGAAAGGTTTGAAATTACATTGGAAAGATAAATTGTTGGACATGCTAAGATGCAAGGGAATTGATGACGAAAACATTGGAATTATGCGAATTGAGATAAAATTGACTTGGTAGTGGAATTGAAACTGTCCTTGCTGGAAATTAGGGGATCAATAATTTAAATTTATCAAGTAAAAGAAAGAGGTGGATTGCTACAGATTGGGTAAGTCTAAAATGTGCAGAATTGTTTGGATAAAAGATGTAAATGGTGCCTAATTACAAGGATATATGAGAAGGAGCTGGTTATAACTATAGTTGATACTTGTGACTTGAAGATATATGTGAATTGAAGAATAATAGATTGAATTCATTAGATAATGAGAAAAGAGGAATGTAATGGCCTGAGCATATGGAATGAAGATTTGTGAATCGTATGTATGAATTGCCTTTGCTAGGAAGTACCTGTGTTTGGAACTGGAAACTTGATTTGAACCGGACTCACGAAACTTGATTTGAACCAGACCTGTTTCAGAAGAATTGTTTGTTTTTCTTGTGTTCTGTTTGGGATTAATTGGATTATCAAATATATGATTAAATTAAGTTGTTATTGTGAATTTAAGATATAAATATATGTGGAAAGATATATTTATATGTTCGAGACTGATTCGGTTGTTGCTGTGTTTTCAGGCAAACCACAGACTCAGTGATATTAGACAACTGAGCACGCGTGATTCGAGGACTGAGGTGAGTGGAAGTTTACTCACGGGTGGTTTTGGTGGTAACGTTATGAATTGATTGATTGAAGGAATGTTTGAATGCAATGATTGCTTGTTGATGCGAATATGAGATTATTGACTGATAAGTTCGTTATGCGAAGATAGATTAATTGTTTTGCCATGATAGACTGTTAAGTCTGCTATTTGTTAAACTAGAATTACATGTCCATGTATATGTGATGGATTTTTGATTGTGATTGTGATTGGAGGTGAACTTGGATTGCTTGAGAACTAACCTCTGTGTAACAGGTTGGTAGAGATCAACTTCTGTGTAAGGGCTGGTTGGGGTCAGCTGCTGATGCAAGAGCTGGGCTTGCTTGCGGTTGCTTGAGCAGTGGTAGTCCTCCTTATGCATGCGTTGTATCAGAGGGGAATTTCACTGTGCCAATCGGCACGGAGCTATCGGTAAACCTTTGCTTTGGCCAGCTTTAGTTATAGGTTCGACAGAACCGCCAGTCCTCGGGATGGAATAGATTGTTGAATTAACGGATTGATTGATGTGATTGTTGTTTAGAGATTCAGTTGTGAACTGAGATTGTTGTATGCTTGTCTGTAGCTTCCATTCACTTAGCTTTGTGCTAATCCGCCACAGTTGATTGCTTTTTGCAGGTTTTCGTGTGTAGCTTTTTAGCTTCGTTCTGCAAAGGGAAATTTGACCAATACTCTCATATTGTGTTTTGAAAAGAGACGAGCCACATTTTATAATCTTTTGTAACACAAACGGATGTTGTGATTTGTAAAAAGTACTTTGTACTTTGTGGATGTTTAAGTTAATGAAATTAGGAATATGCTTCCGCAGCATTTTAAAAAAAATGGCTTAAGATTTACGGTGTTACACATACATACATATGATCCCGCAGGGATCCATCATCTTACATATAACATAGTTCAGGTAGTCATTCATGCATAGCATCATATATTAACTAAGTGGTTCCAGTCTGGACCCACTGTCATGCACCTAATATACTTCGTAACATCATGCAATACATAAACTTACCTCCTTGAGCATACCTACAAAAGTAAGTTAGACATACACTAAAACATTCCCATAATCATCTAGCATGCAAGCGTTACTCTACCGAGTCTCATGATAGCAGGCACTCACCTGATTAGTTTACAACGTACACGTATTTGGTTTTAAGTCCTCAAATACAACAAGTTCACCTAGAACATCATACTTACATTAATCATTCATATGTGCATACAAGACTTACAAAGCAAACACTTAACTTTGGACTTGGCACAAAATCCGCCATAACAGTCGGATTTGGGGAAATCCGATAGTCTTATGAGGATTTGAGAAATCCGACATTCATATATGAAATCCGATACTCATCAATCGGATTCCAATACTTAAGAATTCCAACCATGCACACGGAATCTGTCACTTGCGGATTCCGACACATAGAAGGAAATCCGACAGATGGAAATCCGATACTGTAGAATGAAATCCGATACCATCGGATTTCAACACTTGGAATCCGGAACATAGGAAATCCGACAACTTGCGGATTCCAAAACTTAAAAGAAATCCGGGACATGAAATCCGACAGACATGCGGAATCCGACACTTCTATCGGATAATGACAAATCCTTTGGATTTCAACACATGCGGATTCCGACACCTTCATAGTCTCGGAATCCGACAACTTCATAAGCTGAAATTCCGATACACTCATTGATCATCTTAACAACTTCAAATATGTTGGTTTCACGCCCAGAACATCTTAGAACATCATATTCTACTTATATAAACACCTTAAATACATCAAATCCTAACAAGAATACCATTTATGCAAAACCCACTTAGAAGGTAAGTTTACATATTCTTCAATTATTCTTGCATGGATTTGTGTTTCTAACATATATGCAACTTCTAACATACTTTAAATCTATGCTGCTAACCTTTTATGGATTAACAATCGCGAGTTCTTGTTCTGCTTGTTCTTCCTCTGAAATCCGAGAGAGCCGAGAGAGAAAAGGGAGAAGTGTGTTTTGTGTTTGCTTTTAGTTGACTTAAGTCAACTAAATCACCCTTTTTTCGCATATATATTTTATCCATCCAGAGGCGGTTGCCTCTGGATTGGTTTTCCTTTTCTTTTAATCTTAATTAAACTAATTAACACACACACACACACACACTCACTATACATACATAAGTACATACACATAAACACACATAAAACATACAAACTTGCATATATTCATTTAGCTTAACATATACATACACATAAACACTCGCCTATTACATTAACTACATACATGTACGTACTATTTACAACTAGGCCCAAGCTGAGGATGTTACATAAAGCCTCGTGAGTCAACAGAGTTACTAAAAGATTCAATTTAAACATGTCGTACTTTAGATGGTAATAATAGAATAAATAACAATCCATTCCCACCTATTCACATAGTTGACCAACCCATCATCTGACATTTAGCAAATAACAGTCAACTAATCATAGTATATCATAATACTCCTTTCGTAAATTTCATTATCATAATTCTTTAAATCATAAACATCGTCATCAAAATCATCATTAATGGTCTCGGGTATTTATCTTAACCCAAGGTATAGACCCGGTTCACGAGTCACGTTATTTCCCGTCTAAGAATCATTAGAGCGCGACTTCCACTAATTCTTTGACTGTAACATCTCCCGCTATCGTTACTCCAGCGACGTGATATACATCGTATTCCCACAATGTCGTTCAGGTCAAGTAATAACAATGTTTTACCTCTTACACCTCTTTACACCCACATGATATTTAATAAGGTACAACCTCTAGTACCAAATATCATTCCAATGAGTATAATTACATCATCACGTTATCCCGAACTTGTCATGAACACCCGATAACTCACAAATGGCTACCACTTTTCCTAGAAGGTTCAATCTACTAGGTATCATCATTAAGGATAAGACTACCCCCATCCCGAGGCCTCATAAACCATCAGTGTGTTAAAAATCATAACTTCATAAATGTTCAACATGAAACGATTGAGTAAAATATCATTTTATTCCCACATAATGTTTACGTCCATTGGACCAAACGTCAAAAACACATAATGATTTCATAACATAGCATATTCGTCAAACAATCTCATAACATGTAGTAATCACACGTATATCACGTATTTCTTGCAGAAGTAATATATATACACATATTACTAGCGTATAGTAAATCATTACTTTCGAAAATATATCATTTTTGTCTAGTACTCGGTTTTGAGAAATATTGAACTCACCTCAGTCCAGTCAAAAGAAAAACACAATCTCGAATCGACGAACTACACTCTCGGATCATCAAGAACTCGATCTCAAACGCCACGAACACCTCTCGGGTTCACCCACGCGAAGCCTCGGTCGAAACTATGCCCGTAGTTGTGTTTACGATCTTTCGGAACTTCAAATATACTCACAAACGAAACCCGACACTCACATAAGCTCAAGAATCTCGGGTAAGCTCGGAATTTTGGCAGAGTAACGACTTGGGAAAGTTGTGTGTGAAAAATGGCTGGTCATGAATTTGTATTTATGGACACTGAAAACCGCCCGATGCGTCACGTCCGAGCATAGGATGTGTCGTGTTCGGAAATCATGCAGAAACTGACACACACAACCTTCTGAAACACGCTACCTTGACACATGTTCTGCAGCCCAAACGTGTTGCGTTCTTGATTTCCAGGATTTTCATTTTCTTTTCCACTTTTAATACTTTATTTAAATAACAATAATATCCTTAATTATCATTAAAATATATAAACTCCATAAATATTATTTGTTTCTCGATAAAATAATATTACAATATTTATCTCGAATTTCCGTTCGTTACATTATGTTCAAGGAAATCCATAAACCGACCCTTCCATACGATGTAATTGTTGCGGAATAGGACAAGGGGTTTAGTACTAGTACCAATTGTGAGTATTTATTTGATTTTAAACAATCGTTAACTTGAGAAGTAGATTTGTGATTGTGTTTTGAAGTATTAATTCAAAGTGTTCAACAAAGGATTTGTGTTCAAAGTTGGTTACAGATCTGTTGAAGTGAATCGAAAGTGGATTCGGAGTGATTCAAAACTTGGTTCGAAGGGAATTGTTCAAAGTGAGTTACACTTTGTTCGAAGTTGATTGAAGGTATTCGAAGTGGTTTGAGTCTTGGTTTGAAGGGAATTATGGTATTCGAAGTCTGAATTGGTTTGCGAATTCGGAGTCAACTGAGCTTTTTTTCGAATTCAAAGTGAATTCTTTCAAATGCGAAGTCAATTAAAGTTAGGGTTTTCGAAGCTTGATTGTGAATTCGAAGTAGATTTAAGCGATCGAAGTCAATTGTAACTGTCTTCGAAAACCCAAATTTTCCTATAATCTCTGAAATTCTGAAAGTCCATCCATTAAACCATGCTCTTACCTATGATCCATCAACCTGTCAAACCCATGTCCCCGAACTTTATGTGCAACAATTCTGGCACACCACCTACATACATACAAATCCAACCACCGGCCATGTTTCTATTTGCGGAGATTTGGACCACTTCACCATCAATTACATTGCCAGTAGATTGCGGGAAATTTTGAGGCTGCCAACTGTTGAGAGCAGGCCTCCTCTTGCTGAATTTGAGGAAATCCCGGATGAATCGACTGCCCTAGAGGGCATAAGAGCAATGAGCTATAATGGTGATCTGCTGATGAGATCTCATTTCAAACGAGCCAACCTTCACCCTCTGTACTATTACTTCATGACAATTCTTTAGAGGTGTCTCACCCCAAACATACGGGCTATGAATACCCGAACTCAAACCAGATCAAACTTTTATATGCAGCTGCTAATCATCTTCACGTAGATTATGCAAGCTTATTCTTTTATAACTTGGTCCAGTGTGTGGATGGCAAAGCTACCGATCAAAAATGCGTCAAAGGCAGATTCTTGCCATACCAACATTTTTTGCCCATGATAATCCAATTTGCAATGGATAGGAATGAGGAGATTCCCCACAGGCCATCACACAATTCTATCAAGCCAAAACAGTTCTTATATGTTAAATTTTGTAAGCAAAATTTTGTTGTGGTGAGTTATAGGACGAGCGTAGGGTTAGCCCCTATGGTACGGACAGAATCGGGCATACCTACCCCGGGGGGCTATAGCACCTGGTGAGAATGTAGAGGCTAGGACTTAGTCATATCAGGGAGACGCTGAGAGGGATGTGATGAGTGGAAAATTGATGAGAGGGGTGGTGAAGAAAGTGAGGGCGAAACACGTAGTGAGGGAGGTGTAGAGTATGATCCTGAACAAGTTCAATCAATAGTTGAAAGTAGAGGTGGCAAAACGGGCAGGTTGAGTCAATTTGGGTAACGGGTCGGAACGGGATCGGGTCCAAACGGATAATTTTGAAGAAAAAAAAGCAGACGGTTTCGGGTCAAAACGGGTCGTTTTTAGAAAAAAATGCTAACAATAATTGACTTTCACTACAATTAAAAAGATATCATCATAAATCCCATAATTTGACAATTATAAATATACTAAAACTCAATCATTGTCACTCAATCATAAATCCCAACATTTGCACATCAATCTCATACCCTAGAATACCAAAATTGTAAGAACAACAATCAAAAATTCAAGATTAATAACCGGTATAAGTTTGAAATTATCAGCACTCTTTAATTTTCTTGTGGGTTAACACTTAACAGTTATATAGTTTTGAACTTCTGATCAACCTTGTAAAGGTTTAAAGCCAGTATCAGCATGTTAAACACAAAGCAAACTCAAACCCTCAAATCAATCAGAAGCAAACTTAATCCCTAAAGGCTAAAGTCATTTTAAGCAAACTCAAAAACAGAAACACAAAATTATATCATTTTTAGCAAACTCAAACCCTCAAATCAATCTGAAGAAAATCCAAAAGATGTGATCAGATTACAAAAGCAAATCCCAGAAGATGTGGAGGTAACAAAAGCTAATGAAGTGCCAATTAGCCCCAAATTTAAGCAAACCCAAAAAACATAAACAAAAGTCCACATGAAATGTGTTAATAAGGCCAACCCGACATCCATCAAGTTATTCATATTGAACTCATAATCAAACAAAACTAGCAGCAATGTATAATTGATTATATATCTAAGAGAGACTTACAGAGAGTTAATCGGTTGTGTTTAGTCAAGATATCAATCGAGGGCTGCAATCGAGGAGTCAGTCTGCTACGTATCAATCGATGGTAAAGGCTCAATTGGTTGTATGAATCGAGTTATCTAGGGTTCAACCAAGTATGAATCAAGATATCGATCTGATTATCTGAGATTTTCGAGTCATCGACAGCTTCAATATGAACCGATGCTTCAATATCGAGGGCAGATGCTTCGGTGGTTGTCTCAAGTCTCAACCGAGTATCGACAGATGAGAGATTGAGAGAATGAACAGATGATGATGATTCAATGAAGACGAGTAGACGATGATGATTTGATGATTCACATGAGAGACGACTAGATGAGACTGGTTAAGTTTCAACCCGTCTTTTTGCACTTTGGACTGCCCAAATACAACCCGTTGTTGCCCAATTTGACCTATTAGTTTCACACCTAATATTTGTTAGCAGCCCAAATCGACCCAGGGAATAAAAATGCATGGCCCAATTTAATCCAAACTTTAAAAATAGTGGTTCAAATGGACCCAAAAGTGAAAAAATGGGCAACATTTGCCACCTCTAGCTGAAACACCAACATCATTCCTGAACCTGAACAAAGTGCTCCAACACCAGATTCTCAACAAGGTTTCTTATTTGGAGCAATGGCGCTTGACTTTGAATATGAAACTTTGGCCATTGCTACCATTGTACCCGGAGCTGCTCTACTGGTTGCGATAATACACAACAACAAAAAGAAAAGACACCGGTTATCACTGACGAAGAGGATCTCAATTTCAATGATTTATTCCCTGATCTTCGTGATGAGTTTGCTGACGATGCTAAATTTCTATACGATTACAAACCAGGTCCACTTGATAGTACAAATGAATCATCTGATTTTGATATTGATATGGGTGTTTATGAGGAGTTTGAAGAGGAAGAAGATCTAGAAAAAGAAAGATAGGGTGAAAGTGAAGTAAGAAAAGAAAATGTGTGTGTTGAGGGACCCCTAGCCTATACAAGTCGGGAACCCATATCTGCTACTGGTGCTAACATTGTTAGTATTAGTATTGAATAAGTCACTATCCTCCCATAAGTGCATTTTTCAACCCCTCCAAGCCACTCTGGTACTTCTCAACAGGTGCCCATTTCATTTCACAGAGAATTAGCACATACACTATCGGCCTCTCATTCGAAGATGGCTGGTATGAATCAAGAGGATTGCCTCTCCCGTCCTCGCAAGCTCTTTCCTTGCACATTGACATGCCACAGATTTCTACATTTCTATCAAGACACAAAGAGACACTTGCACATATATCGATGTTGTTCACACAACACCACTCCAGAACTCCCGTAGGTGGCATCACTAAAGGTGCCATTCGAGGATCGGGTGGAAATCTTGCCAGGGTGCACATCAATCCAGCCTTGATTGCAAGTAGTTTTGCCTCTGTGACAGAAACTTCAACGGGTAATCTAAGTGATCCAGTTATGTTACCAAAATAGAACTCCAAGATGCGCCGAAACCGATAAATGAGAAACTTGATGCCATTCAACAAACCCTTGCTTCTTTAAAACCTAAAGTTGATGATGGTACAGGCTTAACTGTTGATACTCTCAAGAGTCTTTTACATGGAAAATTGTTGGAAAAGGCCCCTTACAGCGATCAGAACCTAGATCTCTTCCAAACCCTTCAAAAAGAACAAATCTATAAGGACAACAATCTTGATGAATTTAAAGAGCATATTTAGAATTCAATGGAGGATCTGGGCAATGGCTTCTACTAAAAATGGATGCAATATATGGAAAACAGGTTAACAATTCTTGAAAATACTTGCAAGGCTCAAGTTGCCGGGTCAAAGCGCAAGCATGACGATGATGATATAGATCATGACCATCATGAGGGGGAGAAACGTGCTCGTACTTTGATCTTTACTCCTTTGACATAACGATTATCAGCAGCTTTGGGTCTCGGGGATGTTAGTGCTGAAACTTATTCACATCAACAACAAAAACATCAATCACAACAACAAATCTCAAACCTTCCCGAATTTGAATTTGAAACTTATGATGAAGGTGAAAGGGAAGAGTCAGATGAGCTACTAAAACAAATTGATGAGTTTTCATTCTCTAAGCTGCTAGAAGAAAGGGCTGAAGTTCAAATTGTTGATCGTTTCGATGATTTCCCTCCGGTAATGCCTAAACAGAAAGCTAATTCAAAGGTTGCAAAGCCTGCGAAAGAGCTTGTCATTAGAAAAAAAATGGAGGAGGCTATTAGAAAATTGAATCTGACAAGGGTGTTGTAGAGTGTATCCGAGGAAGTCCACAACTTGTTTCCTCCCGAGCCTAAACAATTCTAGGTGTCTGCTGCCGACATCCTGAGGAAAAACTACAACAGACATCATCTGAATGGCCTCTGCCTAGAGGTTCCCTTCAATCACCATCCGTTTATCCATCTGCTGATCCCGGTTTAGACAGACACAACATGTTCACTCGTGATGCAATGAAAAACCCTCTCTGGTGGAAGTATGAAGTTAATGCAGTTTTTCTTAAAGACATAATTTCTACTATCTTTGCTGATCAACTTGAAAGCTGTACTCCTCCAGAGTTAAGGGATCTGAATGATAGTCAGAAGAGGAGATATGAGCATATACTAAGAGAATATCAAACACCAAGACATCAAATCGTCTCTAGTTATCTGATTGCTAAGTTGCTGAGGGTTGCTACCTAGAAATCAATGAATTACAAGTTTGTGGTCTATGAAGTTGAAAGGGAAAATGGTCAAAAGTTAAAGCTGAATGAAGCGGATTTCAGACATTTAAGGTTTCACGACATTGAACTCCTTTATGAAGCATTATCTACAAAAGCCAACAAACTATATGAAGAGCAACAAGGAAAAGCTGCACTGATGGGGTACATGAAAAGATTCATCTAATTCATCCAGGAGCATGACATGTAGCTCGGTGCAGAAAGCAATCAGGTCAAGGTTAATCTTCTCAGACCTGTGCAGAACCTTCCAAATATTGAAAATCTTGAGGAGGTAACCATAATTGATGAAAACCACAAGGAGTTTGTTGGTGATCGAGGTGTCATCTACGGAATCAACAAAAGGAGAAAATCTTCATTAGATTCATTGATATGATGGCATACTATGATGGTACCTTGAAAATTCTACAACACAAACTTCTATAATTGTGGAGCACACGAGTACCAGCATCTGAAGCAGAAAAGGAAAGGGTAAACCGGGCAGTGGAGGTGATAAAGTGAACGCTTGATGGCAGGAGAACAATAAGAAGATGGCAAGTGATGTTTGGAATAAGAAACAAATCTATAATGTAATATCTTTTAGTTTCTTTATTTTGTAATAGGCTATCTCTCTATTAGGGGGATAATGTTAGAATTTAAAATAGAGAGATAGGCCTCGCCTTATCCCTTTGAATATAAATAGGGATATGGCCCCTTGTATTTTGAGAGCTTTGGCAATACAATTTCTATTATTAAAAGCAAAGCCTACGGTGTAGTGTGTGTTTCTCTCAAACACCATTCACGATTACTTGATTTCTTAGGTCATCAGCACCATGCTCATTTGTGTAAAAGTAACATAAAGTGAAAAAGTGTTTTTCACTTTATTTCCCCATATAATAATATAAATTGTATCCTTTATACTTGAACAATAAATCTTCTCATTAAATACATGGTGCATGTATTTAATGTTTTATCAATAACTTAGTCAACCAATAGTGGAGTTGTCACCCAATACTTGATTAAGCCAAGATCTTTAAGATATCCTGTCTACTTCAATTCAAATCTTTTTTCATAAGATCTAAACTTTATCCACCAAGTCCTAACTGGCAAGACTTAAAGTGATAGAACTATACATAAAAAAGATCCAAAGCTATAATGAACATCACATGTTCGGCCTTAACTAAATAAAGTTTTACATTATAAATTATAGTAAGCAACAGAACACACTGTGATGAACTGATGTGGGGAAACTAAGGGATGTTAGTAAACTAATATTTGGATAACTAAGCAAGAAGTTGCTCAATCGACCTGAAATAGCTAACCGAGAAAACCTCGCTCAATTGATCTGATCACTTGTACCTGATCAGTTGATTGGACAAAATGCCCAGCTGACTCAATTTGGTTACTCAGCTAACTTCAAAACTATAAACTAACTTAACGAAAATAAATCTGATCTTAACCGTTGGGAATCACCATCTATCCAAACCCATGCAACAGTATCATAAAAACAGGTTGAACATGAAATATTTTGGGTTCAAAACAATGGTGTCATCCAATCCCATATAATGGGTCTACTCCATAACAAAGTAATGCAACTAAATAAAGAGAGGGAAAGAGATATACCCTTGGGAGTAGCTTCAAACACCAAAAGGTAAGGATGAATAAGTCCATCAAAATGTAGGCTTCCTCTATTGAATGATCCACCCTAAGTTTGCAAGATTCCCAAGTGCTAGCAAGTCTTTAGTGATCTTCAATGACTTAAAATCACTTCTGGAACAACAAACAACTTCCTCGTAAATCAAAATAAATACTCAAGAACACTCAGGAGGAAATCACAAGTGTATGCAAGTGTTTGTTTGGTATGTTAACTTGGTCAAGAGAAGATTAGGAGAGGAATTATGGCCTTAAAATACCCAAAAAAAGACCCCAAGACCAGCCATAAAGTAGTGGATGAAGGCAACATGGTTTGGGTGAAGTGGGAGGTCCAACAGAACTTCTAGGATTGTTAGATCCATCAAATATGGGATATCCTTTAGCAACCATCAGAAGAAAGTTGTTTGATTGATTGCTTGTAGGCATATTTACCTCTTGACATGATCTTGATCTTTCAATAAATGAAGGATACTTCTGCTCTGATACCAGTTGTTGGTCCCACTGAGGTATTTAACAAGCCAATATATATGTGTCAAAGGGGGGATTAAATACACAAATTCAACCATTATGAACAAATCAAACAATAAAATGAATGCTTTTTATTAATCAATCAAGTATTTAATATAACTCAATATCAAACTTGATTCAAGTCATTGATTATAATTTAATTCTCTCTTAATCTAACAAACTAATTTCTACAACCTTTCACTCTTTAACTAATGAAATCAGAAAACAATGAACTCTCTAAACAAGTGTATGAAATTACGTATTTCTTGACTAAAAAAGCATAACAGGTATTGTGCTTAGCAATAGGTAACCTCTAAACATATTAGGAGGTTAGATTATATACATGTTCCTACTAGATAAGCATTAGACTAATATCTAACTAACTCATCTATTCTAGCGAACAAATAGATAACCTGGATATCTTGATCTTCAAATCTTCTTAATCTAATATCTAACTAACTCATGTATTCTAGTGAACGAATAGATAACTTGGATATCTTGATCTTCAAATCTTTAAATCTTCTTATCCAGACATAGGTTCGAGAGTTCTAAAGATTAAAAATTATTCAAACTCTTTCGGGCTGACTTCTTCTATGGGGTCGAGGTACTCAACTTGAAACTCATTAAGCTAAGTTCTTGAACTAATATTCGGTCTTCGACTTGTACTTACAATGTAAAAAAATAAGCTCAACTAAAAAATCACCGAGTTATCTAAAACTTACATAAAAAACTCTATATTCTAGAGCTAACCTATGAAGTTTGAGCTGACTAGTTACAATTTTAAGGCTATCTTTTAAGCAATGCTTTATCTCATCAAATGTAACTGTTGAGGTCATTTGACTAACTGTTCTCCCTTACCTTAACTATATATATATAGAGAGAGACAAATAAAGAGAGGTAGAGAGAGAAAAGTTCAAACGATAACTATTTTCCGTACAAGAACTATTAGTAACATCATTATTATCTCGTTAATAAGGGTATTTTAGTCATTAATGAGTGAGTCTTGATTATCCTAACATACCATCATTAATAAGTCATTAATGCATGGCTCTTAAATTGGTGCATTAAGGAGTAATTAATAATCTATTTATAAAGCTTCTTTACCATAGTAACACGTCTCATAATTGCTAGCTAATCTTTCCTTATTTCGTAGTAAACCAACCGCTCTCAATTCTTGTTACAAATGTACGGGTAGATGAAATTAACTATGCGTTGGTCCTTAAGGTAATCAACAACTTGATAAAGAAGTGTATAAGGGGGGTGAATACACAATTCAAATAACTTAAACAAATCAAAGGGTGTGTTTGGAAACGGGGTTACGAGGATTATAGGGGCTTGGGATTCTATTTTTCATAATCTTCATCCCTCTAGGCTCGTTCGGGTATTAAAATCAAGAGGGGATTATTAAAAACATAATTCCTCATAATCCCCCAAAATAAAAGCCTTACCAATTAGCTTGTGGATTGGGCTTGGGATTATCAATTAATCAGCCCCGGCCCAACTCCAGCTAGTTTCGTCAAACATACTCAAACTCAATTCAAATGCTTTTATTAATTAAAACAATATTCAATAGAATACAACAATGAACTGTCAGTTCAACTCAATATATAATTTAACTCTCTCTTAGTCTAACAAACTAATTTCTAGAACTTGTTTTACTGTTTCAACCGATGAATAGGAAACAATGATCTCCTTTCTGAACTTATCAGGCACGAACACATGTGTATGCTTGACTCACAAAGCATTTAACCTTCAAACAAATTCGAAAGTTAACTATATACTAACTCTACGGATAAACATCTAAACTAACAAACTAATACTTATCCTAATGTGCTAATTAAAACTAACTCATCTATACATACACATAGATAGTTTGGATAACTCTATCTTCAATCTCGTGTCTTCAATCTTTAATCTTCAGTCCTGAATCTTCTTATCCGGCTTTAAATAGGGAGTGAAGAATTTAAAACACATTTAAACTCTAATCAAGGTGAGTTCCGTCTTCAGCTGAGTACATTAACCAAACTTTTCTTTTCTAAGTAAACACACACATAGATACTCTTACTTAACTAGGGAAGTCATTCGAGCTCTCTAAAACTTACTTAGAAACTCTATTTTTGGTCCTCAAAGTTGACTAATCAGCTTGAGTTGACTAGCCATAACTCAATTTAACTATTTTAAGCCTTATCTTTCAATCTTTATTTTGTCTCATCAAATCTAAACATATAAGGTCATTTGACTAAAAAATGATTTCACTCAAGAGTTAGGAAAAGATTATTTCATTAACAAGGAAGAACTTATTAAAGCTATCAAGCTCTACACCATGAAGACACATAGATAGTTTGAGGTTGTTGAAACAAGTCGAACCATTTGGAGAATTATATGTAAGTTGAAACAATCTAAAAGCAAATGGAAACTTCGAGCATTCAAATATAAACAAAGTGGATATTTTAAAATGAGGAAGAATACCGGTCCACCTACTTGCTTACATAATAAGATTAGTCAACACCATCCAAACCTGGATGCAAGTTTCATCACTCAAGAAACACAACATCTTATAAAGGAGCAACCTTTGATAAGTGTTCCTACTTTGAGAGCTGAAATAATTAATTAATTAATTAGGTTATACTCCTTCATAGAAAAAGGTTTGGGTAGGAAAGCAAAAGGCTATTGAAAATGTCTTTGGAAACTAGGATGAATCTATAATACTTTGCCCAAATTTCTAGTTACACTTCAATTTTCAATCCAAGGACTATAGTTGAGTCAAGTGGCGCACTTCGAGACTCACTGATATAAACAAGGTGGAATTTAAATGTGTTTTTTTGGCTTTTGCTCCATTGATTAAGGGATATATGCATTGTTGTCCTATTATTAGCATTGATGTCACACATTTGTACGGTAAGCATAACGGAAAGATGATGGTTGCAATGGGGGTTGATGGAAATAATCAATTATTTCCACTTGCATTTGCCATTTTTGAAAAATGAATCTTACAATAGTTGGCACTAGTTTCTCTCTCATCTAAATAAGCATGTGGTAAAAAAACGTGAAGGGATTTGTTTAATGTTTGATCATCATATTGGAATTCTAAAGGCAGATAGTGAGCAAGGATCTCCATGGTTGGAGCCACATGGTTATCATATGTATTATTTGACATGTTATGATCATTACTAATGATGATTAATTTTGCAAGTTATCTTTTATACTTTTTGTAGGTATTGTTTAAGGCATTTCAGTAATAACTTTCATGATAAGTTTCGCAACTCTCAATTAATAACAAGCGCTTATCGTGCTAGGAGTCAAAACCAAGTTTGTAAGTTCAACTCTATAATGGAAGTGTAACACCGCTTTTTCATATAATTTACAATTATATTTACATTACTAAATCATTAGTTGTTCCGAGTTTTGGCAAAAGCAGTTATCATACAAAGGATAGTTTAGTATTCTCCAAACATGTAACTAATGTTTATCTTATACTAAAAATCGGAGCCATCCAACAATTCAAGCAACTGGGGCATTTCCATGCACTGAACGTAAGCTAAAGCTTAGTGAGCATACTAATAAAATAATTACATAAAACATGCAAAAGCAAGGTCTCCCTGTAGAGTGTATCATCCCAGCTGCATCACCTACAATATCAACATAGTACTGTTCTAGTACACGGTTACACCACTTGTATAACTGCTTATCTATTACTGTTCTGGTCTACGATTGCCCCAAAGATAATCGTGTATTCTGTCTCTATTCTGGTGTTTAGCAATTCTATAAGGATAGCTAAACGATACTGTCACATAATAACTATAATAATGAAAATATCACATGTTGTACACATTAAATTACTTAAATATTACTTGCTAAATGTGAATTAGTAAACTCACCTTACAGATCAAATTAACAATACATAGGTAAGCGTCAACTTCAAACTCCGATTACCTCCCTATACAATTAAACAAACTAGGCATTACAAGCTGTACAACTTGACCTGGAAATAGACATACACAGGCCGTGTACCCTGAACACTACACGACCAGGGCTAGCTACATGGCCTGTGTTAGTCACTACTACACGGGACGTGTACCGAACACGGGCTATGTTTAACACCTATTACACGGTCATGTAAGGCTACATGGCCTAGCACCACCTTAGGTTACTACACGGGCCATGTGCCTTCACACGGGCCGTGTTTTTTATACACGGGATAGCTACACGGCCTTCCTAAAGCTACACGGGCCGTGTAGCTACCGACTCAACAAGCTCTGTTTCTGCACAGACGCTGTTCTTGGCCAGAAATCATCCAAAACTCGATTTCAACAGTTTGAAGGTGTTTTCCTACACCCTCGATACTAATAAACAACAACTAAACTAACATAGAACATAATTACCATTCTTTGATCATTGGTTCAACCATTTGAACCAATTTAGACTCACTTAAACTTAATTTGGCTATTGCAATCATACATTGATGTTATTTAGATTGATAGGATGCTAAAATCACTCTTCTATAGATGATATTCTTGATCCAGATGCTACTCCAAATCCACAGCTGTGTTCTTGAATTTTTGTGTGCTAGAAGAAATGGTTCCTATTTACTTATTAAAGTCAATATATATATATATATATACTAGTTTGCCTAAATGACTATTCAGTCCCTGCACTTATTTAACTTTTAATTTAACAGTTTTTACCCCTCTAATTTAGTAATCATCTCCTATTTAAATTTGAGAAATTCTCGGCAATACTGGACTAATTAAATAGGGTAAATAAATAATTATTTACGAACCTTGGGGTGTTACAACTCTTCCCCACTTGGATGATTTCGTCCACGAAATCTTCTGCATGAATAACTCTTGATAATTCTGTCTCATCTCGCTTTCAGGTTCCCAAGTAAAATCAGACCCTTTTCTGTGCTTCCACTGTACTTTAACAAGCCCTATCTGTTTGTTGCGTAGATTTTTTACTTTTTTTTCTAGTATTGCCACCGGTTGTTCTATGTAATTGAGTTTCTCATCAACGGTCACATCTTGTAAAGGAACAATATTGGATTCGTCTATCAAACACTTACGAAGGTGAGATACATGGAAAGTATTTTGAATCTATGACATCTCATTTGGGAGTTCTAATCTATATGCTACTTTCCCCACCCTCGCAATAATCTTAAAAGGACCAATAAAGCGGGGTCCTAACTTACCTTTTTTTCTGAACCTAATGATCCCTTTCCATGGCGATACTTTTAACAGCACATAATCCCTAACTTGAAATTCAAGCGGGGACCTCCTCTTATCGGCATAACTCTTCTGTATGTCTTGAGCTGCTTTTAACCGTTCTCGTATCTGCTGTATACATTCGGTCATTTGATGTACTATCTCTGTACTGCCCAATTCTTTCTGACCAATCTCTCCCCAACAAACCGGAGTTCTGCACTTCCTGCCATATAGCATTTCGTACGGTGGCATTCTGATACTTCAATGGTAGCTGTTGTTGTACGAGAATTCTGCTAGCGGTAGGTAGTTATAAGCCAATAATACATGCTCTGAGCATATCTTCTAATGTCTATATTGTTCTTTCACTCTGCCCATCTGTTTGAGGATGAAATGTTATACTGAAATGTAATTTTGTTCCCATGTCTTCTTGAAATTTGGTCCAAAATCTAGAAGTAAATCGGGTGTCTCTATCTGAGACAATAGTAACAGGTACTCCATGTCTGGCTACTATCTCTTTTGTATACACATCTGCCATTCTTTCGGAAGTATATGTTTCTTTTACTGGAAGAAAATGGGCACTTTTCGTAAGTCGATCTACTATTACCCATATAGCGTCAAACCCCTGGGATGTTCTAGGCAACTTTGTGATCAAATCCATGGTAATATGTTCCCACTTCCATACTGGTATGTCGAGTGGTTGCAACTTCCCATGTGGTTTCTTGTGCTCCGATTTTACTTGAAGACAAGTCAAACATCTTTCGACATATCTTGCTATTTCGCATTTCATTCCCGGCCACCAATAGTTCATTGTCATATCCCTGTACATCTTTGTAGCCCCTGGATGGATTGAAAATTTAGACTGGTGCGCCTCCTCCATAAGACTTTGTCTCACGTTACCATAACAAGGTACCCATACTCGGTCATAGCGGGTTAGAAGATCTCGACTATCTTTTATTAACTTTGACACTTGACCTTTAATACATTCCTTCATTTGGTTGTCTTCTTTGATCGCCTCCGCTTGAGCCACCTTTATCTTATCCAATATTGGTGTGATAGTTGCAATTCTGACGGTATGCATCTGGATCTGCACGACTCCTAATTTCCTGCTTAAAGCATCAGCCACCACATTAGCTTTACCTGGGTGGTATAGTATCTCACAGTCATAATCTTTTAAAAGTTCCAGCCACCGTCTTTGACGCATGTTTATGTTCTTCTGTTCCAGGAAGTACTTGAGACTCTTGTGATCTGAATAAATGGTGCACTTAACCCCATAAAGATATACCACCATATTTTCAAAGCAAAAACAACTGCCGCCAACTCTAAATCGTGAGTGGGGTAGTTAACCTCATGATTCTTTAACTGACGGGAGACATAAGCTATTACCTTCCCCCGTTGCATAAGTACGCACCCTAACCCCCTATAGGAAGTATCAGAGTAGACCACCATGTCTTCCATTCCGTCTGGTAGTGTAAGTACTGGTGCACTGCATAAGTTACGCTTTAATGTATCAAATGCTCTCTGCTGACTGTCTTTCCATTTAAATTATGTACCTTTCTTAGTCAATTGAGTTAGGGGTACTGCTGTCTTAGAAAAATCTTGAATGAATCGTCGGTAATACCCAGCGAGTCCTAGGAAACTTCTTACCTCAGTTGGGTTTTGGGGTGGCTCCCACCTCATCACGGCTTCCACCTTTGCAGGATCCACTTTGATCCCCTCCTTATTAATAAGGTGACCCAGAAACAACACCTCCCGTAACCAGAACTCACATTTGGAGAATTTTGCGAACAATTTCTCCGTGCTTAGTACTTCCAACACTTCTCTGAGGTGAACACCATGTGCTTCTGAAGTCTTAGAGTAAATAAGGATATCATCAATAAAGACAATCACCGATTTGTCAAGCATAGGTCGGCAGACTCTGTTTATTAAATCCATAAACACTGCTGGTGCGTTTGTAAGACCAAATGGCATAACCACAAATTCAAAGTTCCCATAGCGTGTTCTAAAGGCTGTCTTAGATATATCTTCTTCTCTGATCTTGAGCTGATGATAGCCGGACCGTAAATCTGTCTTTGAAAACCAGGATGCACAATGCAGTTGATCGAACATATCATCTATTCTGGGAAGTGGGTGTTTGTTTTTAATCGTTACTTTATTGAGTTCTCTATAATCGATACACATTCTGAATGTGCCATCTTTCTTCTTTACGAACAAGATAGGTGTACCCCAGGGTGAACTGCTAGGTCGTATAAAGTCTTTATCTGCTAATTTTTCTAGTTGCTTCACTAACTCTTGCATTTCTGGCGGTGCCAGTCTGTACGGGGCTTTGGCTTTAGGTTCTACTCCTGGTATCACATCAATTCCGAATTCCACTTGACGAGTCAGTGGAATTCCTGGTAAATCGTCCGGAAAAAGTCGGGAAATTCACAAACTATGGGTATATCTTGCATCTGTTGCTGCTTTCTTCCAGCATCTGAATCCTCCATACATGCCAAGAATGCTGCACAACCATGGACTAAATACCTTCTAGCCTTTGCTATTGAACAGACAGGGATTCTGATTGTCTTACTCTCACCTCGGATAACTAGCTCTTCCCCACTTGGGGTTTGAACCCGGACTATTCTTTGATCACACAATATCTGAGCCTGGTGCTACCCCAACCAATCCATACCGACGACCACTTGAACTTTTTTCATAGCTATGGGAATAAGGTCTATAGAAAATTGGTGTGTATTTATCTCTATTACATTATTTCTATACATACTGTGTACATGGATACTTTTATCATCTGCTATTTCTACTTCTAAGGGAGATTCTAAATTTACCGGCTGATTAATAAACTGAGCACAAAAGGAAATAACAATAAAGGATTTACTTGCACCAGAATCAAACAATACTAGTGCAGGTATATTGTTAACAATGAATGTACCTGCCACCACATCTGGCTCTATCTTGACTTCGGCTGTAGTAAGCTGGAAGGCCCTGCCCTTAGGTCGAGCTGCCTCTACTTTTGTGTCTTTTCCCTCGGTAATTCGAAGCGGGGGTAGAGGACTTGTTGGCTTCTTATCTGTAGTGGTCAACTTAGGACATCGAAATTTAAGATGCCCCGGTTGATAACAGTTGTGACACACCTGAAGTGGGTTCTTACAATCCTTGGCCACGTGCCCCTACTTTCCACACTTGTAGCAACCTGGAAATCCCAGCTTGCATTCCCCAGAATGATTTCTACCGCACTTAGGACACTTAGGCGGGGGAGCTGACCCTCCCCGTTGTGGTATAGTAGCTGGCTTCTTGTTGGGTTCGTTTGTTGTCTCTGCCTTTCTTTTTCCACCTACAACTCCCTGTCTAATCAACTCCTGTTCTCTTTTCCAAGCCATATCCATCATTTCATCTTTTGTTTTGAAGCAGCAGTTGCTAAACTTCCCTGATATCATTTCTCAGTATTGAAATGTATCGTTGCATCCTCATAGCTTCAGTAGCTACATATTCCGGGTAGAACCGTGCCATTTTCAAAAATTTCTTGGTGATCTCATCTACGGATTCCGTTGTCTATCGCAAAGTGAGAAACTGCTCTGTAATCTGGTCTACTCAGGCCTTTAGTGCAAACTGCACCTCAAACAACTCTTTACATTGAGGCCAAGTAAATGCCTCCATTTGTGCCTCCCCTTTCCTCTGTAGCAACATCATCCACGAGTCTTTTGCTGCCCCACATAGTAGATTTGAAGCATGCATAACTTTATTTTCAGGCAAACACCCACTTGTTCGAAATGCACCTTCCGTTTCTGCTAACCAACGGTTACTCACAATTGGATCCGTCACCCCTTCAAAGATAGGTGGCTTACATGCTGAGAAATCTCTATAAGTACATCCCTGTAACTGATCACCTCGGGCCTCAGCTCTCCCTGCACCCTGTCTGTTAACCATTGCTGTTTGAATTGCAACCTCAATACGCTGTTGAAACCCAGCTTCCATTCTGGCTGACACTTGCTCAAATACCTAAGTAATTATAAAAGGGACGTTTTCTTGTAATGCCTTGCTAACCTCCATAGCTACTGTCTCTTTCATAGTGTTATCCTCATAAGTCTGAAACTCCTCCGTATTTGGGGTTTCCTCATGTTCCAGTAGTTGGGATATGAATTGCATCTGAAACAGTGGTATCTCTAGTCTCCCGAGATCGTCTAGTTTCTGATGGCTGTGTAGATCGCAATTTAACTTTTTCTACTCTCTCCATACTGAAAATAAACATTTCAGGTATAACACATAATAACAACTTTCTATATTTCTATCTGAACTAAACTGGAACTACATAACTTATCAATTCTACTAACACACATATTATGCAGGGTTTGTCATGGTCTTACCAAGCACAAGTATGTACCATGTGTTTATAATAATATTGTAACACTGTATTTTTAACCCAAAAATTTTCATTTTGATAACCATTGCGGAAGCGAATTAAATAACCAAAGTGTTTACAACTAGACAAACACAACTGTTTAAATATCAGTATTACAAAACATGGCTCGTCACAAAATAACATATCAGAGTCCTAGGTGATTACTCCCCAAGCTAATCACTCTCAGCCGAGCCGCTGACTTACCAAAATCTGTAAAAGAGTGAGAGGTGGGGGATTAGCACAAAGCTAAGTGAATGGAGTAAAACCACAACAGATCTATCAGCAAATAACCGCATGATATCAACAACACATAATAGATAATCGTGCCCCGGGAAGACCGGCAGTTCTACAGGAACCTACAACCGATATCGGCCAAAGCAAAGGTTTACCGATAGTTCATTTGCTATTCTCACACAGTATTACCTTAAGTTGCAACAAATGCATCAAAAGATCCCAATACTGATTAGCCGATAGCAAACAAACCCAGCCCATATGCCCAGCCGAAGCTGACTTCCCAACCATCATGTATACATATCACTAACTAACAATTAATTAACAATCAGCAGTTAATCAATTATCAGATGCACAATCTATCCATGCGTCAAACCAATAACAGGTGCAACCCAAGCCAGTTACGACTAATAACAGCTGTGAGTAAACGTCCACTCACCTCAAGCTTTCAGTTTCTCCACTCAGTGATCTTATATTACTGAGCCTTGTTTGTTCCTGAGAACACAACAAACTGAAATCAGTAACGATTCATAAATATAGGCCAAACACATAAATTTATATTCTTTTAATCAATCATAAGCATGTATGATTCCGATAATTATTATGCTAACTTAAACCAAGTAAAACATAATAAAAACAAGTGATTTTCTGAAACAAGGTCCGTCGCGCCGCGACACAATACCCGTCGTGCCGCGACCGTGTCGGATTTCAAATCCGGAACTCATCACTCGGATTTCGGTGGCGGATTTCCAATATATCGGATTTCAGTGTCGGATTTGCCAAGCTTCGGATTCTCAAGGGTTGGTTTTGCAAAATTATCGGATTCTCAAGTGTCGGTTTTGCAAATGAGAAGCAATTCCAGATGTTAATCAATATAAGCCCACGTATGGATGTCTCAATTTGTGTAGCATGATGTGTCAAATGATATTAATTAATATAACAACATACTAACATGCATACTAACACACAAATATATACATATAACCGTACATATATATATATATATATATATTCTAAACACATATCAATATTTAACTTTTAATTAAATTTATTAATTAAAACCAAGTAATAATACTTAACAATTAATTAATCACAATTAACATACCAAGCCGCTCTAATTACTAGGCCCGATCTTAGGATGTTACAAATCCTTCCCCCTTAAACAGGATTCCGTCCTCGGATTCTATTCATTATCAAACAACTAAGGGTATCGAGCTCTCATATCGGCCTCGGTTTCCCACGTCAAGTCTGAACCCAAACTGTGCCTCCATTTAACCAGAACCATCGGAATCTGTTTCTTACGCAGTTTCGTCACTTTCCGATCTAGTAGTTCAATGGGTTCTTCCACTAACTTCTTGCTGGAATCCACTTTAAGATCATGTACAGGTAGAATCTGACTCTCATCCTCAACTCTACATTTCCGCAAGTAACAAACGTTGAAGGTATTGTGAATACCTGATAATTCCGCTGGAAGATCAAGAGTAACCGTCTGATCATTAACCACCCAAAGGACACGAAACGGTCCAATATACCGCGGAGCTAGCTTTCCCCGCTTCCTAAAACGTATAACCCCCTTCCACGGAGAAACCTTCAGATAAACCAATTCCCCCTCAGCAAAAGTAACAGACCTACGACGTGGATCAGCATACATCTTTTGTCGATCCCTCGCAGGTTTCAACTTTTCTCGCGCAATAGCTACTTTGTCTGCGGTGATCTGCACAATATCAGGACCTGCATACTATTTCTCACCCGCCTCTAACCAACCCGTAGGAGTACGGCAGCGACGACCATATAACATCTCATAAGGCGGCATACTGATACTCGAGTGATAAGAATTGTTATACGCGAATTCTATCAACGGCAGATGAGAATCCCAAGAACCTCCATATTCTAACACACATGCCCGCAGCATATGCTCGAGTGTCTGAATAGTTCTCTCAGATTGCCCGTATGTCTGAGGGTGGTAAGCTGTACTCAGATTAGCACATGTACCCAAATCCCGCTGTAAACTGTTCCAGAAGTTTGACAAAAACCTGGAATCTCTATCTCATACGATCGAAAGCGGTATACCATGTCGGGAAACAACTTCATTGATATACAGCTGAGCTAACTTACTGAGTGACGCTGTCTCACTGGTAGCCAAGAAGTGAGCACTCTTGGTCAATCTGTCAACGATCACCCAAATCATATCATGATTCCTCTGCGTACGTGGAAGTTTAGTTACGAAATCCATCGTTATGTGTTCCCACTTTCACTCTGGAATCTACAATTGTTTCAATGATCCATAGGGTTTCTGGTGCTCTGCCTTGACATGTGCACAAATATGGCAAGACTCCACAAACTGTGCAACATCTGTCTTCATTGTAGGCCACCAATATAGCACCTTTAGATCGTTATACATTTTTGTGCTACCTGGATGAACAGATAGTCTCGATTTATGAACCTCAATCATAATCAAACTTCGGAGACCTCCCAACAAAGGCACCCAGACTCGAGATTGATAAACCTTCAATACCCTAGAATCATCAGTCATATCATTCTTTTTCTTTAACATAATCTCAGACTTTAGATTTTCATCCTTCAAGGCTTCCAACTGAGCTGCCTTCAATCTATTGATCAAGTCGGAGACTATTTCAATTCGTATGAATTTAACATGTTCACTAACTCCTTTGCGACTCAAAGCATCGGCTACCACGTTGGCTTTCCTGGGATGATAGCGAATCTCGCAATCACAATCTTTAACAAGTTCCAGCCATCGTCTCTGTCGCATATTGAGTTCCTTCTGCGAAAATACATACTGTAGATTTTGTGATCCGTACAAATAACACATTTTGTACCGTAAAGATAATGTCTCCATAACTTTAACGCAAAAACCATAGCTGCCAGTTCCAAATCATGGGTTGGATAATTCTTCTCATTAGGTTTCAACTGACGAGAAGCATAGGCGATAGCTCTATCCCGCTGCATCAACACGCAACCCAACCCTGCCAGAGAAGCATCACAATAAACTATGAAGTCATCTGACCCATCCGGTAACGCAAGAATAGGAGCCTGACATAAAAGTCGTTTCAGTGTCTGAAAAGCCCTCTCCTGTTCATCAGTCCACTTAAATGGAACCTCCTTGCGAGTTAACTTAGTCATGGGATTCTCAATTTTAGAAAAAACTCGGATAAACCGTTTGTAATATCCTGCCAATCCCAAGAAGCTTTTAATTTCAGAAGGCGACTTCGGAGCTTCCCAATTCATTACTGCTTCTATCTTTGCCGGATCAACCTTGACTCCATCACTGCAAATAACATGCCCTAGAAAGTGAACTTCTCGCATCCAGAATTCACACTTTGAGTACTTGGCATATAATTGCTCCCGTTTCAAGGTTTCAAGAACTTGTCTCAAATGAATCTCATGATCAGCTTCGGATTTAGAATAAACCAAAATGTCGTCGATAAATACTATCACAGATTTATCCAGAAACGGTCGACAAACCCGGTTCATTAAATCCATAAACACTGCAGGTGCATTAGTCAAACCGAACGGCATGACTAAGAATTCATAGTGACCATACTGGGTACGGAAGTCAGTCTTGGCAATATCTTTGTCAGAAACTCGTACCTGGTGATAACCTGATCTCAAATCGATCTTAGAAAAATACGAAGCACCCTACAACTAATCAAATAAATCATCAATCCTGGGCAGAGGGTATTTATTCTTTACCATCTTCTTATTCAGTTCCCTGTAATCAATACACATCCGTAGTGTGCCATCTTTCTTTTTCACAAACAAAACCGGCGCACCCCACGGTGAAGAACTCGGACGAATAAAACCCCGATCCAATAGATCCTGAATCTGTGTCATCATCTCCCTAATCTCAGAAAGAGCCAACCTGTAGAGAGATCTAGCCACTGGATTAGAACCTGGTATCAAATCAATCTTGTACTCTACCTCTCGAACGGGAGGTAGCCTAGGTAACTCATCCGGAAACACTTCAGGAAAATCTGATACGACTCGCACATCAGTAACTCCCCGCTTTTCCTTCCTAGCATCAATAGCATATGCTAGAAAACACTCGCATCCCTTACTCAAGGATTTCTTAGCCTTCAACATAGAAATAATAGGAAATGTAGACCTGTTCCTTTCCCCTCGAGCCACCACGTGCGACCCATCAGACAATTGAAAAGAAATCAATTTCCTATGACATTTAATGCTCGCCCTGTGCTTACTCAGCCAATCCATCCCCAAAACCACATCAAAACCCGCTATTGTCATCAATAGGAATGATACAGGAAAGCACTTACCATCGATATCTATCTCAGCCCCAGTCACAGAACTTGTAACAGGAACTATCTTACCATCTGCTACTTCTATCTCAATCGGTACAGAAATAACACTAATAGGCAACTTCAACTTATCACACAGAAATAAAGGAGCGATTCGCTCCAGAATCAAATAAC
The DNA here is from genome assembly GCA_038502395.1 of Dittrichia graveolens. NCBI lineage: Eukaryota > Viridiplantae > Streptophyta > Magnoliopsida > Asterales > Asteraceae > Dittrichia > Dittrichia graveolens. Next base: position 65,154,891 of record JARJIL010000001.1, read on the forward strand.
ACACGCGCAAGTAGGGAGTTTATAAGAAACGTACCAGTGATAACATCATCAGTAGCAGTAGCATCGTCTACTGTCATCCGGAACGCCCTACCCTCCGGTGTCAGAGGATTCTTACGTTTCTGTGCCCCTGACGATGATCCCCCAACGTCCCATGCCCCTGTCCGTGTCCCGGCTCCTCTCCCAGTAGGGCAATCACCAGCCCTGTGCCCTTCTTTCAGACAATTCCAACAAACATTGCGGGGAAACCTGCAATCTTTCGTTTCATGCCCATGTGTACCACAACGCATGGTCTGGGCAGTACACTGCCCAGTGTGACTGGATTTACATCGTGTACACCATTGAGATTTCATATTTGTACCCCCTGTGTTTGGCTTCCGACTCTAATTACCCTGAGAAGAATTGCCCTGCCACTTCTTCTTTTGTTGACCACCTGCTTGGTCATACTTCAGCTTCTGCAAAGCCGCCTCGTCTTTATTCTGCTTATCCCTGGCTTAAATGTCTCCCTCAGCAGATTTTCCAAGGTGAAGGCCTGAGACAGTGATCCAGCCAGCCGAGTAGTACTCCTGTACTCCGGTAACAAAGCTCCGATGAAATGCTGAACCTGTGAAGATTCATCCAGTACCCACTGAGTAACGAACCTCAGTTTCGAGTTAAACTGTTCTATCAATTCATCAAGTGACATTCTCCTGGTCATCTTCAATTCCACGAATTCCTGCCTTATCTTATTCAGTTCGAAGGCATTGCAATACTGCTCGCACAGTTTATCCCGAAATTGATTCCATGTTATTGAATCCATCTAAGCTCTCGATAAGTGGGTGGTAATGGAATCCCACCAAACCATCGCCTTGCCTTTGAGCATCCGGGTGGCAAAGCAAACTCTCATCTCTTCCTCACAGTTACAGGCATCCAAAATCCTCCCTGTGTCTCTCAACCATTTTAAAGTGACGTTAGGATCCGTGCTGCCATGGTATTCCTCTGGTTTACAATCCAGGAATTGCTTGTATGTACATGGCTGTCTGAATCCCATATTAGGTGGATATCCCATAAACGGATAAGAGTAGGATCCTTGAGGCATAGATCCTTGTGGATAAGACCCCTGGGGAAACAACGGGTAAAAGAACGGTTGTGACGTAGGTTGAGGCATCGGTGGTAGTGGTACAAATAATGGTGGAATCTCAGCCAGAGTAGTAATCGGTGGAAGAATTGGTGGTATCGTAGGTGCAATTGTTAACACTGTAGTAATCGGAGGTTGAATTATAGGAACTTGTCTTTGTTGCTCCAGTTCCTTTCGCAAGTCTTGCAGCTAGCCCTCCAACTGAAAGATATATTCGTCTCTTTCATCCCCAGCGGTACCAGATGTACCGGCATTTAGCAAAGTTTCCACTGTAGTATTAGGGACTTCAGCAGCAAACGGGACAATAGGGGCAACCGTTGAGTGATCAGAATCAGCCATTGTTATCTGTAACAATCACATCACCTCACTATTTATTAGATAAATCCGTTAGTACACAACATACTAACTACACTCCAATTCACCCTAATCCCACACCCAAGGAGTAATCGACCTACCACGAGCCAAGATTTGGGAATGTAACACTTACACTGTGTCTACACCGCCAAACCAAGGCTCTGATACCAAACTTGTAACACCGTATTTTTAACCCAAAAATTTTCATTTTGATAATCATTGCGGAAGCGAATTAAATAACCAAAGTGTTTACAACTGTACAAACACAACTGTTTAAATATCAGTATTACAAAACATTGCTCCTCACAAAATAACATATCAGAGTCCTAGGTGATTACTCCCCAAGCTAATCACTCTCAGCCGAGCCGCTGACTTACCAAAACCTGTAAAAGAGTGAGAGGTGGGGGATTAGCACAAAGCTAAGTGAATGGAGTAAAACCACAACAGATCTATCAGCAAATAACCGCATGATATCAACAACACATAATAGATAATCGTGCCCCGGGAAGACCGGCGGTTCTACATGAACCTACAACCGATGCCGGCCAAAGCAAAGGTTTACCGATAGTTCATTTGTTATTCTCACACAGTATTACCTTAAGTCGCAACAAATGCATCAAAAGATCTCAATACTGATTAGCCGATAGCAAACAAACCCAGCCCATATGCCCAGCTGAAGCTGACTTCCCAACCATCATGTATACATATCCCTGACGCACAATTAATTAACAATCAACAGTTAATCAATTATCAGATGCACAATCTATCCATGCGTCAAACCAATAACAGTTGCAACCCAAGCCAGTTACAACTAATAACAGCTGTGAGTAAACGTCCACTCGCCTCAAGCTTTCAGTTTCTCCACTCAGTGATCTTATATTACTGAGCCTTATTTGTTCCTGAGAACACAACAAACTGAAATCAGTAACGATTCATAAATATAGGCCAAACACATAAATTTATATTCTTTTAATCAATCATAAGCATGTATGATTCCGATAATTATTATGCTAACTTAAACCAAGTAAAACATAATAAAAACAAGTGATTTTCTGAAACAAGGTCCGTCGCGCCGCGACACAATACCCGTCGCGCCGCGACCGTGTCGGATTTCAAATCCGGAACTCGTCACTCGGATTTCGGTGGCGGATTTCCAATATATCGGATTTCAATGTAGGATTTGCCAAGCTTCGGATTCTCGAGGGTTGGTTTTGCAAAATTATCGGATTCTTACAATCCGATACCCATCTGTCGGATTTCACCCTTGCCGCGCCGCGACACGCTATTTCTAGGTTGTCTTCTCCATTTTTGTGTCGGATTTCCAGCCAACTTAAACTTTCAAATCCGATTCAAACCCTCATAATTCATTATGAACACTTCTAAAACATGTTTACACACCTTATAACATGTATACAACAACAAGAACACATCAAACCCTTTTTAACATGGCAAATCATGCAAAACCCACCAAGCAAGTTTACCTCTAAACTTCTACAATGGAAACTTCATGTTCTAAGCATAACTTGACAAACTAAACATATCAAAATGATGAGAATCATATCATGATTGCAACCATACCTTTACTTTGAATTAACACTCAACAAATCTAAACTTCCACTTTCAAGTTTACTTGTTTGCCTTTTCTTCTCTCAAGAACACACACAACCTCAAGTGTCGGTTTTGCAAATGAGAAGCAATTCCAGATGTTAATCAATATAAGCCCACGTATGGATGTCTCAATTTGTGTAGCATGATGTGTCAAATGATATTAATTAATATAACAACATACTAACATGCATACTAACACACAAATATATACATATAACTGTACATATATATATATATATATATATATTCTAAACACATATCAATATTTAACTTTTAATTAAATCCATTAATTAAAACCAAGTAATAATACTTAACAATTAATTAATCACAATTAACATACCGAGCCGCTCTAATTACTAGGCCCGATCTTAGGATGTTACAAATATGGGCCCTATATTTTATAAACACATTATACTTTACTCATGCTTAACTTAAGCAATCGAACTCCCGTTTCATAACACTTACTACTTAATTAATGCACATGAAAATCAAGCTACCTCATATTTAACCTTACTATGCACCTAATAACTGAGAGCTTCTAGTACCTATATGCTCACCAAGGTTAATGCCCCAGGGATAGCTACGCTTAATCTCAAAACCATGGTTTAAGTTCAGACATCACACTCATGTGTGTCCAAATCCCTTAAACCTTGGCTCTGATACCAAGTTGTAACACCTCTTTTTCATATAATTTACAATTATATTTACATTACTAAATCATTAGTTGTTCCGAGTTTTGGCAAAAGGAGTTATCATAAAAAGGATAGTTTAGTATTCTCAAAACATGTAACTAATGTTTATCTTATACAAAAGATCGGAGCCATCCAACAATTCAAGCAACTAGGGCCTTTCCCTTGCTCGTACCGGAGTCATCTGCAAAACAATGCACTGAACGTAAGCTAAAGCTTAGTGAGCATACTAATAAAATAATTACATAAAACATGCAAAAGCAAGGTCTCCCTGTAGAGTGTATCATCCCAGCTGCATCACCTGCAATATCAACATAGTACTGTTCTAGTACATGGTTACACCGCCTGTGTAACCGCTTATCTATTACTGTTCTGGTCCACGATTGCCACAAAGATAATCGTGTATTCTGTCTCTGTTCTGGTATTTAGCAATTCTATAAGGATAGCTAAACGATACTGTCACATAATAACTATAATAATGAAAATATCACATGTTGTACACGTTAAATTACTATAATATTACTTGCGAAATTTGAATTAGTAAACTCACCTTATAGATCAGATTAACGATACATTGGTAAGCGTCAACTTCAAACTCCGATTACCTCCCTATACAATTAAACAAACTAGGCATTACAAGCTGTACAACCTGACCTGGAAATAGAAATACACGGCCGTGTAAGGATACACGGGCCGTGTACCCTGAACACTACACGACCAGGGCTGGCTACATGGCCTGTGTTAGTCACTATTACTACACGGGTTGTGTACCGAACACGGGCCGTGTTTAACACCTGTTACACTGTCATGTAAGGCTACATGGCCTAGCACCGCCTTAGGTTACTACACGGGCTGTGTGCCTTCATACGGGCCGTGTTCTTTATACAAGGGATAGCTACACGGCCTTCCTAAAGCTACACGGGCCGTGTAGCTACCGACTCAACAGGCTCTGTTTTTGCACAGACGCTGTTCTTGGCCAGAAATCATCCAAGACTCGATTTCAACAGTTTGAAGGTGTTTTCCTACACCCTCTATACTGATAAACAACAACTAAACTAACACAGAACATAATTACCATTCTTTGATCATTGGTTCAACCATTTGAACCAATTTAGACTCACTTAAACTTAATTTGGCTATTGCAATCATACCTTGATGTTATTTAGATTGATAGGATGCTAAAATCACTCTTCTATGGATGATATTCTTGCTCCTGATGCTACTCCAAATCCACAGCTGTGTTCTTGAATTTTTGTCTGCTAGAAGAATTGGTTCCTATTGACTTATTAAAGTCAATATATATATATATATATATATATATATATATATATATACTAGTTTGCCTAATGACTATTCAGTCCCTGCACTTATTTAACTTTTAATTTAACAGTTTTAATCCCTCTAGTTTAGTAAACATCTCCTATTTAAATTTTAGAAATTCTCGGCAATACTGGACTAATTAAATAGGGTAAATAAATAATTATTTACGAACCTTGGGGCGTTATAGGAAGAAATTGGCAAAATAAACCACATGCTTTGGAGTGGCTTGAAAGACATGGACTTGATAGATGGACACTCACACACGATGGTGGAAAATGATATGGACTACTTATTTCAAATTTGTTAGAGATCTTTAATAACATACTTAAAGGTGCTCTTTTTTTACCTATTACAACATGTGTCCAAGTCACATTCTATAGATTGGTGCACTACTTTGATGTGAGGAATCCTATGGGATCAAGTGCTCTAACTAATGGAGATATGTATACCCCTCACATTATTGCAAAACAAGTAGCTCTAATGTCAAAAAGCTAGTGCACATTCTTTAAGATCTTTTAACCATGAGAAAGGGGCATTTGAGGCGGTAACTCGAAGAGGAAGAAATATACAAATAGTAAATTTGAAAGAAAAAACTTGCGTATGTGGTAAGTGGGAGATACTTAAGTATTCTTGTTCTCATGTCTTGAGTGTATATGTCAAACTTTCATTGAATAGTTGGCAGTATATTCATAAATGCTACTCAATTTTAGATTATTGTGCTACTTAGGCATTCGACTTTTCCCCACTTCCTTACGAAGCGTATTGGCCATAATCAGTATGTGTTAGGGGATTACTCCCGAATTCAGATCTAAAAAGGAAGGAAAAGGGTCATCCTTGTTCAACAAGGTTATAGAATGGAATGGATATTAAAGAAAGGAAAAAAGCTAACCTTTGTGGAATTTGTAGACAAAGTGGTAATAATCAGAAAAGATGTCCTTCTAAACCGAGAAGAATGCATAATGATCAATGAATTGCTTGTTGCAAAGATGAATGGTTTGCCAAACATTTATTTCTCAATCCTTGAGCTAGAAATGTTTGTGTTCGACATGTTCATAGTATGAAATCTTATTTGTTATTTTGTTTATGTATAAAGAAATTTTCCAATTTTTATTGAAATCATTTCTTAGATCTATGTTTTTTGTTCTATTTTTGCATGTTGTCTTGACATTCAACATGTTCTTTGTTATTTATTGTTAAAATTCAGCATTAGTCAAATTTCAATCACAAAACACTAAGTAAAATTGGCATGTTGAGATTCAACATGTTATTTGTTATTTATACTTAAAAATTCAGCATTATTCAATATTCAATTATAAAAATCAGCATAATGTAAAATTTAGTACGCTAGAATTCAGTTTTGAGTTAAAACTATAATGGTTTGAGAAATAATTAATCAGGAACAATAATTTGGTAAATATATTGAAAAGTAAAACTGTTTGGTAAATATATTTACAAAACACTTTGGTTCGGTAAAAAAACTCCATCAAACCTCAATCGATTTGATAGAACTTAAGTGTGCGCTCTCTCTCTAACTCTCTATCTCTATCTCTTTCTGAACACAAACAACTTTTTCGATCAATAATAACATGTTACGGTCTATTAATTTAGGGTAATGATATATCATACTTTAAAGATATAGGACATCTTAATCTATGTTTTTATTATTTCTGGTTGGTTATGGGATCTAATTTGTATATTTCTAAGTGATTTTGACATTATTAACAAATAAAAATAAGTGTTTAAAATCATAGACTATAATACATATCTAATCACCCATTAATTTATTATTTAACCTTTTACTTTTAAGTAATAATATGATTCATTTTTATATATACCTTTTTAATAATTAATAATTAGTCTAAATTAAATATATTCAATTTCTTATCAATAAAAGATGTTCTATTCGCGAAGTAACGAAATTAACTAATTCTACTAATTTTAGCTTTAATATTAATAAATGAACAACCAAAAAGAAGTATTAAAAGATATGAGAATTTAGACATACGAAACTTACAAACAAACAACTAAAAGCGTTTTACTTTATAATATTTTTAAACATTTGAATATTGTTTCTTTGATCACAGATATTTTCTTGCATATAGTGATACTTACTGAGGATGAGCAAAATAACCATATGAATCAAACCGGAACCGATATCGGACCAAACTGAATTACATATAAGTGGGGTGGTTCTCGGTTTCATTTTTTTCGGGTTCGGTTCTTTTGGTTCTGGTTCCAACGGGTTTAGTTTTTTACCAAGAACCACACTAAAACATCAAAGGATAATTACATAACACTTTAAAAATAATCAAACTATCTTATCCTTCATTAATATGTAACAAACAAGAACTAAAAAGTCAAAAAACAATCTCACGCCTTTTGCTCTTCCGTAATCTCATTCATGGTCATCGTGAACCTTCGTCCTCTCTATCACATCGATAGTAGCAACGCCCCTTTCACGTCGATAGCCTGCCCAAATCCTATAAAGTTTTCATCTTCTCCATAATCCATAAGTCATTTATGCAGAAGATTTAGTTTGTTTTTCCAGCTAGTTTTCTTTACAACATTCAATGTCATTGAAGGATAAGTGGGTTCCTCGCTTCCATGGAAAACACTCAAGTAAGTTTCTATGTGATCTTCATATTCACTCATTTCTTTCAATGTTTTTTAAAGGTAAAGAAATATATTAACATTGCTGATTCTTTACAAGTAGAAGATAACCTTTTAATGAAAATGATAAATTCTTTTTGTTTTACTATTCACGTATAACTTTTTTTAATGTATATAAGTAGATTATAACCTTCCAACAATCATCGTAAGTTAATCAAAATCCCGGTTTATATATTTTTTTTGGTATGTAATCAATAGCATGCAAAACTTAGGTAGAGAATTTTAATAGAGGTTTCAAATATTTCGGATTTTGCTAGTTTTGGAACCGAACCGGAACCAGTTACACCTAAACAGGATGGTTCTCGATTCTAGATTTTGGCCATTTTTTGGTTTGGTCCGGTTTTAAAACCGAGCTCATCCCTAATACTTACCGTCTAGTCTTTGCATATTTTACACGCATAGATGTTTAACGTTTTCTTTTCAACTTCACAAACAATGTCTTAAATAGTTAAATTTGTGTTGTTGATTGTATCCTACCTCACACACATGTCACATCTAATGTTAACACACTTACACATGTCATAGGATATGAGTATAATGATTCAAACCCGTCTTAAATTACTTCAATTGTATTAATGGTTTTTTCAAAAGAAAATTTTGAAAATTTATTTCTATATATAAAACAATTAGTGTTAGTTTAATAAGCATCCTCTTCAAATACACAAACTTTATTTTAATTAATTTTAGTTTTAATGTATACTATGTTTCACAAAACTTATATGTCAATATACATTTGTACTTTGAGAATAAGATATCATAAGTAAAATATTATTTGATGAAATATACCTTTGTGCTTTGGATATTCTATTTAGAAAATAATGCATTCGTTTTATATTATGTCAAGGACCACACTAGTTTAATAAATTTGATTAATTTTTTCTTATATCTTTAGTTTGAGATAAACCTCAAATCCAAACTCAAAGCTATAAATTTAACTATATGTACTTTAAGAATCATATTAATTTAATAGAAGAATGTTCATTATAATCCATAATTAATTCATAGTTACAAGGGACTAATTTTTGCTTTTAAATCAATATTATCAATGGTCCAAATTAAATATTAAAAATTTCGACGGAGTGACATTTTCGTAATTTTTCGTAATTCACATATGATACTTTTACAAATCACATGTAATTATATACTGAATCACTTGTGATTGAATATTAAAATTTCAATACTATATTTTTTAAATGTACTTTATTAAACACAACTATAATTTAATAACATCTACTTTTATTTTTGTACTTTATTTTAGTTTGAAAAATAGACTCGCTAAAGCCACACTCAACCTCCTACACCCATGTTGTCTTTTCAACTTTTTATGTATAAGATTTCTTGTACCAACTCTATTGTTATAGAAATTAAATTAGAAAATGGAAAAATTATCAAAAAAAAAGATAACCTAAATATAAAAATTGTCAATAAATATAACATCTAATTTTTTTGGTCGAGAAAAGATTATAAAATTCAATTTGTAATAAAAAAATGGTATAATGACCTCTTAGATCTGACAAAAAAGGATAATAAATTGATAGATGAATACGAAGAAGGTTTACAAATTGATAGATGAATATGAAGAAGACGACTATAACATTTATTAGCTTATTTAATATTGTAATGAATATTATCAACATTTATATTTTCAAGACTCCTGTAATGAATTTGGAGAATAAAACTTTATTTAATGCTAATGCAAATAAATTTTGTTTTGATTTATGTTGTTCTTTCTTAACATGATTAAATATTAATTTTACTCACAAATCTAGATAGCTTACAAAAATGTATGATGTTACAAACATATGGAACATCAAAACAATAATACTAACAAAATATATCTTCTTTTAAAATAATAAATGATAATGGCTGCCACATTAAATCGGATACACCCTATTATAATTACAACGATAACAAACTATTCTATCTAATCAAATTTATAACAATCTTCGTACACAATAAATAATAGGCAAATAAAATAATTAATTTTATAAGCCTTATACTTTTAAGTTAACGTTTATATTATCTCTATTATGAACTTATTTAATTGCTTATATAAATTTTTACGTATGTTTAGGCATTACAGTATTTGTTTTGCTACTTTATTTTTTGTTAACTTATTAAGATTCATCATTTGAATGGTTTCATAGTGGAAGAATCCGTATTTCTATGAAATTTTTTCTGAATTTCAATGAGGAAATTGTATTTGTTTTTACTCGATAAGAACGTAAATAATTAGGCCATGTTTGGTAGGCTGGAATTAACGCCAGAAATGAATTGTCTATTACCATGAAATGCAAAAAGTTTGTTTGTTCTGATTTTTGGAATGTAATAGATTATTCCATAATGAATGGAATTCCTTCCATAACTACACATTTCGGTCCATAGCCCCTTCACGTTTTTATTTGATTCCGTAGGTAAAAGAAATGTACAAGGACCACTTTACCCCTATCACACATTACTCATACATAGTATATTTCACCATATATACATTGCAAAATAATTCTTCACCTTCTTTTTTATAGCATGGGTAACTAGGTATGAGAGCAATGGTTTTGCTATTAATAGGTTGACATAATTTATTAATGATAATCTCGTAGTTTTGATTTTTATTATTTTTAAAAGATGTGTAAAGTGTATTTAAAATAAAATTTTATATATGAAATTATTTAAATTTAAGTTAGATCATTTTTTTTAATACAAGGGAATTTTGGTCATTCCAGTGTTTATTTTTGTCTAGCAAACATACTACGGTAATTATTCATTCCATTCCGAGAAAGCAACCAAACATGCGGATGAAATGGTAATAAACTATTCTATTCCTTTGTCCATTGCATTCCGTCTAATCAAACATACCCTTAGACTTTTATTCAAAGCTATATTAAAGTATCATATACAATATTTTTAATGTAATTAATAGAATATATTATAATTATAATAGAGAGACAAAATTGTTATGGTTGTTCCTTCCCGTTTGATGCAAACTTTCGAGCCAATGAGCTTAGAAGGCGGTATATTTTCAATAGAGTCTTTTCGATTCTATGGAATCGGGTGTGATGACTTCCCGAGGTATGAAACTAACCTTCTCCACCGTGACGAGTATGAACTTCAGTTTTACAAAGAAACAAAGCCTACACCGTTAAAGAGTACATCAATTGGATTTGAGCTTCCGTATTATCCAAAATTTTATTCATTTGGGTTTCTTGCCGTTTTGAAAGTAAAAATGTTGATAGGTATATTAAATTCCTTCTCATTTTCATTTAAAACTTTAAAAAAACATATATACATTGAACTTAATCTTACATGGTAATTTTTAATGGATGTTGTAGGAAAAATCATACGAGGAAAACCAAAAAGGTTCGGGGATCCATGGAATGCACATCGTCCCGCGTATCTAGAATTATTATTGAAGGAGTTCTCATTTTCCGGTACCTCTCGCACAAGTAGTAATGGTCTCTTGAAGATGTGCGACACATGTTGTGTTAGTCCTAGATTAAGTACGCAACAACAAATGTTTGTAGAAGGGAGGGGTTAAATACAAACTTTAGCTTTTCTAATATTAAGACACACCATTATACTTTTATATAATTCTTTAAAGACACACCATTATACGTTAGGTAAGTACTTCCATGGGAGCGAGAGAGCAGAGACCTTTACTTGCCCATGCACAACAGGCTCATTATATCCAATGGTTGGAAGAATGGTTTGAACTTCGGCTCGAGATGGGAAAGCAATGTAAGGAGCGAAGTTGGGAATACCAATGGCCTCTCTTAGAGTTTCAGTGGTTATGTGCAGGCGGTAGTTTCCTTGGGCTAAGGTGTAGTGAATGGCGTTGTCGTTGATGTTGTAGGTGGCGGAGTACCAGAGTTCTCTAATAATGGTGGGGAAGATGTAGTGGGGATAGCAGTGAGACAATCAAAAAGAGGATGAGTTTGGAGAAACTGCACCATTGGCTCATATCCTTATTTTTCGCGAGAGGTAGGGATCGTGGTGCAAAGAAAAATGTTGTTAGGAGTGATGTTCATGAGTTGGTTGGGTGCAACATTCTCACCGGCGTTGACTGCAGGATCAGGGATGTAGGTTGCCATGGAACATGGATGATGAACAGTGAGAGTGAGAAAAAATATCGAGAGAGAATGCTAGGGTAATGCTTTTTAGAGAGAGAGAGTTGTGAAATTTGAACAGGTAAAGAAGAAAGAAATAAGGAATGGGGTATTTATGAAGTGTAGTTAACAGAGATCATTAAATACTAACAAAAGTTCTAACATAAAACTCATTAATAAGCTAATAAATGAAATCTGACAGGCGGAGTAAATAACTAGGGTTAAAAAGCATTAACTAAGCAAAAACAAAGAAAATTGAACAAGTGTTGATTCATCAGCTGAGCATTGAAGTGTATCAGTTGAGAGTCAAACGATGGAAAAGCATCAGCTGATAGAAAAGATTTTAACTACATCCGCTGATAGAGTTACTTAGCTGAGCATTTCCACCTTGGCTAAGTGTGATCAGCTAAGTGATTTTGGTCAGCTGATAGGTATCAGCCGAGCAAACTTACTTAGCTTTCTCGGTATCAGTAAGGCTTAGAGATGCTTAGATAAGTAAAACATAATATTCAACACTTATCAATTAACAGAAATACAACTACTACTAATCTATTCTAGAAATTAAGCATACCTAGTTTGGATATTAGGAAATTGAACTTTGCTTCATCCAATGGTTTGGTGAACAAATCTGCAAGTTGTAAATCAGTGTTAATGTAGTGCAGAGATACCTTTTTCTTCTGCACATTATCTCTTAGAAAATGGTGTCTGATTTCAACATGCTTTGTCTTTGAATGCATGACTAGATTATTTGAGATGGAGATGGCACTAGTATTGTCACACAGAATTGGAGTGTCTTCAAACTTCACATCATAGTCAAGTAATTGATTTTGTAACCACAAAATTTGAGCACAACAACTTCCTGCAGCAATGTATTCTACTTCTGTAGTAGATGTTGATACTGAATTTTGTTTCTTACTAGACCAACTTATTAATCTTCCACCTATAAGTTGACATCCACCTAAAGTACTCTTTCTATCCAATGTACACCCTGTAAAATCAGAATCAGAATATCCAACTAACTCAAAATCTGAGTCTTTGGGATACCAAAGACCAAGATTAGGAGTTCCTTTGAGGTATCCGAATATTCTTTTAACAGCAGCAAGATGTGATTCCTTAGGATCAGCTTGATATCTTGCACGGTGACATGTTGAAAACATTATATCTGGTCTACTAGCAGTGAGGTATAAAAATGACCCAATCATTCTTCTATAGGTAGTAATGTTCACTGATTTTCCATCAGTGTCCTTTCCTAGCTTAAGAGTTGACATGGGTATTTTCATTGAGAAACAATTTTCAAAATCAAACTTTTTGAGTAAGTCATTAATGTACTTTGTTTGATGTATGAAAATACCATCAACCTCTTGTTTGATTTGCAAACCAAGAAAATAGTTTAATTCACCCATCATGCTCATCTGATAGTTACCAGACATGAGTTTAGAAAACTTTTTACATAGTTTCAAATTAGTAGACCCAAATATTACATCATCTACATATATTTGCACAAGTATCACATCATCTTTGTACTTCCTTATAAACAAAGTGCTATCAATGCATCCTCTTGTGAATCCTTTGTTAATGAGAAAAGAAGAGAGGGTATCATACCAGGCTCTTGGAGCTTGCTTAAGACCATATAAAGCTTTGTTGAGAAAGAAAACATGATTTGGTAAACTTGACTCCTCAAAACCAGGAGGTTGTTTGACATACACCTCTTCTTTCAGATCTCCATTCAGAAATGCACTATTCACATCCATTTGGAATACTTTGAAGTTCTTGAAGGAAGCATAGGCTAGGAATAATCTGATAGCTTCCAATCTTGCAACAGGGGCAAAGGTTTCATCAAAGTCAATTCCTTCTTCTTGACAATACCCCTATGTCATTAGTCTTGCTTTGTTTCTGATGATTTGCCCATGTTCATCTAGCTTGTTTCTGAATACCCACCTTCTTTCAATGATGGTTTTATCCTTTGGTTTGGGTATCAAGGTCCATACATTATTTCTTTTAAATTATGCCAGCTCTTCTTGCATGGCTGTCACCCAGTGTGTTTGAGCAGCAGCTTGGCTTTGAATATTTTCTTGTTCTTGTTGATAGGCTAGCTCCTTGGCTTGGTAGATTTCTTCCACTAGAACACCCAAGGCTTGAGCCATTTGGGCATTCTATCTTTCCTCTTACTCTTTTTGTGCAAGCTCTCTTTTTGTTTGCTCTTCCTCTTCAACTTGCTCACTTGTCATTTTTCTTTTTCCTTTGTCTTTGGGAGCAGAGGTTGAAGGCTTTTGGACTGAAGATGATGATTGGACTGTTGGAGCAGGGGAAGGATTGGGACTTTGTCTTCTTCTTCTGAGGATGTCATAGAGTGGAGTATCATCCTCGTCATCAGAATCAGACTGAACATTTATGGTTTTTGGAGAGAAACCCTCAACAACTTTCTTTTTAGATTTTGGCCTGTTTGCCATTCGTTTCAATCTCTTTGGGAACCTTTGCTCCCCCTCAACAAATGCTTTTCTTTTAGGAGCAAGGGAAGCTGTTGCTTTGGATGCTTCCTGCTGCAAGATTTTATTGGCAGTTTCATTGTAAGCAGCATCAATATCCTCAGATGCAGGATCATCCTCCCTAGAGTACGAGCTTGAAGTTTTCTCCCCCTTTTTGGCATCATCAAAAAGAGAAGGGGAGTCACCTGTTGTGGGTGTTGGAGATCGGGTAGGGGCAGGGGTGGGTGTATGGGTAGAGGAGAGAGTGGGAAAAGGTTTAGATAGTTGGAGGGAGAGGTCATCCTTGAGATCCCTAACGGCTTTCCATAATGAGAGATGACTCATACAACTTTGTTCTGTGAGGGCTTCAAGATCATCAAGGATGCCTTTTAAGAATGAAGGCAGGGAAAGAATTTCCTCAGGGATGGCTACAAAAATATTAGGGTTTACAGGCTTAAGAGTATGGAGTTGAGTAAGAAGGTTTGAGATGGTTTGGTTTAGGGAAGAGATGGTAGATTGAGGTAATGTAGGAGGAGGTGGTTGAGAGGGAAGAAGTGTAGAGAGTTGGTCAAGTTTGGCTAGAATAGGTGCAGGGGAGGGTTGGGTGGGGGTTTTGAGTCACTCTATGACCTTAGCAAGCTTAGACATTCAAGTTTCTGTTTCTGTTTGGAATGGTTAAAACAGATGTTGGAACATAAGGACCCTCAGTAACAATGTCAAGCATTTGGATATCAAGGGTTGACAAAAAGAAATGTGTTCTACTTTTCCACATGGAGAAAATTTCAACATCAAACATGGGACATCTTGTTAAAGACCCAGTGTTTGAGATGTTCATGTTGTTTGAGAATGAGGCCATTTAGAGAGGGGTAGAAGCAGTTGTAGAGTAAGCAAAACAGATCTAAATATGAATTATCTAACCTGCTCTGATACCAGTTGTTAGTCCCAGATTGAGTACGCAACAACAAATGTTAGCAGAAGGGGGGGTTGAGTACAAACTTTAGCTTTTAAAAATTTAAAGACACACCATTATACTTTTATATAATTCTTATTGATATGAATCAAGAATTACATGTACTAGAATCGGAAATTCTAAGTACAATAAAAGGTGGCAATTAATTTGTCTAACACATAGACAAGCTAACTGCTGCATGAATATTTGGTCGATACGGACTTTTAGGATGATTTTGAGTTGTGTTGAGAACAAGTTTGGTTCTACACAATTGCTAAATTCTACGAATTTTCTCAACATATGAGATTGCTATTGTGTTGTGTAGAAGCTTATTTTTCATGTCCACCATGCATGAGTATTTATAGAAGCAAGGTGTAACACCGTATTTTCAACCCAAATTTTTCATTTTTATAATAATGTGGAAGCGAATAAATATATACAGTATATTTACAACTGAAGTCACAAAACAGTTTTCCAACACCAGTTAAGTCAAAATGTAAGTATTACAAAAACCATGGCACATCACAATTTATATCAGAGTGCCCGCCAATTATTCCCCAAGTTACACTCCCTCACTACCGAACAACAGAACTCACCAGAAACCTGAAAATGAGTGAGAGGTGGGGGATTAGTACAAAGCTAAGTGAATGAAAGTAAAACTACAACAACCAAGTGTCAATCACAACCGCAGAATACCAGATAAACAATTAATCGTGCCCGCAGAATGCCAAACAATCACATAATCGTGTCCTGCGAAGAACGACGGATCTGTAGATCCTTCAACCAATTGCGGCCAAAGCAAAGGTTTAGCGTTAGTTTATTTTCTATTCTCACACAATATTACCCTTAAGTTGCAATGCTTCGTCAAAAGATCCAAATACTAATTAGCCGATAAAAAACCAACCCAGCCCTTAGCCTTGCTAAGCTGACCCCCAACAAACATGTATACATATCACTGACGCAACAATCAATTAACAAACAACCAGTTAATCAATTATCAGACATACGGTCTATCCCTGCGTCAATCCACAAACCTTTATAACCAAAACCAATTACAACTAACACCAGTCATGAGTTAAACGTCCACTCACCTCTTGATCTCAATCTTCACTCAGTGGTCTAATATTACTGAGTCTTTATGGTTCATAAAAAAACTGAAATAAGTATCCGGTTCATAAATATATATCCACACATATATTTATATCTCTATGGTTCATACATGTCATGCTAGATTCACATACAAATGTACATATAGCATACAACATTAAAGAATACAACTTTAATTTCCACAACTGTCGGAATTCAGGAGAATCCGACCCAAAGTGTCGGATTTAAGGAAATCCGAAACAAAGTGTCGGATTTCCACACTGCCAGATTCAACATTGTGGGATTCCACACTTCCGGATTTCAGACTCGGATTTCATCAACACCGGATTGCAGCATTGTCGGAATTCATCATCGGATTTACCGCCGGTTTTCCAAGTCTCGGATTCATAAAGTTCCGGATTCAAGGAATACCGGATTTTAGCTGTCGGATTTCAAGATATAGCGGATTCTTCATCATTTTCCTCAAATCATATCCAACCGACTTCAAACTCCCATGAATCAAATCCAGAGTTTACAAAAACATACTGAAGCTTACCAAAAATATATCCAACCATCTAAAAAACATACAAAACCCATTTGCCTAGTTTTCTTCCATAAACATTCATGTGTTTTTGGTTAAAACTTAAATATTAGTCAATCAATAAACAAAGCATGTTAGACACAAATCATGTTTCAAAAACACATAAATGAAACATACCAACCTCAATCTTGAATTGAACAGCTTCAAAATCCAAATTAAGCTTTCAAGTATTCGATTATGGAGGTTTCTTTGATGAGAGGAAATAAACACATATACACACTTTTTCACTTTTAAAATATGAGCAGAAATCATCTCCTCAATCTACCATATAAGTACACGTACACATGTAACCTCCATCTCAAAGCAGGAGGTGTCAATTCTATTTTAATTTTCATACCTCCTCACACACATGCATACTTACATATATATACACACTTACATACCAACATACACGCTTACACATAATTACATACATACTCCATGTGTACATATACATATTTAAATATGTCCAGTAACCTATACCTTTAATTAACTAATTAACTCTTTTAATTAATTAATTAACTTAACAATAAGATTAATTAACCCAAAATAATCACATAATTAATAATAAATAAACACACTCTAACTTACCATTGACCCACCCACAACTAGGCCGGATTTACGGATATTACACAAGGGCATCCAGTTGCATGTAGGAAGGAGACAAGGAGGGTATGGAAATATAATATTTTAATTGTAAAGTTAGTGGGTGAAAAGTAAAGTTACTTTAATCAAGTGTTTTATAAAAGTAAATGTACTTTTCTAAAAAAGTGCAACCCACTCACAATATAAAATATTAAATCCCACACCTTTTGCCTTCTAAGACTGTCATTCCTTTTCCATGCTTGTACTTTAAACAACAGTCATGTTTCTTCTAGATTTGACTTTACCAAGTATGGAATTGCCAGCCATACTTAGTTGTTGAAACAAATCTTTGGGATCTTCATCTGTTTGAGGTATCTTTCTCCTTTTCTAGAGGATAAGATCAAACATTTTTGTCTCGTACTTGATCCAAAAAGTGCTTTATACTTTTGCAAACAAAGATCTAAGGCATAATAGAACAACACATGTTATGCATTTTACATATGAAACTTACAATCTGAAAGGAAGAGCAGATTTGACATTTTGCTCGACTCAGCTAACAGAAAGTACTAAGAACTTTATAACTTTCACTACTCAATTGAGAGAATAGATCAGTTGATCATTTTGCAAAGACTCAGTTTATACCTATTGCTCAGTTGATCATATAGATGCTCGGTGATCAATAGTTATACTAGGAAGGCATAAGCTCATGTATTGATATGATCAGTTGATCAAGTATGCTCAGCTGATCATTTAAATACATCAGTTTATGTAAGAAGATAACTTGTGTTTGGAAAGACTTACTTATCTGATGCTCCGAGCCTCAACTTATCTAATATACACTCAGCTGATGGTATAGCTGATTAAGATCCTTGCTCAACTGATGGTGTAAACACTCGGCTGATCAAATTTCATCACTCGGCTGATAGATGATTCTCCTTAGCTGATGGTCTTCTTCACTTGTTTCTTCATCTGATATTCCTCAGCTGATGTCCTTTGGCTGATACTTTGAGTAGTGGCTGATGCTCAGCTGATAGTTTCATACTTAGCATATTTTCATAAATCTGATTCAAACAACACATGTTTGAATACTTTCTATGTCATACTAAAGGTAGGGTTTGGTATCATCAAATTCTATATATTTAAGATAGGCAGAGTTGATTATTAGGGTGAAGTGATTATCTCCCCAACATACTTTTATATAATTCTTATTGATATTGAATCAAGAATTTCATGTACTAGAAGCGGAAATTCTAAGTGCAATAAAAGGTGACAATTAATTTGTCTAACACATAGACAATCTAACTCTAAAACAAATAATGTTTAGGAGTGTTCAACACATGAACAAGTTTGGTTCTACACAATTGCTAAACTCTACGAATTTTCACAACAAATGAGATTGCTATTGTGTTGTATAGAAGATACTTTGCATGTCCACCGTGCAGGGATATTTATAGAAGAAAAATCATCTCGTTGGCATGTACGAAGGAGACAAAGACTGCATGGGAAAATATTATTTTAATTGTAAAGATAGTGGGTGAAAAATAAAGTTACTTTAATCAATTGTTTGATAAAAGTAAATGTACTTTTCTAAAAAAGTGCAACCCACTCACAATATAAAATATTAAATCCCACACCTTTTATCTTGTAAGACTCTCTTTCTCTTTCCATGCTTGTACTTTAAACAACTGTCACGCTTCTTCTAGATTTGACTTTACCACGTATGGAATTGTCAGCCGTACTTAGTTGTTGAAACAAATCTTCGGGATCTTCATTTGTTTGAGGTATCTTTCTCATTTTCCAAAGGATAAGATCAATCCTTTTTGTCTCGTACTTGATCCAAAAAGTGCTTTATACTTTTCCAAATAAAGATCTAAGGCATAATAGAACAACACATGTTCTGCCTTTTACACATGAAACTTACAATATAAAAGGAAGAACATATTTGACATTTTGCTCGACTCGGTTAACAGAATGTACTAAGAACTTTTTCAATTTATACTACTCAGTTGATAGAGTTGATCATTTTAGCAAAGGCTCAGTTGATACCTATTGCTCAGCTGTTCATATAGATGCTTAGTTGATCAATAGTTATACTAGGAAAGCATAAGCTCATGTATTGATATGATCAGTTGATCAAGTATGCTCAGTTGATCATTTAAATACATTAGTTTATGTAAGATAGAGACTTGTGATTTGAAAGACTTACTTAGTTGATGCTCTGGGCCTCAGCTTATCCAAATTCACTCAGCTGATGGTTATAAGTCCTTCAGCTGATCAAAGTGCTTTGCTTAGCTGATGGTTACAAGTCCTTCAGCTAATCAAAGTGCTTTGCTCAGCTGATGGTGTAAGCGCTCAGCTGATCAACTTTCTTTACTCAGCTGATAGATGTTTTTCCTTAGCTGATCATCTTCTACACTTGTCTCTTCATTCAGATGTTCCTCAATTGAAGTCCTTCGGCTGATGCTTTGAGTAGGAGCTACTTCTCAGCTGATGCGTCCATACTTAGTAAAATTTCACTGATCTGATTCAAACAACACATGTTTGAATACTCTCCAAGTCGTACTGAATATAGGGTTTGGTTATTATCAAATTCTATGTTTTAAGATAGATAGAGTTGATTATTAGGGTGAAGTGATTATCTTCCCAACATGTTGTATATTGTTTCAAATTGGAGATATTTATTAAATAACAGTCTCTTTTACACATCTTTTCCCCAAATACAAACGCGCAATGTAAGCAAAATATACTTCTACCTCTATTTAATGAAGTCATTGATCAATCATCAAGAAGTTAATATTTAATTTATTGTTTTTATATAAGTAATCTAAATTCAACAATTGATTATGCAACATGTGATTACTCCATACTAACAAATATTAATAACTCAATTGACCTAGATGTTGAAAGACATGTTGATATCAATGTCAACCCATCAAACAGGGAGATCATCCAAGAGGATCCATACGATTATGTTTATAATGGTATCTCTAAAAAACACTGGGTCTTGAAGAAACAAAAACAATGTGTTAAATGTTGAGCAAAGCGGATAAAATTTGAATTCCCGACTTTGTGTTGCATAGGTGGGAAGACAAAGCTGGCAGACCATCACATTCCTCAAGAATTATCCGATCTATTTACAGCCCAAGATTAATTAGGAAAAGGGTTTAGGAATAACATATGTGCATACAACACAAACTTTTCTTTCACATCGATGGGTGTATCTTTGGATACTACGATGAATAATATGACAGCCGGAGGTTATACTTTTCGTGTCAAAGGAGGGATTTATCATAGAATCCATCAGTTATTTCCAAGGGACGATCAACCGAGGTACTTATAGTTGTATTTCTATGATGCTGAATCTAAGTTTGATCATAGCCAAATCTAGATAAGAATGTAGTCAAAAGTTTGACTGGTGTTCTTTGTGAAAACCCCATTGTGAAAACATTTCGTAGTCTTTCTGAGCTTGGACCACTTGAAAACTATGGAGTTACTCTAAATGCATCGGTGGAGCTTGATCAGAAGGTCTACAACCGTCCAACGACTTCTGAGGTTTGAACATACAAAACCAATATTGCATATTTACATACCTTGTATATATAGAAGCGTAAACCATGTTGAGTTGTAACAAATTGTAGGTTGACGGTATTTGGGTTGAAGGTATTGATAACATCACTGCATACAAGATAAGTATTGTGGTGTATGGAAGGTCTAACTATAGTCAACGGATTCAACCTTACCATGTTTGTTATGATCCGTTGTCATATCTTTTGTTCCTTCCCAACGGAGAGCCTAGCTGGCATCCAAAAATACCAAGGGACGAGGCCTTCGTCAATGAGATTATCAGTGACAATGAAAATATTGAAGATGATGATTCAAAAGGTAAGAACACAAATACAAAAACAAACTATTACCATTGGTATAAACGTAATTGCTATTGTCTAAACTGTACAAATAATTACATTATATTATTTTTAAAACTTCACCGTCATGCTGACACTAAAGGTCATAGGAAGACCATAACTATGCGGGAATACTATTGCTATAAGTTTTAGATTTGATCAAGTACAAACTTGATTCTTTTAAGGGGAGATTGTTACAACAATTTGTGGTTGATGTATATATTAAGACTGAGACTTCGCGTTTAGTTTTTTGTTCTCAAAATCAATTGAAGATAAGAGCGAATTTGTGCCAGGGTATTGTGGACTGCGTCAATGCCAGCGAGGTTAAACCAAATAGAATCGGTCAAATGGTTGTGTTGCCAACATCTTTTGTTGGAGGGCCGTGTGACATGCACAGACGGTTCCTTGATGCCATGACTTTAGTTCAAGATAATGGGAAACTTGATTTTTTTTCCTTACTATGACGTGCAATCCAAATTGGGATGAATACATTAGTGAACTTGAGCCTGGACAAACTACACAAGATCGACCAGATCTTGTAGCAAGAGTGTTTCAAGCCAAATTAGATAACCCGAGGAACAAATCTTCAAAAAATCATATACTTTGTGTGGTCGAGGCATATGTATATGTCATTGAATTTCAAAAATGTGGTTTGCCTCACACTCATCTCCTCCTATAACGAGGCAAGAACACAAGATGACTAATCCGGACCACTATGATAAGATTGTTTCTGCTGAAATTCCAAACCTGCTGAAGTATCCAAAATTGCATGAGTTGGTCCTTAAGCACATGATGCATGGTCCATGTGGTCATTTACTAGAGTCTAGTCCTTGTAGGTAGGGTCAGCAAAAAAAATTCCGTTTTAGGTATCCTAAGCAATTCAGTTACACTACAACACAGGCAAATGACTCCTCTCCATTGTATCAAAGGAGAAATAATGGAATGAAAGCACAGGTACTTGAAAAGACCTTGAATAATAGACGGGTGGTAACATACAACCCAAAGTTGCTAATGATGTACAACTATCACATAAAGTTGAGGTTTGTTCAAGTATAATGTCGGTAAAATATGTTTTCAAGTATGTTTATAAGGGTCATGACAAACGAGTTATCCATATTGATCCGGATGCAGAAGGTGTTGTTGTTAATGAGATTAAAAGGTTTCAAGATACACGTTACGTCTCTCCACCTGAAGCAATGTGGTGGATTTTTAGCTTCTCACTTTCTCAAATACATCCTTTTGTGATGTCATTGCATATTCATCTCCCAAATAAGCAATTAGTTAATTTAAAAAATAATGATAGGATAAGAGATGTTGTTGCTCGGGAAAAAGATAAGAGATCAATGTTGACTGCTTTCTTTGAAATGAATAAACTGGATCAGAGTGCAAGACAATATTTGTACAAAGATTTTTCAAAACACTACACATGGAATGCGAGCTGGTGTAAGTGGATTCCTCGTAAAAAAGGATCAATAAGGGGGAGATTGGTGTTTGATAATCCTGTTGAAGGTGAAAGGTACTACCTACAACTACTTTGACACATGTTAGTGGGACAACAAGTTTTGATGATCTCTACTAGGCCAATGGAGAAACATAAAGAACTTTTCGAAAATCATCTCTCGAGAGAGGGTTAATCGAGATCGATGATAACTTATCACAATGCCTTGCTGAAGCCTCCTTATTTTAAATTCCTAATGTTTGGTAACTGCTGCATGAATATTTGGTCGATACGCACTCTTAGGATGATTTTGAGTTGCGTTGAGAAGTCAGCTATACGTGGACTTGGGCTGGGCTTGTCTAACCGGTTGGTTGAACAGTAGTAGCCTTTCTGTAGCATTTGTTGCTCAGAGGGGATTTTATTGTGCCAATCTAGTGGAAAGCTATCGGTAAACCTTTGCTTTGGCTGGCATAGGTTGTAGGTTCTGCGCCGAACGGCCGGTCTTCTCTGGATATGTGATTACATGATTGATGATTGATTGTGAATGTTTGCATTTGTTGTTTTAGCCTCTACTCACTTAGCTTTGTGCTAATTCCCCACAGTTGTTGTTTTGAAGGTTGGTGTTTGTAGTAGAAGAAGGAAAACTTGATCATTACTCTGATACGTATTTTGAAAAAGAGACGAGCCAGTTATTTTGTAACATGAAACAGTTGATAATGATGTTGTTGACTTTTGAACAAATGAATGTATATTTGTGAATATTGGTTTTATATTATCAAGTTAGTTTTAATTAGCTTCCGCAGTGCGTGATTGAAAAAATGGCTTGTGATTTTCCGGTGATACAGTTTGGTATCAGAGCCTGGGTTTGGCGATGCATGCACGGCTTGAGTGTTGCATTCCCAAATCTTGGCTCGTGACGGGTCAAGCTTTCCTTCGGGGGAATTAGGGTGAGTTAGAGTTGTCAGTAGTAGTTAGTATTTTGGATACTAATGGTTTATGCTAATGAGCTATGAGGTGATGTGATTGTAACAGATTATGGCGGATAAAGAGACTCCCATCCTACCTCCTGTGACCCAATCTACAACAGAGGCACTAGTTATCGAAGATTTGAGTAATGTAAACCAGACAGGAACATCTGGTCAGGAACAAGAAGAAGATCAGAGTGAATATATCTTTAAACTGGAAAATGAATTGATGGATCTCAGGAATAAAGTCCTTAATATGGAGCAGAGATTAAACCAACCGGAACCAACACCTATACCAATTGCGATAACCACACAAGCAACAGTACCACCAGTGTCAGTACCCTTACCACCGATGACTCAAATGATGCAGCAACCTTTCATCTATCCGTATCCAGAACCTGAAGGTCACCCATTTGGTTTTCCAGGATATAAACAACCATGTACGTATAAGCAGTTCCTCGACTGTAAACCATCTAAATACCGAGGGAGTTCTGTTCCCAGTTTCACGTTGAACTAGCTTAGAGAAATGACGAAGACCTTAGATGCTTGCAATTGTGAAAACGAGTTGAAAGTAAAATACGCATCGAGGACGTTAAAAGGGGACGCAATGGTTTGGTGGGATTCAATTACCGGCCACTTTACAGAGCAACAACTGGAGAGTATTACCTGGAGTCAATTCCAGGAAAAGTTATGTGAACAGTATTGTGGTACTTTTGAGATTGCAAGGATTAAAAGAGAATTTATGGAGTTGCAGATGACTGGGAATATGACGGTAGACCAATTGATTAAACAATTCAACGAGAAAATGCGATTTGCAAAGCACTAGGTACCCGATGAAGAGTCAAAGATCGCCCATTTCGTTGGAGCATTACATCCGGATCTTTGTAGCGCCACCAGGTGGCTACTACCCTATCCCAAGCCTTCACGTTAGCCAAGTCAGCTGAAGGGGATTTAATAGCAAGGAACAGGTTGAGTGGAGAAACAATTTCCCAGCAGAAATCAAGGTTTGAACATTACAACACTCAACAAAGGCAAGGAGGGCAGGGCAGTGGTAACCGTCAAGGTGGTCAGAATAGAACATCTACTACAGGTGGGTCTGCTCAGAGGGCACCTTGGTGCAACAAGTACAAGTCTTATCATCACGGGCAATGTACGCCCCAATCCATGAGATGTGTAAAGTGTGGTCAATTTGGCCACGATTTGAAGAATTGAAGACTACCGAGGAGCGTCTGCTGGAATTGTCTGAAAGAGGGGCACCGAGTTAGTGATTGGCCAGAGTAAGAAAGTGGGATCTAGATCAGGAGGGGGAGGTGCTGGGGGATCATCTTCAGCAGGGCAGAAAAGAAAGAACCCACCCACTGCTGAGGGTCGGGCATTTAGGATGACTGTGGATGATGCTACTACCATAGATGATGTGATAACCGGTATGTTTTTAATAAACTCTATTCCTGCTAGAGTGTTATTTGATTCAGGGGAAAACCGCTACTTTGTATCTGTAGAATTCTGTTGTAGGTTGAATGTGCCTTTAACTGATCTAGCTTATGCTTTAGAAATTGAGGAAGCGCATGATATGATGGTTCCGGTCACGACTGCTGTGGCTGGAGCCAAGATAGATATAGACGGTATTTGTTTTCCTGTTTATTTTCTTGTAATGCCGTTATCTGGGTTCGATGTGGTGCTCGGGATGGAATGGCTGTGTCTGAATCAGGCCAGTATCAAGTGTCACAAGAAGTTGATTTCCTTCCCATGGGCTAATGGCACAAGAGTGGTAGCAAGGGGTGAAAAGGTTGGGTCTGTAATCCCAATTATCTCATGTTTGAAGGCTAGAAAGGCGTTGGATAAAGGTTGTGAATCGTATCTGGCCTATGTTATTGATGGAAAGAAAGAGAAGCAAACAGTGAACGACATCCGGGTGGTAACGGAATACCCGGAGGTGTTTCCAGAGGAATTACCAGGGCTACCTCCAGTTCGTGAGATAGAGTTCAAGATAGATCTGATTCCTGGTTCCCGACTAGTGGCAAAGGCACCGTACAGGTTGGCACCTTCATAGATTCGGGAAATGATGACTCAGATACAGAATTTGTTAGATAAAGGGTTTATACGTCCAAGTTCATCTCCGTGTGGAGCACCAGTTTTGTTTGTGAAGAAGAAAGACGGTACGTTGCGTATGTATATCGGCTACCGTGAGTTGAATAAGAGAACCATAAAGAACAAGTACCCATTGCCAAGAATTGATGATCTATTTGATCAACTACAGGGAGCTTCGTTCTTTTCTAAGATAGATTTGAGATCTGGGTATCATCAAGTGCGAGTTTCAGAGGAAGATGTATCAAAGACGACTTTTTGTACGCGCTATGGGCACTACGAGTATTTGGTTATGCCATTCGTCTTAACCAATGCACCTGCAATTTTCATGGATTTAATGAACAGAGTCTGTCGACCATTTCTTGATGATTTTGTAATAGTTTTCATTGATGACATATTGGTATATTCAAAGACTGAGGTAGAGCACGAGCATCATTTGAGACAGATTTTGGAGACACTGAAGAAAGAGCATTTGTTTGCTAAGTTCTCTAAGTGCGAATTCTGGTTGAGAGAGGTACAGTTCTTGGGGCATGTGATCTGTGACGAGGGAGTAAAATTGGATCCTTCAAAGGTAGAGGCAGTTATGAATTGGAACGGTCCAAAGACACCGTCCGAGATCAAGAGTTTTCTGGGGTCAGATGGATACTACCGCAGGTTTATAAAAGACTTCTCCAAGATTGAGGGTCCGTTGACTAAGTTGACTCGAAAGGACGTGAAATTTGAATGGGGCAGTGAACAGGATAAAGCCTTCCAGATGTTGAAACAGTTGTTATGTCAGGCCCCTATTCTTGCATTGCCAAGTGGCTCAGAGGATTTCATAGTTTATTGCGATGCATCGTTTGCTGGATTAGGTTGTGTACTTATGCAGAGGGATCGGGTGATTGCGTATGCTTCAAGGCAGTTGAAACCCCATGAGAAGAATTACCTAACACATGATTTAGAATTGGCAGCAATTGTATTTGCCCTGAAGCTGTGGAGACATTACTTGTATGGTACCAAGTGCGTGATTTGTACCGACTATAAGAGCCTACAATATGAATTTACACAGAAAGAGTTTAATATGAGACAGAGACGCTAGGTGGAATTGATTAAAGACTATGATTGTGAAATAAGATATCACCCAGGTAAAGCAAATGTGGTAGCAGATGCTTAAGCCGCAAGGGAGCGGGAAGTTCTATCCAATTTATGCGTATTGAGATTGTATCTGATCTAGTGGATTGACTAAAGTCTGCACAGTTGGAGGCTCTGAAGGAAGAAGACTTGAAGAATGAACTGACGAAGAAGCGTAAAGACGAACTTGCTGATGATTCCCGTGGATTGAAAACATATAAGACTCGTGTATGGGTGCCTATGCTCAGAGATTTGAGGAAGCTGATTTTGACAGAAGCACACAAGTCCAGATTGTCAGTACACCCAGGAAGCACTAAAATGTAAAACGACCTGAAAGTGCTTTACTGGTGGCCTACTATGAAAACAGATGTGGCACAGTTTGTGTAATCATGTAATATCTGTGCACAGGTGAAGGCAGAGCATCAGAAGCCTTATGGATCCTTAAAGCAATTGGAAACTCCTGAGTGGAAGTGGGAACATATAACTATGGATTTCGTGACTAAACTTCCACGAACTCAGAGGAATAATGATATGATTTGGGTGATTGTGGATCGGCTGACCAAGAGTGCTCACTTTCTGGCTACATGTAAGACGGCCTCTCTAAGTAAATTGGCTCAACTTTATGTGAACGAGATTGTTGCAAGGCATGGCATGCCGTTGTCAATAGTATCTGACAGAGACTCTAGATTCGTTTCTAACTTCTGGAGGAGTTTACAGAGAGAATTGGGGACGAGGATTAACCTGAGTACTGCTTATCATCCCCAGACTGATGGTCAAACTGAACGTACCATACAAACACTTGAAGATATGTTGCGAGCTTGTGTAATTGAGTATGGTGGATCTTGGGATTCACACCTGCCGTTAATTGTGTTTGCGTACAATAATTCTTACCACTCTATGAAGGTATTTGTTTGGCATAATCGAGTAGCAACGGAAGCAATATATAATACAAAAATAATAAGCTAACCAAACAAACACTTCCCATGGACCAATATCTAGACATGGAATTGCAACTAAAATATAATAAACAAGATAGAAGAAAAGTTATACCACAACTCAAGCACAATGATCTTCCTCTTGTCAATCTTCAAGAACTCAAGCAAGTCAAGGCTTCAAGAATGCAAACAAGGATTCCTCTAATGAATTCCACCCCAAGCAACCTTGATTCCCAAATGCTAGTTTGTTGATGCACAACCACCAAAACAACAATCAAGTGTGTGTATGTTTGCTTCTTGTGCTCAAGAACACCAAGAACAAGAGAGAGAGAGTTCTAGTATCAACCAACAGACCAAGTGATAGCCAAAAGCCTCAACAAGAGCAGATAACTTGTGATCTCTTTGCCTACCACAATTATGAGAAGTTAACCACATTAAACCAAGTGTTTAAGGCTGTTAATTCTGCTGTTACAGCGAACGTACACGGCCCGTGTGGGTCTACACGGCCGTGTAGGCCCAAAGTCCACGGCCCCAATTGGGCTAAGACGGCTCGTGTCTAACAGGCACTACACGGCCCGTGTAGGCCCAAACTACACGACCTTGAATTGGGCTAATACGCCTCGTGTATGTTGGACTGGACACGGCCCGTGTTCAGGAACACGGCCCGTGTACCATCCTGTCAAAACCCATTTTGGCCTTTTCCTCTCTTTTGCTTGATCGTGTTGCCGGAATCATTACTTGGTGTGTGACCCAATAGGCCTATACCTCATCGGTAGTGCAATTAACTCGTTCGTGTCAGCGGGCATATTCCAACAGACTCCCACTTGCACGTGGCACGACTACGAAAAATAACACAAACATAGAGCGGCCTCTAGCAAGACATCTATGCTCCCAAGTCAGTATAGGATATGCCACTCTTGACAAGATCCCAATCATAAAATGATTGTCCTAAAGATAAATGAACATATAATCCCTTTGTTCGTGATATCCTATGTGAACACAAGGCATGGAATAAAGTCAATCTTCAGATCGTTCACGATTATGTTTCTCGATTGTAGATTAGTGGTGACCAACAAACCAAGTTAACATTGATCCATCATCAATATAACTTGAGCACGGCCATGCATATGAACGTCATCACTCAATCATCGAGGGGCCCATGGATATCTTCTCTATACATAGAGGAACAAATTCCTTTCGACTACATAGTCCCGCCACATAGATAATACTCTACCCAATCGTCTCCCTTATAACGACCAGTTACGGACCGCGTTAGAAAACGATCAAAGCAAAGCAGACCTATGCTTTGGAATCACATGTGTTTCTAGTTTAAGGATGAAACGCCATCATCATCCCGAATTTCTTATGACTAGAACCATGAAGCGAACTCGGGTGCGGGTCCTCCAATCACTTGAAACCCCTTTCAAGTATAGGCAAGAATCACGTTTAACAAAACCAACTCTTTACCTCAATCTTAATTTATACTTCCTTCCCATAAAGTATAACCGATTGTGGAGATTTTAGAATGATAAACATTCTCGGAAGTGTTTAAACATGCTAAGATGGAACACAATAAGGATTCATAAAATACCCGCCCTCGGCGTATTATTAAATCTCCATTTAATAATCGATATGGTATGAATTGCAATATTGCTTAATGTCCCCAAAATATAAGCACAAATCAATCATAAACCAAACCATATTCAAGCCAAGTTATACGCATTAAACATGCTAATGGACCTAGTATGACAAACACCACTAGTCCATAACAACGGCTTAACTAGTGGATTTGTCCCACAACATCCACAAGATCTTTTGTTATTCAATTATATCTCTTTTGACAAGACTACTTCAAAAGTATGCATCAAAGAGATCTTTCTTTTCAAAAAAGTTAAAGTAATCACACCCTCATTGTCTCAAAAGCCCACAATAGGGTTAGTGATACTTAAGAATCAACAAACAACACCACAAGTTAGGATCATCAACTTTGATCAAAGATCAACCGTTATCCTAGCAGAAACACGCATTAGAGTAACTACTTACTCCAAGCCTATTCAAGTCGTCAAACATCAAGAACATATCTCTATATTTCTTGAACTAAATACTATCCAATTTTGTATCTCTTAAATGCCTCTATGAAGCAGTAATTCCTGAATTAGGTTTGTAGATCACCTAATATCGGGACATTATCTTCCATAGACATTTAACACTAGGAATACAACAAAGCTCCCACTAGCCCTGACATACGTAAAAGGTTTTATCTATGCTTTTAGAAAACTCATCACTATGATCTTCTAATAGTAAGCAAAGATATCTTTCCTTCAAGATGCAAGAATAAGCCCGAAGTGGTCTTATCCACTTTTGTAGACATAATTCGGACACTACGGACGTATATTAAGACCCTCGGAGAGTGTTATAAGCACTTCCTCATCATATTGTTCCATGACGGAACGCGGTCATTAATATCCACGAGTACCAAACATTCTTCAACATAGGCACTAGGACAAGTTTTTCCATAACCATCATGAAAACTTTACCACTAGTCGGTATTTGAAGTTGTCTACAATTCCATCCATGTTAATCCCAACACTACCACCTTGGTTTGCACCTAAGTTTGGGATCAAATCAAGTCAAGTACTTGGACATTCCAAATGGATTGCATCTCTTTATCATTTACTTCTTTTATTTATAGCGAATTCTGGATCCACTACGTCTTCCGATAGGTGGCGAACTCAACAAGACTCACCATTAAGTCATTACCACTTAGATATGAGAAACCCATATCTCTTTGGCTCTATATGACTCTAATCAGAATTAAAAGAATTAATGATTCTTAGTCAGGCATACCAGCATAACCATGCTGATCATCTATCAAAGATATCAGATTATATGCTAGTATCATCATCAAGTCTTCATTTAAGTTCCACGTTCTTCCACTGGAATGCCTTAGTTTTAGCTTCTTTCTTCTTCCCCTTTTAAGCAACAAACATTGTTCTCAAAAGTTTAAATAACTAAAACTTAGAAGAACTCCTCAAATGTATTAGCACTTCTTGATTTCAAGTTTATCCTTCTCCCACTGAATGTAGAATGGATAACTCCGAACTACTAAGATAGACAAGCAGAGAACCTTTCTAGTCGTATCTTAATAAATGCTAAATAGACTATCTATTGAATTTGGATTTGAGGACTTATTCACAATGGCAAATGAATATCCCAACAAATCGGACACACATTCTCGACCCGTCATAAACCGGATCAATAACAACCGGTTCCCTACTCCATGACACCATGTACCAATGTGTCTTAGTAGGACATGAATTGTGAAACAATTCCACAATTCACTATATGGTCATCCAATATATAGATAATAGATACCTTAGCATCTTAACTAGATCTAAGGACCTTGATCTATGTGCCCTATTGACTCTTAAAGTTGTTTTGGCTAATTTTGAACACCAACAAGGTTTCAGACATATGCCTAAACTAATAAACGTCTTTCAATTACTACCATCAAGGTAGTGATGAAGAGGTTTTCTTTCGTTATTCTTTGTGGTATGCTTGAACGGATTATCCACAAAATGTGATCAATATCCAACAAGCTTATAATCCTCTCACAAACTCCGGCGAAGGATCTCATAATCATCTTAGCTTAATAAACAAGATCCTAACCACATGGATCTAGGCGATATATTTCTTGTTTATGTGATTAAGTTGATTATCACACAAAGATAACTCATCCAAACTATTTTGGATTCAGAATCAATTATTCATGAATATTCTATTACTTGTAACAAATCCTTGTGTATGCCATGACATGGGAAATTTTAAACAAAAATATCTCACAATAGATTTTCATAATAAATTTCGTATTTTAAGAATAACTCATCGTCACCACATGTAAAGTTGTACGCCACGCAGGGCAAAACAACACATGAGCTATGACATAAAACCTTGAATAAATAACGTTTAAAAAGGTTCAACATCAATTCTTAAAACTTTAAAATTTTTGTTCACCGTAATTAAAGCGAGCATACAAAGAGATGTTACTTGCCACGCAGGGCAATAAAGTAATAAATAAACCGGTGACAAAAGCGAGATCAAGTCTCCTTATCTTCTCTTGGAGGACAATCACCATGGTTTCCTCGTTCGAGATCCGGTTCTTCATGCTTTTCTTTCAACAAAGGACCTACACTTTGTAACAAACAAATTTTTGACAAACGTGAGTCAATCCGCTCAGGTCAACAACCCAGCTTATAGAAGAATAGCAATGAATCATGAACGTACCTGAAGATGGAAAGTTAACTCTCTCTTTTCTGAGAAGTTTTATATCCTCTCGGCACGTAGGGCAGGCGTGACGGCCCCAATTTCCAAATCTTCCACAGAAGTAGCAAACCACCTTTTCTTGAGTCTCATCTTGAGGCACATTCTCTATGTCCTTCGACTCAATATTAAGGATAGGCTTGGGAACCCCAACCTTTCCTTTTAGGGTCGGTTTCTTCTTCCTTTTCTTTTGTTTCTTGAAGCTCAATGCGGGAGTGGTTGAGGCGGAATTATGCTTGGCCATGTCAGATTCCGCACACTTCAACTTGTCATGCAATTCGCTTAAGGACTTCTCCAATCCTTGCATATGATAGTTTGTGACAAACTGTTCATATGATGCGGGCAGAGACTGGAGTACAATATCCACAGTGAGCTCTATCCCAATAGAAAATCCTAACCTCTCCATTTGGTCCACGTTCGCCTTCATCTTAAGGACGTGAAGACCAACATTCCCGCCTTCCTGCAGCCTACAACCGACTAGACTTTTAACACACTCATAGTGTTCCTGCCTAACTTGCTGTTGGAACATGTCCTTGAGCTTTTTTAACATATTGTACACACTCATGTGCTCGAGCTGCTTTCGCAACTCCGAGCTCATAGTTGACAACATGAGGCAGGCAACATCGTGCGTGTCCTCAACACGTTTTTCATACCCGTATCAGACGACCCAAGTCACGTTGGTAGTAGGTGGCTCCGGAAGGGGTTCCTCAAGGATGTGCAACTTTGACTCATGGCGAAGGACAATCCTCAATTGCCTAAGCCATGCAATAAAGTTCACCCCCGTGAGTTTCTCCCTTTCTAGGAACACACGAAGTGAGATGTTTGACGTGGTATTGTTATGGTTTGACATCTATAAATAACAATAATACGAGTTTTGGTTAGTTTAGATAAACCTTGTTAAAAATAATTACCTCATAGTTTTAGACAAAAACAACTATTTATAACAAGGGCTAAGAACCTTATTTCACCTCGCACGTGACGGGTTTACCGCGGATCACGTGGCGAAGCTATTTAGGCTGGCAACCATTTTGCCAATTGTAATCTCTATTACAACTCTTAGACACTTGCGGGATCCGTTGACATCCATTATGTCGGTTGGCATGTTTGATCCCTTCCTTACACCAATCTTAATATATAATTTTTTGTTTAGCTCGTGCTTAGCTCGACAACTAATTAAGAATTATATACTAAAATTGTAAACCGTCTGACCAGACACACGGGTGGCACTCCCGACCATCAATTGGCTCGTGCTTAGCTCGATAACCAATCATGCGAGTTACCCCACTCACCTTCCACACAACTACGCAAGGAATGACTCGTGCTTAGCTCGACAATCATCCTTGTTTTGTTAGATTCGGGTGGTGTCATCTTACGGATGGTGCGTGATTTACATTTTGAAAAACGGGATTTTGTTTCCGGTTTCTAAAAACCTTCTTGTGAATTAACAAAGTAAGTGTCAAAACGATTTTTAAGCACTTTTAAATATAATACCAAGTTTATATTTTCTTTGTCAATTCTATTCGCGCGAGATTGTTAACCATTTTAACAAACGTTGTATTTTATTTAAGTTTATAGAGAAATTGTCTAGCATGCGAATCCTAATTCATGCATAGAAAAATAAAACACAACCACGCAAATATATGTATGTATAATTCGGTAACATGCCCAAAAATCCTATGCGTTTCCCCGTGAGCCACAACGGGGAAAACAAGGCGAAAACCTAAGGACAAGGTAAAGTCTCGTTGGGTGAGCTCCCACCGAATCCAACACCTCCAATAGCGTGTTGATTCCTTCTCGCCAAGACGTCATCACCATGACTCCCGTTGATTTCTCCGGTTCTAATTCTATACTATTTACAAATACATAGAATATATATATAAACGACACGTAGGTCGCATTCCTACACTATTTATACAAATACACGGAATAAAACAAAGGGCAT
Source organism: Dittrichia graveolens (assembly GCA_038502395.1). Taxonomy (NCBI): domain Eukaryota; kingdom Viridiplantae; phylum Streptophyta; class Magnoliopsida; order Asterales; family Asteraceae; genus Dittrichia; species Dittrichia graveolens. Next base: position 65,189,108 of record JARJIL010000001.1, read on the forward strand.
GCAAGCCGCACCAACAAATATATAAATAAATAAATAAATAAATATTTACATCAATACGGCACGTAGGCCACCAAAAACCGAATCAATCAACCACCACAACATATAGGTCTAAGGGCATATCGTGTTACCGAATTAACCAAACGCAACATAAGAGAAACATGGTGTGCCACACAAAACCATGATATAAATATATATCTATATTTTAGTCAAGATTGTCAACAACATCAAAGGCACCAAAATGACAATCCTTGTACATATGCATTAGTGTACCAAACCATTTTTGAGACACATATTCATATATACATTTATAAGTATATATTTGTGTACACTTCATGCCAAGTTACAACAAATATATAAATATAAAAACTAAAATATATTAACACATCTACGAATAAATCTATTCTAGCACAACAAGAGTCTCAATGGAAAAACCAATTTTAAGAAAACAATTTTCTTATATAAATTTACTTATATGGTTTTGAGACTTGATGTAAAAACTAACATCTTAGGTAGGCTACAAATATACCAATTTTAGCCTAACATGAATCTACATGAAAAACCATTTCTAGATAATATAAAAATATTTATATGATTATTATGTAGGCTACAAATATATCAATTTTAGCCTAACAAAAATCTACACGAAAAACTTTCAAGAAGACAATTTTCTTGTATAAAATATTCATACGGTTTTTCTAGACTCGTTAGTGCAAAGCCATGTTAGATATGGCTCTGATACCACTGAAGGTACTTGTTTGGCATAATCGAGTAGCAACGGAAGCAATATATAATACAAAAATAATAAGCTAACCAAACAAACACTTCCCATGGACCAATATCTAGACATGGAATTGCAACTAAAATATAATAAACAAGATAGAAGAAAAGTTATACCACAATTCAAGCACAATGATCTTCCTCTTGTTAATCTTCAAGAACTCAAGCAAGTCAAGGCTTCAAGAATCAAAACAAGGATTCCTCTAATGAAGTCCACCCCAAGCAACCTTGATTCCCAAATGCTAGTTTGTTGATGCACAACCACCAAAACAACAATCAAGTGTGTGTATGTTTGCTTCTTGTGCTCAAGAACACCAAGAACAAGAGAGAGAGAGAGTTCTAGTATCAACCAAGAGACCAAGTGATAGCCAAAAGCCTCAACAAGAGCAGATAACTCGTGATCTCTTTTCCTACCACAATTATGAGAAGTTAACCACATTAAACCAAGTATTTAAGGCTGTTAATTATGTTGTTACAGCGAACGTACACGGCCCGTGTAGGCCCAAAGTCCACGGCCACAATTGGGCTAAGACGGCCCGTGTCTAACAGGCACTACACGGCCCGTGTAGGCCTAAACTACACGACCTTGAATTGGGCTAATACGCCTCGTGTATGTTGGACTGGACACGGCCCGTGTTCAGGAACACGGCCCGTGTACCATCCTGCCAAAACCCATTTTGGCCTTTTCCTCTCTTTTGCTTGATCGTGTTGCCGGAATCAATACTTGGTGTGTGACCCAATAGGCTTATACCTCATCGGTAGTGCAATTAACTCGTTCGTGTCAGCGGGCATATTCCAACACTCTAGTATAGGGATGCCTCCGTACGAAATGTTATACGGTCGTCGTTGCCGTACTTCGACATGTTGGTTAGAGGCTGGTGAGAAATAGTTTGCAGGACCTGAGATAGTTCAAATAACAGCGATAAGGTTGTAATCGCCAGAGATAAGTTGAAAGCAGCCAGAGATAGACAGAAAATGTATGCAGATTAGCAGGTTTGTGGTTTGGGTTTAATTGTTTTGTTATGATTAAATGGCTAATTAATTGGTTAATTAATTATGAGTATGTTTATATGCATGTATTTGTATGTATGTATGTGGGAAGCCGTATGTAGGTATGTATCTATGCATGTATGTATTTGTGTACGTGTACATATGTGTGTATGTGAATTAATAGGTGATTGCCACCTCATGCTTAAACTAAGTACGCATGTTGAAGTGTGAATAATAATTGTCATTTTACCAAAATTAAGAAAGGTGTAAGTGTGTGTTTGTGAGTTCCTCTCTCTGCCAAGCAAACCAAAGGAAAAGAAAGAAAGAAGATAGCATCGGATCTCATTTTATTGTGTGAATTAAATCAAGTTAAAGGTTAGATGTTATTGCTATCATGATAAAATGTTTAGTTGAATGATTTCTGGTAGAAATAACATGTTTTTATGATGAACTATAGAATCAGTTTTGAAGAACTATGAGTTTTGATGGATTTTATGTGTTCATACGATTTGTATGTTTATATGATGAAGTGATGCATGAATCTGTGTTTAAATATGTTTAAACATGTTTCTGTTATGATTTTATGAACATTATGAATTCTGGGTTTTTAAGTTTTGATGGTGATTTGAAGTTATTGGATTTTGTTGGGGAAGAAGGTGAATTCCGTTGGTTTAGAAATCCGTATGGTAAAACCGAGAATGAAAACTAATAGCCTAAATCCAGAAGTCATGGAAAACTGATACTTATGAATCCGGTTGTTTAATCCGGGATTGAAAACCGAAACTCAAATCCGATACACTTGAAATCCGGATATATAGAATCCGACACTTTAGAATCGGACAACAATGAAATCCGATTGTAAGGAAAATCCGATATTTTGGAATCAATCGGATTCCCAAATCCGAGGGTAGTGTAATCCGGTATACAGGTTGCGGATTCTTGGAAATCCGGGAGATTAAAGAAATCCGATACTTTGTGTTTAAAATTATATATTTTTATTATTTATTAATTGATGAATGATTTATAAATATATGGATAAGATATATTTATGAGATTGAGACTGATTTAGTTATTGCTGTGTTTACAGGCAATCCAAAAGCTCAGTAAAATTAGATATCTGAGTTCAAGCTGAAATTGAGGTGAGTGGACGTTAAACACGGATGGTAAAGATTGCAGTTAATTTTATTGATGTGAAGCATGATTATGGTTTGAGATTGGATTGATTAAACTGCTGATTGTGATATGAAATGTTGATAACTACTGCATGAATATTTTGTCGATACGCACTCTTAGGATGATTTTGAGTTGCGTTGAGAAGTCAGCTATACATGGACTTGGGTTGGGCTTGTCTAACCGGTTGGTTGAACAGTGGTAGCCTTTCTATTGCATTTTTTGCTCAGAGGGGAGTTTACTATGCCAATCTAGTGGAAAGCTATCGGTAAACCTTTGCTTTGGCCGGCATTAGTTGTAGGTTCTGCGTCGAACCGCCGGTCTTCTCTGGATATGTGATTACATGATTAATGATTGATTGTGAATGTTTGCATTCGTTTTTTTAGCCTGTACTCACTTAGCTTTGTGCTAATTCCCCACAGTTGTTGTTTTAAAGGTTGGTGTTTGTAGTAGAAGAAGGAAAAGTTGATCATTACTCTGATACGTATTTTGAAAAAGAGACGAGCCAGTTATTTTGTAACACCAAATAGTTGATAATGATGTTGTTGACTTTTTAACAAATGAATGTATATTCGTGAATATTGGTTTTATATTATCAAGTTAGTTTTAATTAGCTTCCGTAGTGCGTGATTAAAAAAATGTCTTGTGATTTTCCAGTGTTACAGTTTGGTATCAGAGCCTGGGTTTGGCGATGCATGCACGGCTAGAGTGTTGCATTCCCAAATCTTGGCTCGTGACGGGTCAAGCTTTCCTTCGGGGGAATTAGGGTGAGTTAGAGTTGTCAGTAGTAGTTAGTATTTTGGATACTAACGGTTTATGCTAATGAGCTATGAGGTGATGTGATTGTAACAGATTATGGCTGATAGAGAGACTCCCATCCTACCTCCTGTGACCCAATCTACAACAGAGGCACCAGTTATCGAAGATTTGAGTAATGTAAACCAGGCAGGAACATCTGGTCAGGAGCAAGAAGAAGATCAGAGTGAATATATCTTTTAACTGAAAAATGAATTGATAGATCTCAGGAATAAAGTCCTTAATATGGAGCAGAGATTAAACCAACCAGAACCAACACCTATACCAATTGCGATAACCGCACAAGCAACAGTACCACCAGTGTCAGTACCCTTACCACCGATGACTCAAATGTTGCAGCAACCTTTCTTCTATCCGTATCCACAACTTGGAGGTTACCCATTTGCGTTTCCAGGATATAAACAACCATGTAAGTATAAGCAGTTCCTCGACTGTAAACCATCTGAATACCGGGGGAGTTCTGATCCCAGTTTCACGTTGAACTGTCTTAGAGAAATGACGAAGACCTTAGATGCTTGCAATTGTGAAAACGAGTTGAAAGTAAAATACGCATCGAGGATGTTAAAACGGGACGCAATGGTTTGGTGGGATTCAATTACCGGCCACTTTACAGAGCAACAACAGGAGAGTATTACCTGGAGTCAATTCCAGGAAAAGTTATGTGAACAGTATTATGGTACTTTTGAGATTGCAAAGATTAAAAGCGAAATTATGGAGTTGCAGATGACTAGGAATATGATGGTGGACCAATTGATTAAACAATTCAACGAGAAAATGCGATTTGCAAAGCACAAGGTACCCAATGAAGAGTCAAAGATCGCCCATTTCGTTGGAGCATTACATCCGGATCTTTGTAGCGCCACCAGATGGGCTACCTCCCTATCCCAAGCCTTCACGTTAGCCAAGTCGGCTGAAGGGGATTTAATGGCAAGGAACATGTTGAGTGGAGAAAGAATTTCCCAGCAGAAATCGAGGTTTGAACATTACAACACTCAATAGAGGCAAGGAGGGCAGGGCAGTGGTAACCGTCAAGGTGGTCAGAATAGAACGTCTACTACAGGTAGGTCTGCTCAGAGGGCACCTTGGTGCAACAGGTGCAAGTCTTATCATCACGGGCAATGTACGCCCCAATCCATGAGATGTGTAAAGTGTGGTCTGTTTGGCCACGATTTGAAGAATTGCAGACTACCGAGGAGCGTCTGCTGGGATTGTCAGAAAGAGGGGCACCGAGTTGGTGATTGCCCATTGAGTAAGAAAGTGGGATCTGGGTCAGGAGGGGGAGGTGCTGGGGGATCATATTCAGCAGGGCAGAAAAGAAAGAACCCACCCACTGCTGAGGGTCGGGAATTCAGGATGACTGTGGATGATGCTACTACCATAGATGATGTGATAACCGGTATGTTTTTAATAAACTCTATTCCTGCTAGAGTGTTATTTAATTCAGGGGCAAACCGCTCCTTTGTATCTGTAGAATTCTGTGGTAGGTTGAATGTGCCTTTAACTGATCTAGCTAATGCTTTAGAAATTGAGGTAGCGCATGATATGATGGTTCCGGTCACGACTGCTGTGGCTGGAGCCAAGATAGATATAGACGGTATTTGTTTTCCTGTTTATTTTCTTGTAATGCTGTTATCTGGGTTCGATGTGGTGCTCGGTATGGATTTGCTGAGTCTGAATCAGGCCAGTATCAAGTGTCACAAGAAGTTGATTTCCTTCCCATTGGCTAATGGCACAAGAGTGGTAGCAAGGGGTGAAAAGGCTGGGTCTGTAGTCCCAATTATCTCATGTTTGAAGGCTAGAAAGGCGTTGGATAAAGGTTGTGAATCGTATCTGGCCTATGTTATTGATGGAAAGAAAGAGAAGCAAACAGTGAACGACATCAGGGTGGTAACGGAATACCCGGAGGTGTTTCAAGAGGAATTACCAGGGCTACCTCTAGTTCGTGAGGTAGAGTTCAAGATAGATCTGATTCCTGGTTCCCGACTAGTGGCAAAGGCACTGTACAGGTTGGCACCTTCATAGATTCGGGAAATGATGACTCAGATACCGGATTTGTTGGATAAAGGGTTTATATGTCCAAGTTCATCTCCGTGGGGAGCACCTGTTTTGTTTGTGAAGAAGAAAGACGGTACGTTGCGTATGTGTATCGACTACCGTGAGTTAAATAAGAGAACCATAAAAAACAAGTACCCATTGCCAAGAATTGATGATCTGATTGATCAACTACAGGGAGCTTCGTTCTTTTCTAAGATAGATTTGAGATCTGGGTATCATCAAGTGCGAGTTTCAGAGGAAGATGTATCAAAGACGACTTTTCGTACGCGCTATGGGCACTACGAGTATTTGGTTATGCCATTCGTCTTAACCAATGCACCTGCAATTTTCATGGATTTAATGAATAGAGTCTGTCGACCATTTCTTGATGATTTTGTAATAGTTTTCATTGATGACATACTGGTATATTCAAAGACTGGGGTAGATCACGAGCAGCATTTGAGACAGATTTTGGAGACACTGAAGAAAGAGCATTTGTTTGCTAAGTTCTCTAAGTACGAATTCTGGTTGAGAGAGGTACAGTTCTTGGGGCATGTGATTTGTGACGAGGGAGTGAAAGTGGATCCTTCAAAGGTAGAGGCAGTTATGAATTGGAACGCTCCAAAGACACCGTCCGAGATCAAGAGTTTTCTGGGGTTAGCTGGATACTACCGCAGGTTTATAAAAGACTTCTCCAAGATTGCGGGTCCGTTGACTAAGTTGACTCGAAAGGACGTGAAACTTGTATGGGGCAGTGAACAGGATAAAGCCTTCCAGATGTTTAAACAGTTGTTGTGTCAGGCCCCTATTCTTGCATTGCCAAGTGGCTCAGAGGATTTCATAGTTTATTGCGATGCATCGTTTGCTGGATTACATTGTGTACTTATGCAGAGGGATCGGGTGATTGCGTATGCTTCAAGGCAGTTGAAACCCCATGAGAAGAATTACAAGACACATGATTTAGAATTGGCAGTAGTTGTATTTGCCCTGAAGCTCTGGAGACATTCCTTGTATGGTACCAAGTGCGTGATTTATACCGACCATAAGAGCCTATAGTATGTATTAACACAGAAAGAGTTGAATATAAGACAGAGACGCTGGGTGGATTTGATTAAAGACTAAAATTGCGAAATAAGATATCACCCAGACAAATCAAACGTGGTAGCAGATGCCTTAGGCCGCAAGGGAGCGGGAAGTTCTATCCAATTTATGCGTATTGAGATTGTCTCTGATCTAGTGGATAGACTAAAGTCTGCACAATTGGAGGCTCTGAAGGATGAAAACTTGAAGAATGAACTGATGAAGAAGCGTAAAGACGAACTTGCTGATGATTCCCGTGGATTGAAAACATATAAGACTCGTGTATGGGTGCCTATGCTTAGAGATTTGAGGAAGCTAATTTTGACAGAAGCACACAAGTCTAGATTGTCAGTACACCCAGGAAGCACTAAAATGTATAACGACCTGAAAGTGCTTTACCGGTGGCCTACTATGAAAACAAATATGGCACAGTTTGTGGAATCATGTCATATCTGTGCACAGGTGAAGGCGGAGCATCAGAAGCCTTACGGATCCTTAAAGCAATTGGAAATTCCTGAGTGGAAGTCGGAACATATAACTATGGATTTCGTGACTAAACTTCCGCGAACTCAGAGGAATAATGATATGATTTGGGTGATTGTGGATCGGCTGACCAAGAGCGCTCACTTTCTGGCTACATGTTGTTGGAATATGCCCGCTGACACGAATGAGTTAATGACACTACCGATGAGGTATAGGCCTATTGGGTCACACACCAAGTATTGATTTTGGCAATACGATCAAGCAATAGAGAGGAAAAAGGCCAAAATAGGTTTTGGCAGGGTGGTACACGGGCCGTGTTCCTGAACACGGGCCGTGTCCAGTCCAACGTACACGAGGCGTATTGGCTCAATCCAAGGTCGTGTAGTTTGGGCCTATGCGGGCCGTGTAGATGAACACGGGCCGTGTAGTGCCTGTTAGACACGGGCCGTCTTAGCCCAATTGGGGCCGTAGACTTTGGGCCTACACGGCCGTGTAGATCTACACGAGCCGTGTACGTTCGCTGTAACAGCAGAATTAACAGCCTTAAACACTTGGTTTAATGGGGTTAACTTCTCATAATGATGGTAGACAAAGAGACCACGAGTTATCTGCTCTTGTAGAGGCTTTTGGCTATCACTTGGTCCCTTGGTTGACATTAGAACTCTCTCTTTCTTGTTCTTGGTGTTCTTAAACACAAGAAGCAAACATACACATACTTGATTGTTGTTTTGGTGGTCATACATCAACTTGCTAGCACTTGGGAATCAAGGAAGCTTGGGGTGGACTTCATTGGAGGAGTTCTTTGTTGGACTCTAAGCCACTTGACTAGGAAGGTTACTTTGTGTTTTGCACCATTGAGGTATAACCTTTCTTCTCATCTTGTTTATATATGTTTTAATTGCAATTCCATTGTTAGATTTTGGTCCATGGGAAGTATTCATTGTTTGGCATTGATTTTTGTTATGTACTTTGCTTCCGTTGCTACTTGATTTTGCCAATCGAATACCTTCAGTGGTATCAGAGCCATATCTAACATGGCTTTGCACTATTCAGTCTAGAAAAACCATAAAAGTGTTTTTGGATAAGAAAAGTGTTTTCTTAAAATTGGTTTTTCCATTGAGACTCTTGTTGTGCTAGAATAGATTTATTCGTAGACGTGTTAATATATTCTAGTTTTTATATTTATATATTTGTTGTAACTTGGCATGAAGTGTACACAAATATATACTTATAAATGTATATATGAATATGTGTCTCAAAATGTTTGATACACTAATGCATATGTACAAGGATTGTCCTTTTAGTGCCTTTGGTGTTTTGACAATCTTAACTAAAATATAGATATATATTTATATAGCATGGTTATGTGTGGCACACCATGTTTCTATTTGATATACTTGGTTTGATTCGGTAACAAGTTATGCCCCTAGACCTATGTGTTGTGATGATTGATTATTTTTGGTTTTTGGCGGCCTGCGTGCTGTATTGTTGTAATAATATTAATTTATTTACTTATTGGTGCGGCTTGCACGCCGTTTCTTTTATTCTATGTATTTGTATAAATAGTATAGGATTGCGACATGCGTGTCGTTTATATATATTCTATGTATTTGTATATAGTATAGATTTAAAATCAAAATAGTCAACGGGAGTCATGGTAATGACGTCTTGGCGAGAAGGAATCAACATGCTATTGGAGGTGTTGGATTCAGTGGGAGCTCATCCAACGAGACCATATCTTGTCCTTAGATTTTTGGCCTCATTTTCCCCGTTGTGGCTCACGGGGAAAACGCATAGGAATTATGGGCATGTTACCGAATCGTATGTATAGATATTTGTGTGGTTGTATTTTATTATTATACGCATGGATTAGGATTCGCATGCTAGATAATTTTTCTATAAAAATTAAATAAAATACAATGTTTGTTAAAATGGTTAACAATTGCGCGCGAATAGAATTGACAAAGGAAATATAAAAATGGTATTATATTAAAAGTGCTTAAAATCGTTTTGACACTTACTTTGTTAATTCACAAAAGGGTTTTATAAACCGGAAACAAAATCCCGTTTTTCAAAATGTAAATCACGCACCATCCATAAGATGACACCACCCGAATCTAACAAAGCAAGGATGATTGTCGAGCTAAGCACGAGTCATTCCTTGTGTATTTGTGTGGAAGGTGAGTGGGGTAACTCGCATGATTGTTTGTCGAGCTAAGCACGAGCCAATTAATGGTCGAGAGTGCCACCCGTGTGTCTTGTCGGACGATTTACAATTTTAGTATATAATTCTTGGTTAGTTGTCGAGTTAAGCACGAGCTAAACAAAAAATTATATATTAAGATTGGTGTAAGATAGGGATCAAACATGCCAACCGACATAATGGATGTCAACGGGTCCCGCAAGTGTCTAAGAGTTGTAATAAAGATTTCAATTGGTAAAGTGGTTGCCGGCCTAAATAGCTTCGCCACGTGATCCGCGGTAAACCCGTCACGGTGTGAGGCGAAATAAGGTTCTTAGCCCTTGTTACAAATAAATTGTTTTGTTTAAAACTATGGGTACTTATTTTAACAAGGATTTCCAAACTAATTAAAACTACTTTGCTATTTTAGATGGCGTCTTCAAGCAACACCAACACCACCAACCATTTTTCACTTAGAGTTTTCCTTGAGAAGGAGAAACTCAATGGTAACAACTTCTTGGATTGGTTTAGGAAACTTAAACTTGTCCTACGCCAAGAAGGGAAGATGGTTACCATAGAGGAGGCCCTACCCGAGGCTCCTGCTGCCAATGCCACTTGGGCTATCCAAGACGCTTATGAGAAGTGTGTCAAGGATACCGAGGACATTACTTGCCTCATCCTAAGTACTATGATCCCCGAGCTCCAAAAGCAAATGGATCATTTGAGTGCTTTTGACTTGATCGCTCAGCTTAAGGAAATGTTCCAGCAGCAAGCGAGACAAGAGAGGTTTGAGTGTCTTAAGACGGTACTTGGTAGCAAGATGGCCGATGGCGGGAATGTGAGTGCACACGTGTTGTGCATGAAAGAAAACGTGGAGTGCATGGAACAGCTCGGATTTACCATAGGGAGGGAGCTAGCCGTGGATTTGATCCTATGGTCCCTGCTCAGCGCGTATGATCAATTCGTTATGAGTTATCATATGCATAGTATGGATAAGTCCATCATAGAGCTTCATGGTATGCTGAAGACAACGGAGTCTAGCATGACTAAAAACAAGCCCTCCGTTCCAAATCCCGTTCTTTCTATAAGGGAGGGCCGAATCCAGAAGAAGAAGAGGACTGCTTATACCCCTAAGGGTAAGGGGAAGGGGAAGATTGGCACTGCCAAGTCTGGCCCCGCTTTGAAGGGTAAAGGCAAGGGGAAGATGGTTCCCCAAGCTAAAACTCCGAATGAAGCGGAATGCTTCTTCTGCGGGAAGAAGGGCCATTGGCGCCGTAACTGCCCGGGGTACCTAGAAGGTCTTAAGAAGCTTAAGGGTTGAGCATCGCAGGAACTTCCGACTCAGGTACGTACATGATTGAACTCCATCATACTTCTACATCTGGCAGTTGGGTATTAGATACCGGCTGTGGCACTCACGTTTGTAACATTGTGCAGGTGCTAAGGACAAGTAGAAGGATGGAGAATGGCGAGCTTGACTTTATTACGGGAAACAAGGAGATTGTCCCGGTCAAGGCTCGAGGAGAAGTTGAAATATCTTTTAATTCCGGTTTTTCCAATTTATTATTAAACGTATGCTATTCGCCGCTTGTGGAGCGAAACATTATTTCTTTTCATGCATTACACGACAATGGTTTTGGTTTTTCTTTTGACAATGGGGTTATTGTTTGTTTTAAAAATGGTATTTATTTTTTTAAAGCTTATCCTTGTCGTGGTATTTATGAAGTAGATGCATACGTTAGTGATAATCGTTCAATCATGAATATTGATTCGACGTCTAAAAATGGTTTAGACAAATTGTCTTTGTGGCATGGTCGACTTGGCCATATAAACAAGACTCGCATCGCCAAGCTCCAAGCGGATGGGATCTTGGAATCATTTGACCATGAGTCAAATGAAGTATGCGAATCTTGTTTATTAGGCAAGATGACTAAAGCACCCTTTTCCGGTGTGAATGAGAGGGGAAAAGACTTATTGGACATTATACATTCCGATGTGTGTGGTCCATTTAAGCACGTCACAAGAGACAATTCTAGATACTCCGTTACCTTTATAGATGATTATAGTAAGTATGGGTATGTCTACTTGGTTAGACAAAAGTCCGAGACCTTTGAGGTCTTTAAGACTTTCCAAAACGAAGTAGAGAATCAATTGGGCAAGAAGATTAAGATACTTAGATCCGATAGGGGTGGTGAGTATCTTAGTCAAGAGTTTCGTGATCATCTTAAGGGTTGTGGAATTATCTCACAACTTACACCTCCTAGGACGCCACAATTAAATGGTGTCGCCGAGAGGAAGAACCGAACGTTGTTAGATATGGTTCGGTCTATGATGAGCCACACCCAAGTGCCTATAAGCCTTTGGGGTTATGCTCTTGAAACGGCAACAAGAATCCTTAATCTTGTTCCAACGAAGAAGGTCGAGAAAACACCTTCGAGATGTGGCATGGGAAACCTCCCGTTCTTTCCTATCTAAAGGTTTGGGGTTGTCAAGCCTACGTATGACGTGAGGTAGATGACAAGTTGGAGCCCCGATCCGAAAAGTGTTATTTCATCGGATATCCAGCTGCGGGTATTGGATATATATTCTATAAACCTTCAGAGAACAAAGTATTTGTTGCTCGGAGGGCGGTCTTTTTAGAAAGAGAATTAGTATCCAATCAGCATGGCGGGATTAAGATTGATCTTGAAGAAGTTCAAGAGTCAACGGATGAAAGACCTAACGTTGGCACTAGCCAACAGCCTAGTGAGGTTGAGTCAGAGGATGACAATGCGGAGACTAACGTACATCCGTTACCTCCCCGTAGATCCGGTAGAACTCGCCATGAGCCAGAGAGATATGGGTTTCTCATTTATGAGGTGACGAGTTATTGGTGGATCTTAATGAGCCCACCAACTATCGGGAAGCGGAAGCGGGCCACGAGTCTGCCAAATGGAAGGAGGCAATGGATAACGAGATGCAATCCATGAAGGATAACCAGGTTTGGGAACTGGTTGATCCCACACCCGGTTGTAAACCAATAGGGTGTAAGTGGGTCTTCAAGAAGAAGACCGACATGGATGGAAAAGTAAACACTTTCAAAGCCCGACTGGTGGTTAAAGGGTTCACTCAGACACATGGTGTCGACTATGATGAAACTTTCTCCCTAGTGGCCATGTTGAAATCTATTAGGATACTTTTGGCAATCGCCGCATTTCATGATTACGAAATATGGCGAATGGATGTCAAAACCGCCTTCCTTAATGGGAAGCTCTCTAAAGAGGTGTATATGACGCAGCCTGAGGGTTTTGTCCATCCGAAGCATCCTAATAGAGTGTGTAGATTAAATAAGTCCATTTATGGACTTAAACAAGCATCTCGTAGTTGGAATCTATGCTTTGATGAGAAAATCAAAGAGTTTGGTTTTTCGAAAAGTGTAGACGAGCCATGTGTATACGTTAGGGCTAGTGGGAGAGCCGTTATTTTCTTAGTCTTGTATGTGGATGATATCCTACTCATTGGTAAAGACATTCCAACCTTGCAAAGTGTCAAAACTTGGCTTGGAAAATGCTTTTCAATGAAAGACTTAAGAGAAGCGGCATACATTCTGGGTATCAAGATCTATAGAGATAGATCTAGAAAACTTCTTGGGTTGAGTCAAAGTACATACATTGACAAAGTCTTGAAGCGGTTCAAGATGGAGGACTCCAAGAAAGGAAATCTTCCTATGTCGCATGGAGTGATATTGAGTAAAACTCAATGTCCTAGTTCTCAAGAGGAACTAGAAGTAATGAATCGAGTACCATGGGCTCGATCATGTACGCCATGTTATGTACTCGTCCTGATGTGTCATGTGCTTTGAGCTTGACTAGTAGATATCAAGGAAACCCGGGGCAAGCCCATTGGGTTGCGGTAAAGAACATTCTTAAGTATCTTAGGAGGACTAAAGAGATGTTCTTGATCTTTGGTGGTGAGGAAGAGCTCAAAGTAAAGGGTTACTCTGATGCTAGCTTCCAAACTGATAGGGATGACTGCCGATCACAATCGGGCTTTGTGTTCCTATTGAATGATGGGGCTATTACTTGGAGAAGTTCAAAGCAAGACAGATTCTACTACAGAGTCAGAATACATTGCGGCAAGTGAAGCTGCTAAAGAAACTGTGTGGATAAGGAAGTTCATCCGAGACCTTGGAGTGGTTCCTAGCATATCCGACCCTATTGAGATCTTTTGTGACAATGAGGGTGCGGTGGCCTTGGCGAAGGAACCGAGAGCTCACAAGAGAACGAGGCATATACCTCGTAAGTACCACTTTATTAAAGAGATGGTTGAAAGTGGTGAAGTCGCTATTAGTAGAGTAACCTCGGAAGGCAATTTGGCCGATCCGTTTACTAAACCATTGTCACAAGCTTCTCATGATTCTCACACTACGGTGATAGGTGTTAGATTTGCTCATGACTTGGTTTAGATTTAGTTTTAATTTATGTTTGGACCATTATGTATTTGGGAACATTAAGCAATAATGTTACTAATGTTTGTTTCGATTTATATAGTAGAGATCTATGTATACGCGTGTTGCGGTTACTCACATTTAGTCTTTATTGTGTTCTATCTTTGCATGTTTAACTTATTCCCTAGATTGTTTTACAATCTTTAAGTCTCCACAATCGGTCATATTTTGTGGGAAGAAAGTATGAATTAAGATTGAGGTAAAGAATTGGTTTTGATAAAACGTGATTCTTGCCTATACTTGAAAGGGGTTTCAAGTGATTGGAGGACCCGCACCCGAGTTTACTTCATGGTTTTAGTCACAAGTAACTCGGTATGGTAATGACATTTCATCCTTAAACTAGAGATACATGTGATCCTAAAGCATAGGTCTGCTTTGCTTTGATCGTTTTCTAACGCGGTCCGTAACTGGTCGTTATAAGGGAGATGATTGGGTAGAGTATTATCTATGTGGCGGGACTATGTAGTTGAAAGGTATTTGTTCCTCTATGTATAGAGAGAATATCCATGGGCCCCTCGATGATTGAGTGCTGACGTTCATATGCATGGCCGTGCTCAAGTTACATTGATGATGGATCAATGTTAACTTGGTTTGTTGGTCACCACTAATCTAGAATCGAGAAACATAATCGTGAACGATCTGTAGGTTGACTATATTCCATGCCTTGTGTTCACATTGGATATCGCGAACAAAGGGATGTACATGTTCATTTATCTTTAGGACAATCATTTTATGATTGGGGATCTTGTCAAGAGTGGCATACCCTATACTGACTTGGGAGCATAGATGTCTTGCTAGAGGCCGCTCTATATTTGTGTTATTTTTCGTAGTCGTGTCACGTGCAAGTGGGAGTCTGTTGGAATATGCCCGCTGACACGAACGAGTTAATGACACTACCGATGAGGTATAGGCCTATTGGGTCACACACCAAGTATTGATTCTGGCAACACAATCAAGCAATAGAGAGGAAAAAGGCCAAAATGGGTTTTGGCAAGGTGGTACACGGGCCGTGTTCCTGAACACGGGCCGTGTCCAGTCCAACGTACACGAGGCGTATTGGCCCAATCCAAGGTCGTGTAGTTTGGGCCTACGCGGGCCATGTACGTTTGCTGTAACAGCAGAATTAACAGCCTTAAACACTTGGTTTAATGGGGTTAACTTCTCATAATGATGGTAGACAAAGAGACCACAAGTTATCTGCTCTTGTAGAGGCTTTTGGCTATCACTTGGTCCCTTGGTTGACATTAGAACTCTCTCTCTCTCTCTCTTGTTCTTGGTGTTCTTTGTGTTCTTGAACACAAGAAGCAAACATACACATACTTGATTGTTGTTTTGGTGGTCATACATCAACTTGCTAGCACTTGGGAATCAAGGAAGCTTGGAGTGGACTTCATTGGAGGAGTTCTTTGTTGGACTCTAAGCCACTTGACTAGGAAGGTTACTTTGTGTTTTGCACCATTGAGGTATAACCTTTCTTCTCATCTTGTTTATATATGTTTTAGTTGCAATTCCATTGTTAGATTTTGGTCCATGGGAAGTATTCATTGTTTGGCATTGATTTTTGTTATGTACTTTGCTTCCGTTGCTACTTGATTTTGCCAATCGAATACCTTCACATGTGAGACGGCCTTTCTAAGTAAATTGGCTCAACTTTATGTGAACGAGATTGCTAACTTCTACAGGAGTTTACAGAGAGAATTGGGGACAAGGATTAACCTGAGTACTGCTTATCATCCCCAGACTGATGGTCAAACTGAACGTACCATACAAACACTTGAAGATATGTTGCGAGCTTGTGTAATTGAGTATGGTGGATCTTGGGATTCACACCTGCCGTTAATTGAGTTTGCGTACAATAATTCTTACCACTCTAGTATAGGGATGCCTCTATACAAAATGTTATGCGGTCGTCGTTGCCGTACTCTAACGTGTTGGTTAGAGGCTGGTGAAAAACAGTTTGCAGGACCTGAGATAGTTCAAATAATAGCAGATAAGGTTGCAATCGCCAGAGATAAGTTGAAAGCAGCCAGAGATAGGCAGAAAATGTATGCAGATCCACGTCGTCGCCAAGTTAAGTTTGAAGTGGGGGAGTTAGTGTACCTGAAGGTTTCTCCGTGGAAGGTTGTGATTCGATTCGGTAAACGAGGGAAGTTGGCTCCCCGTTACATTGGTCCCTTCCGCATTCGTTTGATTGTGGTTTGGGTTTAATTGTTTTGTTATGATTAAATGGCTGATTAATTGGTTAATTAATTATGAGTATGTTTATATGCATGTATTTGTATGTATGTATGTGGGAAGCCGTATGTAGGTATGTATCTATGCATGTATGTATTTGTGTACGTGTACATATGTGTGTATTTGAATTAATAGGTGATTGCCCCCTCATGCTTAAACTAAGTACACATGTTGAAGTGTGAATAATAATTGTCATTTTACCAAAATTAAGAAAGGTGTAAGTGTGTGTTTGTGAGTTCCTCTCTCTGCCAAGCAAACCGAAGGAAAAGAAAGAAAGAAGATAGCATCGGATCTCATTTTATTGTGTGAATTAAATCAAGTTAAAGGTTAGA
Source organism: Dittrichia graveolens (assembly GCA_038502395.1). Taxonomy (NCBI): domain Eukaryota; kingdom Viridiplantae; phylum Streptophyta; class Magnoliopsida; order Asterales; family Asteraceae; genus Dittrichia; species Dittrichia graveolens. The sequence goes on from JARJIL010000001.1 coordinate 65,205,693, forward strand.
TGTTATTTCTATCATGATATATTGTTTAGTTGAATGATTTCTGGTAGAAATAACATGTTTTTATGATGAACTATAGAATCGCGTTTGAAGAACTATGAGTTTTGATGGGTTTTATGTGTTCATACGATTTGTATGATTATATGATGAAGTGATGCATGAATCTATGTTTAAATATGTTTAAACATGTTTCTGTTATGATTTTATGAACATTATGAATTCTGGGTTTTTAAGTTTTGATGGTGATTTGAAGTTATCGGATTTTGTTGGGGAAGAAGGTGAATTCCGTTGGTTTGGAAATCCGTATGGTAAAACCGAGAATGAAAACTAATAGCCTGAATCCGGAAGTCATGGAAAACCGATACTTATGAATCCGGTTGTTTAATCCGGGATTGAAAACCGAAACTCAAATCCGATACACTTGAAATCCGGATATATAGAATCCGACACTTTAGAATCCGACAACAATGAAATCCGATTGTAAGGAAAATCCGATATTTTGGAATCAATCGGATTCCCAAATCCGAGTGTGGTGTAATCCGATATACAGGTTACGGATTCTTGGAAATCCGGGAGATTAAAGAAATCTGATACTTTGTGTTTAAAGTTATATATGTTTATTATTTATTATTTGATGAATGATTTATAAATATATGGATAAGATATATTTATGAGATTGAGACTGATTTAGTTATTGTTGTGTTTACAGGCAATCCTAAAGCTCAGTAAAATTAGATATCTGAGTTCAAGCTGAAATTGAAGTGAGTGGACGTTAAACACGGATGGTAAAGATTGTAGTTAATTTTATTGATGTGAAGCATGATTGTGGTTTGAGATTGGATTGATTAAGCTGCTGATTGTGATATGAAATGTTGATAACTGCTGCATGAATATTTGGTCGATACGCACTCTTAGGATGATTTTGAGTTGCTTTGAGAAGTCAGCTATACGTGGACTTGGGCTGGGCTTGTCTAACTGGTTGGTTGAACAGTAGTAGCCTTTATGTTGCATTTGTTGCTCAAATGGGAGTTTACTGTGCCAATCTAGTGGAAAGCTATCGGTAAACCTTTGCTTTGGCCGGCATTGGTTGTAGGTTCTGCGTCGAACCGCCGGTCTTCTCTGGATATGTGATTACATGATTGATGATTGATTGTGAATGTTTGCATTTGCTGTTTTAGCCTCTACTCACTTAGCTTTGTGCTAATTCCCCATAGTTGATGTTTTGCAGGTTGGTGTTTGTAGTAGAAGAAGGAAAAGTTGATCATTACTCTGATACGTATTTTGAAAAAGAGACGAGCCAGTTATTTTGTAACACCAAACAGTTGATAATGATGTTGTTGACTTTTGAACAAATGAATGTATATTTGTGAATATTGGTTTTATATTATCAAGTTAGTTTTAATTAGCTTCCGCAGTGCGTGATTAAAAAAAATGGCTTGTGATTTTCCGGTGTTACATAAACATCGTTTTTCATATATGTAGGTATATAATACCTACTTTTCTTCTCACACATAATCCACTCATAAGCTATAATTAGTACGATTATAGCTAAACGCATACGATTTATAACTATAATTATTCTCTTTCTCTTGATTATTCACTCCACGGCATACTCGTACAGTCTTTAAATATATAATAACACATTCACACCGTCTCTTCATTATTATCTCTTCTCTCACTCGTCTCATTTCTCTTTTCTCTATTATTGAATATATAAGTGTATAGACCTAGTCTATAATACCTCTCATATTTGCATATTTATATAGTTACTTACTTATGTACGGTTACTCTTATATTTAACACATGTATCTCTCAAGATACTACTCTTCTCAGTAACTCTACATATACTCATAATGTATAAAGGTATGTATTTATAATTTATAACTCTGATAGAACTCATTCTCTTATTTATATCTTTATACTCATCAACCTCGTATATTTAAATCATTGTATACTCTTTAAATGGTGATTGACACAACACTAATTATCTCTACTGTTTGACGTGTATAGCTAATTAATAAATATTAACTCCACTCTTTTCTCTCTTTTAATTAACGATCCTCACTTCTTGTTTATTCGTTCATACCCATTTCTCATTAATTAATCTCATACCTGAATACTCATTCATTAATCTCTATCTCTCGTCTCTTAATTACAGTTATACTCAACTTTGTTAACTCTATAATTATCTCTATACTCTTTACCAAATTAGATAACACAGTTCTCTAATATATCGCAATAATGATAACCATACATTAAATCTCATTCTGGTATCGGACATATACGATCACATATAATTAATATCTCTAAGTACCAGGTTGAGGTACTCACCTATGGTCCAGCTCTTCCACGGCATTCTCTTTTCCTTAGGTCCTCATATACCTAGGAATAAATACATGATACTCATTACTCTTACTCAAACACCACTTAAAAACACTACACAAGACAAGACACACCCCGGGCCTCTCTAGGGTTAGACACGCTCGTACCTTTTGAGGTACGCCTGTGCCTCCTCAGGTATGCCCTAAGGCACAGTCTGTTCTTGAGGGGCACGCCTTCAACTTGCAGCACCGGTTCTACCAGAACTCACTGGTTTCCGCCCAGATTTAAACCCAAACACTTTAAACTCATTCCAGTACTGAAAAACATCCCCATAACATCAAAAAAAACTCTATATTACATCATAATAACACTTTTTTTTAATCAAAACTCAACTCCTAAACTCAATTAACTCAATTAATAACTCAAAACACAAATAAGTAATCACTTACAATCTTCAAACTGATTCCTCAAGAAGAAGCAAGACAAGAAGAAACAATAAGAAGAGGCTGCCGCCTCTTTTGAGGTGGTAGCTTCTTAGGCGGGTACTCCGGTCCCCTTTTCAACTTACAACTCATACACACGATACCCAAAAATCTCAACGGGGATATATTTGGAATCTTTATCTCAAACCATTTAATAATTTATAACATCTACTCGTTTTCCTCCACTTTTATTTCACAACTCATTTTAATAATATTTTTATAAAATTGAGTGTTACAACTCTCCCCTACTTATATTGATTTCGTCCCCGAAATCGCTCTACCGCTAGATTGTCTCAAAATATCGATAACTCAGAACAAGAGTTCCTCGTATCCTCGGCTTAGTTAATATTCCTCTTTAAAATTACTTTCAAATTCTGCAACTCCTTACAATTAAACTCTAGCGTATAAACGTACGTTTATGTATATCTCATATGTGTATAAAATCTCTACTGGTACTCTGAAATAACTCAGTTTCTCTATTACTCTCACTCTTTATGTAGAACCAAATACTCGCTTGTACACTAACAATCATTATAAACACTACTTATACCCAACTATTTGTTGGATTACTCACCTAGCCTTCTCGCTAATATTTATAGTTTACCTCATTTAGGGTCATAGTTTTAAAATGTAAAACTAACTTCATTACCTCTCTCTGTATTATTATTATTATTATATCTTACTCTGCTTTTCAATAAGAATAAGGTTTTCACTCAAACGTTAACTCAATTCTCATAATTAATTTTAGACCAATAAGTCTATTAGGTCAACATCTTACTCTTCATCAACACTCTATTTAAACATCACTCAACCTTTCTCTTAAATTTTATAATTATCATAAACTTTGGTTAAACAAATGGTATAAAAATCTCTAAAATAGGCCTAATTACTCTTATAGGCATTAAGTTCTCTCATTATTTATATAAAATAATATCACTAATTTCATTCAACTTACTCTTCTATATTCAAATAATAGTATATAATTTGAATTTCACGTTAATATTCTCTATCCCTCTCATATTTTACTCTATACTCGTATTAATAGCTCAAACATTTCACACAAAGTTCTCTTATATCTCAACTCACAACAAATGTATAATATCTAAGGGATAGGTAAGCACTCATGTCTGTACTTCAAAGGCGGTATAGCACTACCAAAATCCACTCTCATCAATTGGGACCTGTGGGTTATGGGCCCACACTGACACAACTAACATCAAAAGTTTTCTAAGAATCAACAACCCTTACAGTCGCCCTAGGGCCTCACATGTATAACCACGCTTAGCTTTATACCTACACATCAAGTAGGGTTTCATCATAGGTTTCACATTCTCTCCTTTATCGCGATCTTTAAGCTTCAATTTTCTCCTCTCTCATTTTTATCTCATTTATAAAATCATCTTTTTAGAATATGAAATTCTTTTTAATCGCACTTCTCATTACATTAATTCCTGTCCCTATCAGTGGCGTAAATGCTCTAAAGAATCTACCAAACTCATTTGATACAACACTCTTAATGTGCCTTGTAGGCATTGCCCTATGTATTCTCTCACAAAGGGCTATTATCATCCATCTTTTATTTAATGACTACTTTAGGGTTCTCTTTCACTTCATTATCATACACATCTTTTAACTCTATATCATACTCTCTATTACACATATACTCTAATCCTCAATGTATTTGAAGTAGTATTATTTATTCTCATGTACTCATGTACTCATGTCTCTTTTTAGTAATTGGATAATCTCTATCCGTTTTATATCGAATCCTCTTCTCATAATTAATATTGTATTTATATATACACTCCCTCTGTACATTTTATCTCTAAACCTCTCTTGTCAATTCATCATAGAATTTGTTATTATTTTGAAACATTAAGTTTCAAAGCTTTTATCTACTCAACTCTAATACTCATTCTCACACTTAATAATTTCATACACCATTGTTTGATATTAGACACTCAATTTGAGGCTTATATATAATATTATACATACTCACTCTCTCACATCTATATGTTTTCTCAATTTCATGGTCTCATTCTCATTATATATAATATTCTCATTATTACATTTATTATCTCGTAATTCGTCTCTTATTTATTTAATAAACGTCCTCTTTTGTAACACCGGAAAAATTCTCAAGCCAATTTTTTTTTAAATACGCGTTGAGGAAGCTTAATCAAACAAACATACTTTTCATATATATTACAAATATGTACAAATCAAAACATCTGTTCTTAATCTCAACATTCACAAACTTGGTGTGACAAATCAACTGGCTTGATTCTTTTAAAACATAAATATCAGAGCTGGGTCAACTTCTCCTTCTGCTAACACCACAAAATCACAAACCTGCAAAAAAACAACTGAGGGGAATTAGCACAAAGCTAAGTGAGTAGAGGGTAAACACAAACGCAAACATCAACAGTCAATATCAAAGCATGTAATCACATATCCAAGAAGACCGGCGGTTCGGCGCAGAACCTACTGTTGGAATATGCCCGCTGACACGAACAAGTTAATACCACTACTGATGAAGTATAGGCCTATTGGGTCACACACCAAATATTGATTCCGACAACACGATCAAGCAAAAGAGAGAGAAAGGTCAAAATGGGTTTTGGCAGGATGGTACACGGGCCGTGTCCAGCACAACTAGCACGGGGCGTTTTGGCCCAAGTAGAGGTCGTGTGCTTTGGGACTACACGTCCGTGTAGGTGAACACGGGCCGTGTTGGGCCTATTAGACACGGGCCATCTTGGCCCAATTGGGGCCGTGGACCTTGGGCCTACACGGCCGTGTTGATGAACACGGGCCGTGTATGTGCACTGTAACAGCAGAATTGATTTGCTTTAATACTCATTTTAATAGAGTTAAATGGGATTCAATTTGGACTGCTCAAGAGCCACGAAAATGTAGAGAGTTTTGTGTGAAGAACATGAGTTAGAACATATGAATTCTTGATATTATTCTCTCTAATGATCATCACTTTGTGATCAAGTTTTGATGCACAAAAGTGTTATTTGTTCTTGTATTGTGTTGTTTTGATGGCTACATCAACCTACTAGCATTGGGGAATCAAGTGTGCTTGGGGTGGACTACTCTAGAGAATTCTTCCTTGAATTCTACACACTTTGACAAAGAAGAAAGCTTTTGGTGATCTTGCATGATGGTATAATCTTTCTTCTACCTTGTTTATTATAATCTAGGTGCAACTTCATGTTTAAATTTTGGTCCATGGCATGTGTGTTTGCTTGGCTAGTTATAGTTTTGTATTATATCTTGCTTCCGTTGCTACTCGTTTATGCCAAACAAATACCTTCAGTGGTATCAGAGCCATATCTAACATGGCTTTGCACTAACGAGTCTAGAAAAACCATATAAATATTTTATAGAAGAAAATTGTTTTCTTGAAATGATTTTTCGTATGGATGGTTGCTAGGATAAAATTGATATGTTTGTAGCCTACATATTATTCATATAGATATTTTTTATATTAGAAAAATTATTTTCTAGAAATGGTTTCTCATGTAGATTCTTGTTAGGCTAAAATTGGTATATTTGTAGCCTACCTAATATGTTAGTTTTACATCGAGTCTAGAAAAGCCATATAAATACTTTTATATAAGAAATTTTTTTTCTTAAAATTGGTTTTTCATTAAAACTCTTGTTGTACTCTTGTTGTGCTAGAATTGTAATATTTGTAGCCTTGTTAATATTTTAGTTTTTATATTTATATATTTGTTGTAACTTGGCATGAAGTGTACACAAATATATACTTATAAATGTACATATGAATATGTGTCACAAAAATGGTTTGGTACACTAATGCATATGTACAAGGATTGTCATTATGGTGCCTTTGATGTTGTTGACAATCTTAACTAAAATATAGATATATATTTGTATCATGGTTTTGTGTGGCACACCATGTTTCATTTATGTTGTGTTTGGTTAATTCGGTAACACGATATGCCCTTATACCTATGTATTGTGGTGGTTGATTGATTTGGTTTTTTGGTGGCCTACGTGCCGTATTGATGTAATTATTTGTTTATTTATTTGTTGGTGCGGCTTGCACGCCGTTTCTTTCATTCCGTGTATTTGTATAAATAGTGTAGGAATGCGACCAGCGTGTCGTTTATATATATTCTATGTATTTGTATGTAGTATAGAATTAGAACCGTAGAAATCAACGGGAGTCATGGTGATGACGTCTTGGCGAGAAGGAATCAACACGCTATTTGAGGTATTGGATTCGGTGGGAGCTCACCCAAGGAGACTTTACCTTGTCCTTATGTTTTCGCCTCGTTTTCCCCGTTGTGGCTCACAGGGAAAACGCATAGGATTTTTGGGCATGTTACCAAATTATATATATATATATATATATATATATATATATATATATGCGTGGTTGTGTTTTATTTTTCTATGCATGGATTAGGATTCGCATGCTAGATAATTTTTCTATAAAATTAAATAAAACACAACGTTTGTTAAAATGGTTAACAATCTCGCGCGAATAGAATTGACAAAGAAAATATAAACTTGGTATTATATTTAAAAGTGCTTAAAATCGTTTTGACACTTACTTTGTTAATTTACAAAAGGGTTTTTATAAACCAGAAACAAAATCCCGTTTTTAAAATGTAAATCACGCACCATCCGTAAGACGACACCACCCGAATCTAACGAAACAAGGATGATTGTCGAGGTAAGCACGAGTCATTCCTTGCGTAGTTGTGTGGAAGGTGAGTGGGGTAACTCGCATGGTTGGTTGTCGAGCTAAGCACGAGCCAATTGATGGTCGAGAGTGCCACCCGTGTGTCTTGTCGGACGGTTTATAATTTTAGTATATAATTCTTGATTAGTTGTCGAGCTAAGCACGAGCTAAAAAAAATTATATATTAAGATTGGTGTAAGGAAGGGATCAAACATGCCAACCGACATAATGGATGTCAACGGATCCCGCAAATGTCTAAGAGTTGTAATAGAGATTACAATTGGTAAAATGGTTACCGGCCTAAATAGCTTCGCCATATGATCCGCGGTAAACCCGTCACGGTGCGAGGTGAAATAAGGTTCTTAGCCCTTGTTATAAATAATTGTTTTTATCTAAAACTATGGGGTAATTATTTTTAACAAGGTTTATCTAAACTAACCAAAACTCGTATTATTGTTATTTATAGATGTCAAATCATAACAACACCATGACAAACATCTCACTTCGTGTGTTCCTAGAAAGGGAGAAACTCACGGGGGTGAACTTTATTGCATGGCTTAGGAAATTGAGGATTGTCCTTCGCCATGAGTCGAAGTTTCACATCCTTGAGGAACCCCTTCCAAAGCCACCAGCTACCAATGCGACTTGGGCCGTCCGATACGGGTATGAAAAACGTGTTGAGGACACGCACGATGTTGCCTACCTTATGTTGTCAACTATGAGCTCGGATTTGCGAAAGCAGCTCGAGCACATGAGTGTGTACAATATGTTAAACAAGCTCAAGGACATGTTCCAACAGCAAGTTAGGCAGGAACACTATGAGTGTGTTAAAAGCCTAGTCGGTTGTAGGCTGCAGGAAGGCGGGAATGTTGGTCTTCACGTCCTTAAGATGAAAGCGAATGTGGACCAAATGGAGAGGTTAGGGTTTCCTATCGGGAGAGAGCTCGCTGTGGATATTTTACTCCAGTCTCTGCCCGCATCATATGATAAGTTTGTCACAAACTATCATATGCAAGGAATGGAGAAATCCTTAAGCGAATTGCATGGCATATTGAAGTCTGCGGAGTCTGACATGGCCAAGCATAGTTCCACCTCAACCACTCCCGTCATGGGTCTGAAGAAACAACAGAAAAGGAAGAAGAAACCGATCCTAAAAGGAAAGGTTGGAGTTTCCAGGCCTATCCTTGATGTTGAGTCGAAGGACATAGAGAATGTGCCACAAGATGAGACTCAAGAAAAGGTGGTTTGCTACTTCTGTGGAAGATTTGGAAATTGGGGCCGTCACGCCTGCCCTACGTGCCGAGAGGATATAAAACTTCTCAGGAAAGAGAGAGTTAACTTTCCATCTTTAGGTGCGTTCATGATTCATTGCTATTCTTATATAAGTTGGGTAGTTGACCCGAGCTGATTGACTCACGTTTGTCACAAATTTGTTTGTTACAAAGTGTAGGTCCTTTGGTGAGAGAAAAGCATAAAGAACCGGATCTCGAACGAGGAAACCATGGTGATTGTCCTCTAAGAGAAGATAAGGAGACTTGATCTCGTTTTTGTCGCCGGTTTATTTATTACTTTATTTTGTTGCCATGCGTGGCAAGTAACATCTCTTTGTATGCTCGTTTTCAATTACGGTGGACATAATTTTGAAGTTTTAAGAATTGATGTAAAACCTTTTTAAGCGTTATTTATTCAAGGTTTTTATGTCATAGCTCATGTGTTGTTTTGTCCTGCGTGGCACACAACTTTACATGTGGTGATGATGAGTTTATTCTTAAAATACGAAATTTATTATAGAAATTTGTTGTGAGATATTTTGTTCAAATTTTCCATGTCATGGCATACACGAGGTTTTTGTTACAAGTAATAGAATATTCATGAATAATTGATTCTGAATCCAAAGTAGTTTGGATAAACCATCTTTGTGTGATAATCAACTTAACCACATAAACAAGAAATATATCGCCTAGATCCATGTGGTTAGGATCTTGTTTATTAAGCTAAGATGATTATGAGATCCTTCGCCGGAGTTTGTGAGAGTATTATAAGCTTGTTGGATATTGATCACATTTTGTGGATAATCCGTTCAAGCACATCACAAAGAATAACGAAAGAGAAACCTCTTCATCACTACCTTGATGGTAGAAATTGCGAGACGTTTACTAGTTTAGGCATATTTCTGAAACCTTGTTGGTGTTCAGAATTAGCCAAAACAACTTTAAGAATCAATAGGGCATATAGATCAAGGTACTTAGATCTAGTTAAGATGCTAAGGTATCTATTATCTATATATTGGATGACCATATAGTGAATTGTGGAATTGTTTCATAATTCATATCCTACTAACACACATTGGTACATGGTGTCATGGAGTAGGGAACCGGGTGTTATTGATAATGATTCGGTTTATGACGGGTCAAGAGTGTGTGTCCGATTTGTTGGGACATTCATTCGCCATTGTGACTAAGTCCTCAAATCTAAATTCAAATGATGGTTTATTTAGAATTTATTAAGATACGACTAGAAAGGTTCTTTGCTTGTCTATCTTATAGTTCGAAGTTATCCATTCTACATTCAGTGGGAGAAGGATAAACTTGAAATCAAGAAGTGCTAGTACATTTGAGGAGTTCTTCTAAGTTTTAGTTATTTAACCTTTTGAGAACAATGTTTGTTGCTTAAAAGGGGAAGAAGAGAGAAACTAAAACTAAGGCATTCTAGTGGAAGAACGTTGAACTTAAATGAAAGACTTGATGATGATACTAGCATATAATCTGATATCTTTGATAGATGATCAGCTTGGTTGTGTTGGTATGCCTGACTAAGAATCATTACTTCTTTTCATTCTGATTAGAGTCATATAGAGCCAAATAGATATGGGTTTCTCATATCTAAGTGGCAATGACTTGATGGTGAGTCATGTTGAGTTCACCACCTATCGGGAGACGTAGACAACTTCAAATACCGACTAGTGGTAAAGTTTTTCATGATGGTTATGGAGAAGCTTATCCTAGTGGCTATGTTGAAGAATGTTTGATACTCGTGGATATTAATGACCGTGTTTCGTCATGAAACAATATGATGAGAAAGTGCTTATAACACTCTCCGAGGGTCTTAATATACGTCCGTAGTATCCGTGTTATGTCTACAAAAGTAGATAAGACCACTTCGGACTTATTCTAGCCTCTTGAAGGAAAGATCTTTGCTTACTGATAGAAAATCAAAGTGATGAGTTTTCTAGAAGTGTAGATAAAACCTTTTATATATGTCAGGGCTAGTGGGAGATTTGTTGTATTCCTAGTGTTAAATGTCTATGGAAGATAATGTCCCGATATTAGGTTATCTGCAAACCTAATTCAGGAATTACTGCTTCATAGGGGCATTTAAGAGATACAAAATTGGATAGTATATAGTTCAAGAAATACAGAGATATGTTCTTGATGTTTGACGACTTGAATGGCCTTCGAGTAAGTAGTTACTCTAATGCGTGTTTCTGCTAGGATAACTGTTGATCTTTGATCAAAGTTGATGATCCTAACTTGTTGTGTTGTTTGTTGATTCTTAAAGTATCGCTAACCTTATTGTGGGCTTTTGAGACAATGAGGGTGTGATTACTTTAACCTCTTGAAAAGTTGACATCTTTTTTATGCATACTTTTGAAGTAGTCTTGTCAAAAGGGATATAATTGAATAACAAAAGTACGTGTGTGTGACATTCGGCAACAAATTTCCCAGGTTAGCCATTAGAAATTCTAATTTTTAAGCCTGGTATGACTAAAAAATAGTATTTATGATTTAAAAACATCCATAATAATATTAGATTTCATAGAAATCCCGCCTATATGGTTAGAACCTTCCGGAGCTCGAAAAATCGAATTATTAAAAGTCAAGAATTACAAATCATGTACAATAATAAAAATAATATCAATAAAAATAATTAAATAAATCATAATAAATACAAATAAGTTAAAATATAAAACACATAAATATAAACTCATAAAAGTAATTAAAACTTTGTAATTAAAAGATTTAAACAAAATCACCAATTATACAAAATTTATTTAAACAAATTACACTTAATTATTCAAAAAAATAATAATAAAAGCAAATCTCCCCCCCCCCCCTAAGACCGGCCACCCTACCCCCCCCCCCCTCATAATTCTCTTGATTTCCTTCTCTTCCCAAGAAACACCTCTTGATCTCCCCCATACTCTATATAACCCCATTTACTCTCCTCATCATTTCCTTTACCACCACACTCAATCTCTTCTCTTTTCTCTCTTCTCTTTCACCACCAAAAATCTCTCAAGAACAACAAGAATTGTTCATCTTGTGAAGATCCAACACCAAATCAAAGGCAAGAGTTGGTAAGATGATCATATAACACTCAACTCTACTCTTCTACTCTTCTACTTTTCTTCTTTCTTCTTTTTTTATTTATCTTCTTTGATGTTCATCTTATTTCCTTTATATATATATATATATATATATATATATATATCATGTAAATATAAACATCCTACCAATGTTGTAAGGAGCACATGAAATGTGCATCATCCTACCATTGTTGTATGGAACTTAATCACCTAAAAATCAAGAAAATAAGACTTTGATCATGCATGTGTTTCATCTTAACAAATGTTGTAAGGAACACATAAAATGTGTATCATCCTACCATTGTTGTAAGAACACATGGATTATCAAAGATTATACTCATACAATATGATTATTCATGAATATAAACATGTTATATTAAAGTTATGACCCATAAACAAAAAGAATAACAATCTGGCAGATTCTGATGCTAGAACTCCCCATTTAGTTTTGTTATATCTGGAGTTCTAGGTATCAAAATCAGTTTATTCTTTTTGCTAATCTTAGTTTAAATTGTTACCTTTCATTTAAACCTGGATTCACTAATTTTCATCAACGTTTGATCCTTCAAACATATTTAAAAAGACACATATGTTGAATCTGAAAATCTGACAGATTTGGAAGGGTACACTTTAAACGCCTGTAACTTACTCATTCTTGGGTCAAAATACATCTAGTTTTTTTTAAACGTTTCATACTTGAACCATGGTTAATTCCCATTTTGAATCATGTAAAAAAGACGTCGTATGGGCCCTAAATAGACGTTTTAGTAACAACATGTCATCCAGACACTGATTAGTGGACATCTTATACACTTTTAATTATTAAAAATATTAAACATTGATTATAAATTCCTATATTTTCACTGGACATTCTAGAAACATTTATTAAGATTATATTAAAATATAAAGCCTTAATATGACCCCTAAAACACAGTTTTTAATTTTTAAAGTTCAACTTAAAGAACTAAAAAATTCCAGTGAACACTTATGATTTATGGAAAAATAAAGACAACCTTTAACTATTTAATAAATAAGTTAACAACAAATAAATAATACAAAATAATAAATAAAATAAGTCTAATAGAGCTACATACATCTTATATTAGGAAAGGAGCTTCGGTAGGAACAAGAAATCCTTACGAGTGAACACCGTTGCATACCGAGTGAGTATCATAGCCCCTTTTTACCGTATTTCATATTATTTTTGGGGTGAAAGCATGTGTATACATTTCATGAAAAGTTTATTGTCTATCTTCTTATTTATTTCAAATATTATTTTACCCGTGCTTTCAGGTGATCGACGTTAGGTACCTTATGCATACAAGCATGATGTGTGGCATTTCCATCTTCATCGTCACATTTTATGAAAACACTATCTATTTTATTTACGCATCGTACAAGACAATGTCATTTAATTATTATTCGGTTATGTAACTTTTATTTATGTTTTACCCGAACTATTTATTTTTGTTAAGTTAATATAATGGTTATTATGCCTTGTGCGATGATATCTTGTGATGTGACATCTCGTGCTTCCGCTTTAGCGGGGTGTGACAAATTTGGTATCAGAGCCTAAGGTTATAGAGAATGTTGTTTTCCTTATGGGGGGAAAACACCAACTATAACCAAAGGTTTATAAAAATGTTTTCAAAATAATTTTGTTTAAAATACATCAAGTGTATTGATAATATAATTAAGTTGAGTACCACATTGTTATACCTCAATTAGACAAAGCTTGATCACCTATGTCTAATTTAGCTATGTACCATATGGCACTTAGGTTAGTTATAATAAAAATATACTTAGAAACAAAATTTTATTTATTTTCTTTCAAGATCATGATCATTGTGTATGTGCATGAGCATAACATTCATATATAGACCATTTAAGTTATGAATTTAGTGAATAAGTCTATTCAAACCTTGCAGATCATGTCAAGTGAAAGTGAACCTACCGAGAACGGCCAAAGATCTTCCACCGATAGTAACCAATCCCCGCAATACCAGCTGCCTGAAGGGTTCTTAGAACCCCTACGTAGACCCGTAAGAATCTTTGACATTCCCTCCTCCCAACCAAACCAAAACCCAAACCCCGGAACAACCGGGCCTCGGGTTAGACAAACTGCCCGAAAGAGGGTGGCCATTCCAGTACGAGCCACCGTAGCACCACCCCAGCCTACCGTGGGAGAACCTTCCCGGCAGGTGAACCAGCCGGTAAGAACCCCCGTCCTCACGGGAATCCCAATGATACCTTCATCCGGGATGACCGACGAGGAAAAGAGGAGATTCCACCACATGTCTCTAGAGCTATATAACATGAGAGGCATGTTAGATTACCAAACCTACAGGGTTAGTTCGTGCTTAGACATGGCGGACCTTAACCACCATCACGCAATGCAAGCCTTAGAGGCGGCTCAAGAAGCCCGAAGACTAATTAGGCTAGTGCATACATGCCTAGTTTCAGGGGTTGTGTTGATGATGTTAGTGGGACTAGTTTACATTGGATTTGGGCGCTAGATGGATTGGATTGGATTGACTTTGGGTTTTAATGTCTTTTTTTTTTCTTTTGTTGATTATGAACTAAAATATCTTATGTTGGTTTGAAGGATGTATGATTGTATGGCTATTATTAACTCTCTATTAATATATATGGCATCATTTAAAGAGCCGATTTTGGTAATTATTTTGTGCCAAGTGAATGATTGATTATTTAATTAAATATCGTACTATTAGTCATAGTTAATGCCATGAATGAATTAAACACGTTACACGTAGAGTAGTATGATAAAACTGATTAGATTGAGTAACTAAAAATCGTCGTGTGATTATGCTCTAGAACAATGCCTCCACGAAGAGCAAACCCCGAGTTAGACCAACTTGTCATGGAACAAGTGATTGCAACATTACCCAACATAGTTAGCCAAGTTGCTGCTGGGCTTCAAACAAATCAAGGAGCACCAATCCCAACCCAAGATTGCAACTACAAAACCTTTAGGGCTTGCAACCCTAAAGAATTCTTTGGAACGGAAGGAGGCGTGAGTCTACTAAACTGGATTGAAAGCACGGAATCAGTCCTTAGCATCAGTAAATGTACGGAAGCAAACAAGGTGGAGTTTGCAGCATGTCTTCTGCAAGGGCGAGCCCTATCGTGATGGAATATCCAAGTGCAAACGCTTGGAAGAAATGCCGCGCACCAACTCACCTGGGATGCATTCCTCAGGCTATTAAGGGACGAATTTTGCTCGAAGAGTGAAATTCAAAAGCTAGAAGCCGAGTTGTGGAATCATGAAATGATCGGGGGCGACATCAACTCCTACACCACCCGATTTCATGATTTGGCCAAGCTGGTGCCGCACTTGGTGACCCCGGAAGAAAACCGTATTGATAGATACATTTGGGGTCTAGCCCCTGAGATCCGGGCAAATGTCACGGCTGCAAACCCCAACACCATCCAAAGTGCGGTAAATCTAGCTACAAGACTTACCCACAATGCTATCCGTTCGGGATCGCTTGGGAGCGACAAGGAAAAGGGTAAGAGGAAGCTTGAGGAGGTGCCAAGGAAGCCATCCGGTGGAGAAGCTGCGAGGACTCACAAAAGGGCTAGAAACTTCGGAGCTCAGACGCAAGCAGCCGATAAAGGATGGAGATCCTACCCTAAATGTGATAAGTTCCACAAACACCACGAAGGGAAGTGCATGGTGTGCTTTAGGTGTAAGCGGCTAGGACACCTCAGCAAAACTTGCCGAGTAAAGCCATGCTTTAAGTGTGGAAGTTTGGAGAACCATGGCACCGTCTGCTCACGGCCAACTCAAGGGTCTAATTATAATCAAGCACGTCCTGCAAGCCAAGGTAACCAAGGAAATCAAGCACGAGGCAGGGTGTTTGAGATTGGAGCAAATGAAGCTAAACAAAACCCCGATGTCGTTACAGGTACGTTTCCTCTAAACGGTTATTATGCATCAGTACTATTTGATTCAGGGGCCGATAAAAGCTTCATATCATTAAGATTTAAGTTAAGGCTAAATCTAAAAACCATAGAAATGAAAGAGCCTTACACCATTGAATTTGCTAACGGTCAGAAAACTAGCGTTAAGGACATAATCCCTGGTTGTACCTTGGGCTTAGCCGATAAAACATATACCATAGATTTAATCCCACTTGAAATGGGAAGTTTCGACATAGTTGTTGGGATGGATTGGATTTCTAGCCTTCGAGCGGAAATCTATTGCTTCGAAAAGATCGTCCGAATTCCGACGCCTGATGGTGAGACACTTAATGTGTATGGAGAAAAATCCGGAAGGGATTTCAAGATAATCTCGTCCATCAAGATGAGAAAATGCTTAAGGAAAGGAAACGAGTCATTCCTAGCACATATAATCAATAAGAAAACCTGTGAGAAAAACATTCAAGAAATTCCCGTCATACGAGACTTTCTTGAATTATTTCCGAAAGATTTGCCAAGATTACCCCAGAATCGACAAGTCGAATTACATATCGATCTAGTCCCTGGAGCATCTCCCGTGGCGAAAGCACCATATCGATGCAAGAGTTGTTGGCACAACTACAAGAACTACTCGACAAAGGTTTCATTCAACCAAGTTCATCCCCTTGGGGAGCCCCGGTTCTTTTCGTCAAAAAGAAGGACGGGTCGCTACGAATGTGTATCGACTATCGGGAACTCAACAAGTTAACTATCAAGAACCGATACCCTCTCCCTCGAATCGATGATATGTTCGACCAACTTGAAGGCGCCAAATATTTTTCAAAAATCGATCTTCGCTCGGGATATCACCAATTGAGAGTTCGTGAAGAAGACGTCCCCAATACCGCCTTTAGAACCCGCTATGGACATTATGAGTTCTTAGTTATGCCTTTTGGGTTGACTAACGCTCCAGCTGTATTTATGGACTTAATGAATAGGGTCTGTAGACCATATTTAGATAAGTTTGCAATAGTGTTCCTAGATGACATTCTTATCTATTCGCGAAGCAAGGAAGATCATGAGCAGCATTTGAAATTAATCTTAACACTACTCAAGGACCAGAAGTTGTATGCCAAATTCTCCAAGTGTGAATTTTGGATCCGAGAAGTACACTTCCTTGGTCACGTAGTTAATTCAAATGGAATTCATGTCGATCCAACAAAGATCGAGGCAATCAAAAAGTGGGAAACACCAAAGACGCCAACCGAGATTCGACAATTTATGGGTTTGGCAGGATATTATAGGCGATTCATCGAAAACTTTTCACTTGTGGCTCAACCATTAACGACTCTGACTCAGAAGGATAAGAAATTCATTTGGGGAGATAAGCAAGAAGAAGCCTTTCAAACCTTAAAGCAGAAGCTATGCAACGCACCAATCTTGTCATTGCCAACTGGAACAGAAAACTTTGTGTTCTATTGCGACGCATCACACCAAGGGTTGGGATGTGTTTTAATGCAAAAAGACAAAGTTATCGCCTATGCTTCGAGACAATTGAAGGTTCATGAGAAAAACTACACTACTCATGATTTGGAGTTAGGAGCGGTAGTGTTTGCACTCAAAATATGGAGACACTATTTATATGGCACCAAGTGTACCGTCTACACTGACCATAAGAGTCTCCAGCATATTTTTGATCAAAAGATGCTCAATATGAGACAAAGGCGATGGGTAGAACTACTCAATGATTATGATTGTGAAATCAAATATCACCCAGGCAAGGCCAATGTGGTTTCCGACGCGTTGAGTAGGAAGGAAAGAGTAAAACCAACGCGAGTACGAGCATTAGGAGCTGTTGTGCAAACCAGTCTGAAAGGAAGGATCCTCAAAGCTCAGGAGCAAGCATTAAAAATAGAAAATCTAAAAGAAGAAAACCTCCGTCATTTGGAGCACAGATTCGACATTGGAACTGATGGAGTACGTTACTTCGAAAAGAAGGTTTGGATACCCAAGGCGAATAACATAAGGTTAACGATATTGGATGAGGCACATAAGTCTAAGTATTCTATTCATCCCGGAGCCGATAAAATGTACAAGTATTTATAGGAATACTATTAGTGGCCCGGAATGAAGAAGGATGTCGCCCTATACGTGGGGAAATGTTTGACTTGTGCAAGAGTTAAGGCAGAACACTAGAAACCCTCTGGATTACTGCAGCAACCAGAAATCCCGGAATGGAAATGGGAATAGATAACTATGGATTTTGTGACTAAGTTACCCCGATCCGCTAAAGGGTACGATTCCATCTGGGTAGTAGTAGACCGGCTTACAAAGTCAGCACATTTCCTACCCATTCGTGAAGATTACAAGATGGAAAAGCTGGCACGAATCTACATAAATGAGATCGTCATGCGTCATGGAGTACCCATCTCTATCATCTCGGATAGGGATAGTCGCTTCACTTCCTGATTTTGGCAATCACTTCAGAAAGCATTGGGAACGCGAGTCAATTTAAGCACCTCTTACCACCCCCAAACAGACGGACAATCAGAAAGGACTATTCAAATGCTGGAAGATATGTTACGTGCTTGTGTGTTAGATTTTGGTGGGAGCTGGGACTCGCATTTGCCACTGGTTGAATTTTCATACAATAATAGTTATCACACCAGTATCCAGTGTGCACCTTATGAAGCATTATACTGACGCAAATGTAGATCCCCGCTCAGCTGGTTGGAAATCGGAGACCGATAATTGTCCAGACCAGACGTCGCACAGGAAACCACTGATAAGATAAAAATTATGAGGGAAAGGCTCAAAACCGCTAGGGATCGACAAAAGAGCTACGCCGACAATCGTAGGAAACCCCTAGAGTTTCAAGTTGGCGATAAAGTTCTACTAAAGATATCACCTTGGAAAGGGATAGTGCATTTTGGGAAAAAGAACAAATTAAGTCCCAGGTACATTGGGCCATTCGAGATAATCGAAAGGATTGGACCGGTAGCCTACAAGCTAAAACTACCACAAGAACTGAGCGCCATCCATGACACGTTCCATGTGTCGAATTTAAAGAAATTCCAAACGGAGGAAACCTTAGTCTTACCCTTAAAAGATGTGCAAATTGATGACCGGTTGCACTTTGTAGAAGAACCAATAGAAATCCTTGACCGGGAGGTCAAAAGACTAAAGAGAAGCAAGATCCCCATCTTAAAAATTCGTTGGAACTCAAGGCAAGGGCCTGAATACACTTGGGAGCGAGAAGATTATATTAAACTCAAATATCCACACCTCTTCATCAAAAAGCAAGTCCAGGACATCAACGATTAATTTCGGGACGAAATTCTTTTAATCAGGGGAGACTGTGACATTCGGCAACAAATTTCCCAGGTTAGCCATTAGAAATTCTAATTTTTAAGCCTAGTATGACTAAAAAATAGTATTTATGATTTAAATACACCCATAATAATATTAGATTTCATAGAAATCCCGCCTATATGGTTAGAACCTTCCGGAGCTCGAAAAATCGAATTATTAAAAGTCAAGAATTACAAAGTATGTACAATAATAAAAATAATATCAATAAAAATAATTAAATAAATCATAATAAATATAAATAAGTTAAAATATAAAACACATAAAAGTAATTAAAACTTTGTAATTAAAAGACTTAAACAAAATTACCAATTATACAAAATTTATTTAAACAAATTACACTTAATTATTCAAAAAAAATAATAATAATAAAAGAAAACCTCCCACCCCCTAAGGCCGGCCACCCTACCCCCCCCCCCCTCATAATTCTCTTGATTTCCTTCTCTTCCCAAGAAACACCTCGTGATCTCCCCCATACTCTATATAACCCCCGTTACTCTCCTCATCATTTCCTTTACCACCACACTCAATCTCTTCTCTTTTCTCTCTTCTCTTTCACCACCAAAAATCTCCCAAGAACAACAAGAATTGTTCATCTTGTGAAGATCCAACACCAAATCAAAGGCAAGAGTTGGTAAGATGATCATATAACACTCAACTCTACTCTTCTACTCTTCTACTTTTCTTCTTTCTTCTTTCTTTTATCTAACTTCTTTGTTGTTCATCTTATTTCCTTTATATATATATATATATATATATATATATATATATATATATATCATGTAAATATAAACATCCTACCAATGTTGTAAGGAGCACATGAAATGTGCATCATCCTACCATTGTTGTATGGAACTTAATCAACTAAAAATCAAGAAAATAAGATTTTGATCATGCATGTGTTTCATCTTAACAAATATTGTAAGGAACACATAAAATGTGTATCATCCTACCATTGTTGTAAGAACACATGGATTATCAAAGATTATACTCATACAATATGATTATTCATGAATATAAACATGTTATATTAAAGTTATGACCCATAAACAAAAAGAATAACAATCTGGCAGATTCTTATGCTAGAACTCCCCATTTAGTTTTGTTATATCTGGAGTTCTAGGTATCAAAATCAGTTGATTCTTTTTGCTAATCTTAGTTTAAAGTGTTACCTTTCATTTAAACCTGGATTCACTAATTTTTAACAACGTTTGATCCTTCAAACATATTTAAAAATACCCATATGTTGAATCTGGAAATCTGACAGATTTAGAAGGCTACACTTTAAAAGCGTGTAACTTACTCATTCTTGGGTCAAAATACGTCTAGTTTTTTTTAAAAGTTTCATCCTTGAACCATGGTTAATTCCCATTTTGAATCATGTAAACACGAGGTCGTATGGGCCCTAAACAAACGTTTTAGTAACAACATGTCATCCAGACTGATCAGTGGACATCTTATACACTTTTAATTATTAAAAATATTAAACATGGATTATAAATTCCTATATTTTCACTGGACATTCTAGAAACATATATTAAGATTATATTAAAATATCAAGCCTTAATATGACCCCTAAAACACAGTTTTTAATTTTTAAAGTTTAACTTAAAGAACTGAAAAATTCCAGTGAACACTTATAATTTATGAAAAAATAAAGACAACCTTTAACTATTTAATAAATAAGTTAACAAAAAATAAATAATAAAAACTAATAAATAAAATAAGTCTAATAGAGCTACATACCTCTTATATTAGGAAAGGAGCTTTGGTAGGAACAAGAAATCCTTACGAGTGAACACCTTTGCATACCGAGTGAGTATCATAGCCCCTTTTTACCGTATTTCATATTATTTTTGGGGTGAAAGCATGTGTATACATTTCATGAAAAGTTTATTTCCTATTTTCTTATTTATTTCAAATATTATTTTGAGCACTTATGGTATTATTCTTTGATGAGCTTGGGTTATCGTAGTAAGGCCCTTCGTTGGACATTATCCCTTAACTCCGTTAGTGAGCCGATGGTATTTGTAAGTAGCGCTATTTGGAGATTCCGACGTCTCCCATTTATGGTTGACGAACTATAGATGTACTTTACCACTACTAACGTCATTTAATATAGGCGTTAGGTTTATCATGGGCAATTGGTTGTCGGCTAGGTTGGATAATGGCTCAAGCAACAATCATCATAGTCTATTACTACCATGTGCAACGTATTGGGCAATATAATACATCTTCTATCATTCATGCATACTTTTATTTTATTCCAAAAACTTCCATCAATTATTTAAGCTTTTCTCATTTAAAAGTATTATGTGCATATATTAAGAAAACCTATGAACTCACCAACTCTAGTAGTTGACCTTTTCTTTCTTTTACCCGTGCTTTCAGATGATCAACGTTAGGTACCTTATATATACAAGCATGATGTGTGGCATTTCCATCTTCATCGTCACATTTTATGAAAACACTATCTATTTTATTTACGCATCATACAAGACAATGTTATTTAATTATTATTCGGTTATGTAACTTTTATTTATGTTTTACCCGAACTATTTATTTTTGTTAAGTTAATATAATGGTTATTATGCCTTGTGCGATGATATCTTGTTCTGCGACATCTCGTGTTTCCGCTTTAGCGGGGTGTGACAGTGTGGATGTTGTGATACAAATCCACTAATTAAGCCGTTGTTATGGACTAGTGATGTTTATCATACTAGGTCAATTAGCATTCCTTATTGTGTTCCATTTTAGCATGTTTAAACACTTCCGAGAATGTTTTTCATACTAAAATCTCCACAATCGGTTATACTTTATGGGAAGGAAGTATAAATTAAGATTGAGGTAAAGAATTGGTTTTGTTAAACGTGGTTCTTGCCTGTACTTGAAAGGGGTTTCAAGTGATTGGAGGACCCTCACCCGAGTTCGCTTCATGGTTCTGGTCATAAGTAACTCGGGATGATGATGGCGTTTCATCCTTAAACTAGAAACACATGTGATTCCAAAGCATAGGTCTGCTTTGCTTTGATCGTTTTTTAACGCGGTCCGTAACTGGTCGTTATAAGGGAGACGATTGGGTAGAGTATTATCTATGTGGCGGGACTATGTAGTCGAAAAGAATTTGTTCCTCTATGTATAGAGAAGATATCCATGGGCCCCTCGATGATTGAGTGCTGAACTTCATATGCATGGCCGTGCTCAAGTTATATTGGTGATGGATCAATGTTAACTTGGTTTGTTGGTCACCACTAATCTAGAATCGAGAAACATAATCGTGAACGATCTGAAGGTTGACTTTATTCCATGCCTTGTGTTCACATAGGATATCGCGAACAAAGGGATGTACATGTTCATTTGTCTTTAAGACAATCATTTCATGATTGGGATCTTGTCAAGAGTGGCATACCCTATACTGACTTGGGAGCATAGATGTCTTGCTAGAGGCCGCTCTATGTTTGTGTTATTTTTCGTTGTCGTGCCACGTGCAAGTGGGAGTCTGTTGGAATATGCCCGCTGACACGAACGAGTTAATAGCACTGCTGATGAAGTATAGGCCTATTAGGTCACACACCAAGTATTGATTCCGATAACACGATCAAGCAAAAGAGAAAGAAAGGTCAAAATGGGTTTTGGCAGGATGGTACACGGGCCGTGTCCAGCACAACTAGCACGGGGCGTTTTGGCCCAAGTAGAGGTCGTGTGCTTTGGGAATACACGGCCGTGTAGGTGAACACGGGCCGTGTTGGGCCTATTAGACACAGGCCATCTTGGCCCAATTGGGGCCGTGGACCTTGGGCCTACACGGCCGTGTTGATGAACACAGGCCGTGTATGTTCTCTGTAACAGCAGAATTGATTTGCTTTAATACTCATTTTAATAGGGTTAAATGGGATTCAATTTGGACTGCTCAAGAGCCACGAAAATGTAGAGAGTTTGGTGTGAAGAACATGAGTTAGAACATATGAACTCTTGATATTATTCTCTCTAATCATCATCACTTTGTGATCAAGTTTTGATGCACAAAAGTGCTATTTGTTCTTTTATTGTGTTGTTTTAATGGCTACATCAACCTACTAGCATTGGGGAATCAAGTGTGCTTGGGGTGGACTACTCTAGAGGAATTCTTCCTTGAATTCTACACACTTTGACAAAGAAGAAAGCTTTTGGTGATCTTGCATGATGGTATAATCTTTCTTCTACCTTGTTTATTATATTCTAGGTGCAACTTCATGTTTAGATTTTGGTCCATGGCATGTGTGTTTGCTTGGCTAGTTATAGTTTTGTATTATATCTGGCCTCCGTTGCTACTCGTTTATGCCAAACAAATACCTTCACCTACAACCAATGTCGGCCAAAGCAAAGGTTTACCGATAGCCCTCTACTGAGTTGGCACAGTGAAAATTCACCTCTGATGCAACGCATGCACCAGTAAGACTATCACTGTTCAACCAACCAGTAAACGAGCCCAGCCCAATTCTACGTGTAGCTGACTTCTCAAACGCAACTCAATATCATCCAAAGAGCGCGTATCGGCCAAATAGTCATGCAACAGATATGATCAATCAATAATCACAATCAACAATCAGACTCAATAGTCTATCAGTCACATACGCATGCATCACATCAATAACATCAACCATAATCTTTACCATCCGCGATTAACGTCCACTCATCTCGTAATCAACACGAACTCGGATATCTAATATCACTAAGTCTTTGGATTGCCTGAAAACACAGTAACAACCAAATTAGTCTCTAATTCATAAATATATCTTTCCACATATATTTATATCTCAATCATTCATGAACACAAGCTAAATTTCATAAGATAGAATATACAATAAACAATTACAAATCCAATCCCAAATGTCGGATTTTCACAACCATCGGATTTCAAATTCTGGATTCTGTCGGATTTCAACTTTGTCGGATTCCCTGTCAGATTTAAGGATCGGGTTTTAGTTCTCGGATTTTTGGAGAGTATCGGATTTAAGTTATAGGATTTAGGGAATCGGATTTAAGTAAAGTTTCTCAATGTCACGATCCGAGTTTATCAGATTTTGGACCAAGATTGGATTCTCGGATTTCAGGTTGTTGGTTTACAAGGTACCGGATTTCAAGAATTCTGGATTTCAACATTATGAATTCAAAACATCGGATTTCATAGGCTACGGATTTAAAAAGTGTCGGTTTTTGGAGTTATCGGTTTTATGAGAAATACCGGATTTCTTATCATCTTCTTCATCACAAATCCGCCAACTTCAAATCTCTATTAATCAATTACCAGATTTCACAAACTCATTAAATCTTACCAAAAACATATCTAATCCTCTATAGACATGTATTCATAAATCAAGGATATCTTTTTAAACACATAAATCATCAAAACATACAAAACCCACTTAATGAAATAAGCTTCATAGACCATTCATGGTGACTATACATGTATTCATGGATTTAACTCCGGAAACACATCAAGATGAGTAATAACATGACACAATCACATACTAACCTTTAATTCAGATTTAAGAAACACAATCTCCAAATCCGATTTCTTCTTTTCTTGTTGTCTATAGCAGAGAATTTTCTCTCAAAACACACACTTACACTTTCACTTTCTTTTGAAAATAATGAGCAGATAGAATTCTGCAATGTACATAAACATACATGTATACATGCATTTAATTATTTAAGCAGGAGGTGGCTAACCCCTCCTTTAATTTGCATAATACACACACACACGTGTACCTCACATATACATACATAACATGCATACATACCCACATACAACATACCATACATACATACTACTTAATTCCTTTCTTTCACTTTCCAGTAACTTTATATATATTAACATATATATTTTCTAAATTAGTTAATTAATTAACCAATTAATTTAAACTAACATATAAACAAGTAAAACACAATTAATCACGTACCGCCAACCTGCTAATCGACTAGCTCAGGTTTGCGGGTGTTACAAATCTCCCCTCCTTAAGAGGATTCCGTCCTCGGAATCCCTTCTCGTTCAAACAACAGGGGATATCTGTCTCTCATATCCGCCTCAGTCTCCCAAGTTAAGTCAGAACCTAAACTGTGCTTCCTCTTGACCAACACCATTGGAATCTGCTTCTTGCAGAGCTTGGTCACTTTACGATCTAACAGTTTAATAGGTTCCTCTATTAATCTTTTCTTCGAATCTACTTTCAAATCATGTACCGGGAGAATCTGACTTTCATCTTCAACCTTACATTTCCTCAGATAACAAACGTTGAATGTATCATGAATACCTCCAAGCTCTGCTAGAAGATCCAGTGTAACAGTCTGATCATTCACTATCTGACGAATGCGGAAAGGACCAATAAAACAGGGAGCTAACTTCCCTCGTTGCCGAAGCAAATCACGCCTTTCCACGGAGAGACTTTCAAATAAACTAACTCACCCACATCAAAAGATACCGAACGACGTCGCGGATCTGCATACATTTTCTGTCTATCCCTAGCAGCTTTCAATTTCTCTCTAGCAATAGCAACCTTGTCAACAATCAACTTAACAATCTCTGGCCCTGCAAACTGTTTCTCACCAGCCTCTAACCAACAAGTCGGAGTACGGCAGCGACGACCGTACAACATTTCATACGGAGGCATCCCAATACTGGAGTGGTAAGAATTGTTATACGCAAACTCTATTAGTGGCAGGTGTGAATCCCAAGATCCACCATACTCAATTACACAGGCACGTAACATATCTTCAAGTGTCTGTATGGTTCGTTCAGTCTGACCATCAGTCTGGGGATGATAAGCAGTACTCAAATTAATTCTCGTCCCCAACTCTCTCTATAAACTCCTCCGGAAGTTAGAAACAAACGTGGAGTCTCTGTCAGATACAATAGACAACGGTATACCATGCCTCGCAACAATCTCGTTGATGTATAGTCTAGCCAATTTACTCAAAGAATCCGTCTCACAAGTAGCCAGAAAGTGAGCACTTTTCGTTAGTCGATCCACGATCACCCATATCATATCATGATTCTTCTGAGTACGCGGAAGTTTTGCTACAAAATCCATCCCACTTCCACTCAGGAATCTCCAACTGTTTCAAGGATCCATAAGGCTTCTGACGTTCTGCCTTCACTTGTGCACATATATGACATGATTCCACAAAGTGTGCCACATCTGCTTTCATCGTAGGCCACCAGTAAAGCACCTTCAAATCGTTATACATTTTTGTGCTTCCTTGGTGTACAGACAATCTTGACTTGTGTGCTTCTGTTAAAATCAACTTTCTCAACTCTCCAAGCATAGGCACCCACACACGAGTCTTGTATACCTTCAATCCACAAGAATCATTAGTAAGTTCATCTTTTCGTTTCTTCATCAATTTAGTCTTTAAATTATCTTCCTTTAAAGCTTCCAACTGTGCAGATTTTAGTCTATCCACTAAATCTGATACTATCTCCATACGCATAAATTGGATAAGACTTCCAGCTCCCTTACGACTCAGGGCATCTGCCACTACATTTGCTTTCCCAGGGTGATATCTAATCTCGCAATCATAATCTTTTATCAGTTCCACCCATCGCCTCTATCTCATATTCAATTATTTCTGGGTATATACATATTGTAGGCTTTTATGATCTGTATAAATTACGCATTTGGTGCCATACAAGTAGTGCCTCCACAACTTGAGCGCGAACACAACAGCTACTAGCTCCAAATCGTGAGTCGGGTAATTGTTTTCATGAGGTTTCAATTGTCTTGAAGCATACGCAATCACCCGATCCCTCTGCATTAGCACACATCCTAATCCAGCAAATGACGCATCGCAATATACGATAAAATCATCTGATCCACTTGGCAAGGCAAGGATAGGAGCCTGACATAATAACTGCTTTAATGACTGGAAAGCTTTATCTTGTGCATTACCCCATACAAACTTCACGTCTTTACAAGTCAACTTAGTCAACAGACCCGCAATCTTGGAGAAATCCTTGATAAATCTGCGGTAGTATCCGGTCAATCCAAGAAAACTCTTTATCTCTAACGGTGTCTTTGGAGCGTTCCAGTTCATCACTGCTTCCACTTTTGAAGGATCCACTTTTACTCCTTCGTTACATTAACATGCCCCAAAAACTGAACCTCTCTTAACCAGAATTCGCACTTTGAGAACTTTGCATACAAATGTTCTTTCTTCATAGTCTCCAAAACCTACCTCAAATGTTTTTAATGTTCCAATTCTGTCTTCAAATAAATTAGAATATCATCAATAAAGACTATCACAAAATTATCCAGAAATGGTCGACAAACTCTGTTCATAAGATCCATAAATATCGCAGGTGCATTAGTTAAGCCAAACGGTATAACCAAGAACTCGTAGTGACCATAATGCGTACTAAAGGTTGTCTTTGACACATCTTCCTCGGATACACGTACCTGATGATAACCCAATCTCAAATCAATCTTTGAAAAGAATGAAGCTCCATCAAATAAGTCATTGATCTGGGCAACGAATACTTATTCTTTATCGTCTTCTTGTTCAATTCACGGTAATCGATACACATACGCAACGTACCGTCTTTCTTCTTCACAAATAATACCGGCGCACCCCATGGAGACGAGCTTGGTCGAATGAAACATTTATCCAATAGATCCTGAATCCGTGTAATCATCTCTCGAATCTCTGAAGGTGCCAATCTGTATGGAGCCATAGCCACTGGTCGAGACCCAGGGATCAAGTCAATCTTGAACTCTACCTCACGAACCGGAGGCAACCCTGGCAATTCCTCTGGAAACACGTCCGGGTATTCCGTTACCACCCAAATATCCGTCGTAGCTTGCTTTTCTTTCTTTCCGTCGATAACATAGGACATGTAAGATTCATATCCTCTATCCAACGCCTTCTTAGCTTTCAAACAAGAAATGATTGGAATTACAGATCCAACCTTCTCACCCCTTGCTACTACTCACATACCATCCGCCAATGGGAAAAAAATCAACTTCTTGTGGCACTTAATACTGGCTTGATTCAAACTCAGCCAATCCATCCCGAGCACCACATCAAAACCAGATAATGGCATAACAAAAAAATAAACAGGATAACACACACCATCAATATCAATTTTAGTTCCTGCCACAACAATCGTGACCGGGACCATCATGCCATCAGCTACTTCTATTTCTAAAGCATTAGCAAGCTTAATAACATACACATTCAATTTACCACAGAATTCCACAGAAACAAAGGAGCGATTAGCTCCAGAATCAAACAATACTCTAGTAGGAGTAGAGTTTATTAGAAACATACCCGTTATGACATCGTCTGTGGTGGTGGCATCATCCACCGTCATCTTAAACGCCCGACCCTTGGTAGTGGGTGGGTTCTTTCTTTTCTGACCGGCTGAAGATGATACCCCATCCATTCCCGCTCCTGACCCAGATCCTGACCTCTTATTCAATGGGCACTCACCAACCCTGTGCCCCTCTTTTTGACAATTCCAGCAAACGCTCTTCTAGAATCTGCAACTTTTAAAATCATGGCCAAACTGACCACACTTCACGCATCTCAATGTTTGTGGCGTACATTGACCATTGTGAAAAGATTTGCACCTGCCACACTAAGGTGCCCGTTGAGTAGACCCACCCGAAGTAGGCCTCCTACTCTGTTCTCCTTGCTTACTACCACCGCTCTGACCTCCCTATCTCTGTTGGGTATTATCATGTTCAAACTTAGATTTTTGTTGGGAAACCCTCTCCCTGCTCAAACTCTCTTTCGCAAGATTATCCTTTTCAGTCGATTTGGCCAAAGTGAAAGCATGGGATAATGTGGTAGCCCACCACGTGGCGCTGCGATAATCCGGGTGCAAAGCTCCTACAAAATGAGCAATTTTCGATGCCTCATCCGGCACCCAATGTTTTACGAATCTTAACTTTTCGTTGAATTATTTAATCAAGTCGTCCACCGACATATTCCCTGTAATTCGCAAATCCATAAACTCCTTTTTGATCTTGGCAATCTCAAAAGGACTGCAGTATTGTTCACACAACTTTTCTTGTAATTGACTTCACGTGATACTCTCTTGCTGCTACTCAGTAAAATGACCGGTTATCGAATCCCACCACACCATCGCATCTCCCTTCAACATCCTCGTAGCGTATTTTACCTTCAATTCATTCTCGCAGTTACAGGCATCTAATGCCTTAACCATTTCTCTCAGACAGTTCAAGGTAACATTGGGATCAGAACTCCCTGGATACTCAGAAGGCTTACAATCCAGGAATTGTTTATACGTGCATGGTTGTTTGTATCCAGGAAACGCATGGTTGTTTGTATCCAGGAAACGCAAAATGATATGCTCCCTGAGGTGCAAACGGATAATAAAAGGGTTGTTGCATCATCTGGGTCACTGGTGGTAGGGGTGTTGTTACTGGTGCTGTAGTTGCTTGTGTTGGAATCGCAGTTGGTACCGGGGTTGGTTCAGGTTGGGTGTGCCTCTACTGCTCCATGTTATGAACCAGATTCCTCAAATCCACTAATTCATTTTCAAGTTTGAAGATATACTCACTTTGATCTTCCTCGTGAGCTTAACCTGACGTTCCTGCATTTGCTGTATCCAAATTCTCAATCACTAGTGTCTCTGTCGTAGCTTGGGTCACAGAAGGAAGGATGGGGGTTTCTCTGTCGGCCATAATCTGTTACAATTACAAATATGTACAAATCAAAACATCTGTTCTTAATCTCAAAATTCACAAACTTGGTGTAACAAAATCAACTGGCTTGATTCTTTTAAAACATAAATATCAGAGCAGGGTTAACTTCTCCTTCTGCTAAAACCACAAAATCACAAACCTGCAAAAAAAACAACTGAGGGGAATTAGCACAAAGCTAAGTGAGTAGAGGGTAAACACAAACGCAAACATCAACAGTCAATATCAAAGCATGTAATCACATATCCAAGAAGACCGGCGGTTCGGCGCAGAACCTACAACCAATGCCGGCCAAAGCAAAGGTTTACCAATAGCCCTCTACTGAGTTGGCACAGTGAATATTCACCTTTGATGCAACGCATGCACCAGTAAGACTATCACTTATCAACCAACCAGTAAACGAGCTCAGCCCAATTCTACGTGTAGCTGACTTCTCAAACTCAACTCAATATCATCCAAAGAGCGTGTATCGGCCAAATAGTCATGCAACTGATATGATCAATCAATAATCACAATCAACAATCAGACTCAACAATCTATCAGTCACATACGCATGCATCACATCAATAACATCAACCATAATCTTTACCATCCGCGATTAACGTCCACTAATCTCGTAATCAACACGAACTCAGATATCTAATATCACTGAGTTTTTGGATTGCCTGAAAAAACAGTAACAACCAAATTTGTCTCTAATTCATAAATATATCTTTCCACATATATTTATATCTCAATCATTCATGAACACAAGCTAAATCTCATAAGATAGAATAAACAATAAACAATTACAAATCCAATCCCAAATGTCGGATTTTCACAACCAACGGATTTCAAATTCTAGATTCTGTCGGATTTCACCTTTGTCGGATTCCCTGTTAGATTTAAGGATCGGGTTTTAGTTCTCGGATTTTTAGAGAGTATCGGATTTGGCTTTATCGGATTTAAGTTATAGGATTTAGGGAATCGGATTTAAGTAAAGGTACTCAATGTCGGGATCCGAGTTTATCAGATTTTGGACCAAGATTGGATTCTCGGATTTCAGGTTGTTGGTTTACAAGGTACCGGATTTCAAGAATTCTGGATTTCAACATTATGAATTCAAAACATCGGATTTCATAGGCTACGGATTTAAAAAGTGTCGGTTTTCGGAGTTATCGGTTTTATGAGAAATACCGGATTTCTTATCATCTTCTTCATCACAAATCCGCCAACTTCAAATCTCCATGAATCAATTACCATATTTCACAAACTCATTAAATCTTACCAAAAACATATCTAATCCTCTATAGACATGTATTCATAAATCAAGGATATCTTTTTTAACACATAAATCATCAAAACATACAAAACCCACTTAATGAAATAAGCTTCATAGACCATTCATGGTGATTATACATGTATTCATGTATTCAAATCAGAAAACACATCAAGATGAGTAATAACATGACACAATCACATACTAACCTTTAATTCAGATTTAAAAAACACAATCTCCAAATCCGATTTCTTCTTTTCTTGTTGTCTATAGTAGAGAATTTTCTCTCAAAACACACACTTACACTTTCACTTTCTTTTGAAAATAATGAGCAGATAGAATTCTGCAATGTACATAAACATACATGTATACATGCATTTAATTATTTAAGCAGGAGGTGGCTAACTCCTCCTTTAATTTGCATAATACACACACACGTGTACCTCACTTATACTTACATAACATGCATACATACCCACATACAACATACCATACATACATACTACTTAATTCCTTTCTTTCACTTTCCAGTAACTTTATATATATTAACATATATATTTTCTAAATTTGTTAATTAATTAACCAATTAATTTAAACTAACATATAAACAATTAAAATATAATTAATCACGTACCGCCAACCTGCTAATCGACTAGTCCAGGTTTGCGGGTGTTACATCTTTCTCGTTTGTATTACACAAAATTAAATCACTTACTCTTTAAACAGGTGTAATAAATTATAATCATCTTACTTCTCATCTGTATTTTAATATGTAACCTCTTTTCTCAATTAGGCATACTTCACCTATAGTTCTAATCAAACATCCTCTTGGTTACTCTTGATTTAGGTTAATCATCATGCTCGGTTTTGTTATTAGGTATTTACTTATACCACTTTTTACTCTACTAGTTGATTTAAAATAATCAGGTAGTAATATAATCACTACCAACTCATATTTTAATATAAACTCTTCTCTACTATTGTCTTCATTTGTATATATGTAATTTCTCTCGATATAACATTTATCATCTCGTTTGATCTATCTCTTTAGATCTCACAGTATACTCTCTCTTTTATCAATATATTATGTCACACTATTATATTCGTAGCATACATATAATACTACGTTATTCCTACTCAATTTTATTCTATAATCGAATCTCACATCGTTTCTCTTCTCTGTTTCTCTAGATAAGGTATGCAATACTTTTTAGTACCACATTTATTGTTTATCTCATACTTCATTTATTTATTAATAAATATCAATGTCAGTTCTTATTCTCATAAGTCTCTAACATCACACAATTACCCATCACTTGATTCACAAAGCACTATCATGACAATCCCAAGCTCATTTGCATACCACATGTTCACTACCCACACTGGCCAGGCATGGTAATAGACATACTATATACAATGTTCTTGGTGTCATCATGAAACACCCAGATTCACAAGCTTAGGTTTGTATACCACATAATCAAATTTCAATTGTACACATAATACAATTCATCAACATCACACAACTCAAAAGTTTCACATTACTCATAAATCTCTACACAGAGTTTATCATGTATTTGATCGCTTTTCTCTGGTGTCAGTCAGACACAACATCATTTCAGTAATTTAACATACTGTAATCTAACTCAACATAACTCTTATTCTCCCATAAAGCACACAAATAAACACATCATCTCAGGCAAACACATTAGCAATACAATTGCTCACTTCTCTGACTCGACTCTAGTTGACATCTCTACCCATGGTTTAAGTTCAAGTAACACTCATAGACCCGATCCCTTAAACCTAGGCTCTGATACCAAGTTGTAATGCCCATTTTTTTTAAAAGCGTGCAACAAGTAAATAACATTAGTGTTCACATTTAAAATAGGGCAACAACCGACACCGGTTATATAAAAATAATTTCCTTTCATGCTGCACAAAACTCTCCTCTAGTCCACGTAGAAGCCTCGCCAGTCACAAAACCTGAAAAGAATAAACAACAGAAGTAATGAGCTAGAAAGCCCAGTGAGTACTCAACAATTGCTCAAACGAATATAACTAGCACATAAAATCCAATACATCAAATTATGTCACTCATGTTTCTATTTGCCACTCAGGCATCTCATTTGCCACTCTAGCGTCTCTTTGCCACATAGGCGTCTCTTTTGCCACTTTGGCATCTCTTTTGTCATTTAGGCATCTCTTTATAACACAATACATATAACCTAAACCATTATATGCAATAACACAGATATTTATCATCATTAAGACTCATATATAGTCTTACCCCTAGTAGTCACACATCAGCATCTAGCTACATGTGCCTCTCAAACTAAAGCATCAGTTCTCATTCAATACATAATTCATATACATCCATTTAGGCTTAAACATCGTTTCTCATATATGTAGGTCTATAATACCTACTTCTCTTATCACACGTAATCCTCTGATAAGCTATAATTAGTACGATTATAGCTAAACACATACGAATTATAACTCTAATTATTCTCTTTCTCTTGATTACTCAGTTCACGACATACTCGTATAGTCTTTAAATATATAATAACACATTCACACCGTCTCTTCATTATTATCTATTCTTTCACTTGTCTCATTTCTCTTTTCTCTATTATTGAATATATAAGTGTATAGACCTAGTCTATAATACCTCTCATATTTGCATATTTATATAGTTACATACTTATGTACGGTTACTCTTATATTTAACACATTTTAATGTATCTCTCAAGATACTACTCTTCTCAGTAACTCTACATATACTCATAATGTATAAAGGTATGTATTTATAGTTTATAACTCTGATAGAACTCATTCTCTTATTTATATATTTATACTCATCGACCTCGTATATTTAAATCATTGTATACTCTTTAAATGGTGATTCACACAACACTAATTATCTCTACTGTTTGACGTGTATAGCTAATTAATAAATATTAACTCCACTCTTTTCTCTCTTTTAACTAACGATCCTCATTTCTTGTTTATTCGGGGTTCATACACATTTCTCATTAATTAATCACATACCGGAATACTCATTCTCATAAACGTGTATCTCTATCTCTCATCTCTTAATTACAGTTATACTCAACTCTGTTAACTCTATAATTATCTCTATACTCTTTAACAAATTCGATAACAAAGTTCTCTAATATATCGCAATAATGATAACCATACAGTAAATCTCATTATGGTATCGAACATATACGATCACATTTAATTAATATCTCTAAGTACCAGGTTGAGGTACTCACTTGTGCTCCAGCTCTTCCACGACATTCTTTTTTCTCTTTTCCTTAGTTCCTCATATACCTTGGAATAAATATATGATACTCATTACTCTTACTCAATCAAAACACCACTTAAAAACACTACACAGAACAAGGCATGCTAGTGCCCTTACTCATGTGTACGCCCGTGGTCAACATGCACACCTCGGGCCTCTCTAGGGATAGACACGCCAATACCTTTTGAGGTACACACGTGCCTCCTCAGGTACGCCCTAAGGCATTGTCTATTCTTGAGGGGCATGCGGGTGCCCTTCGACTTGCAGCACTGGTTCGACCAGAACTCATTGGTTCCCGACCAGATTTAAACTCAAACACTTTAAACTCATTTCCAATACTCAGAAACATCCCTATAACATCAAAAAAAACTCTATATTACATCATCACAACACTTTTTGATCAAAACTCAACTCCCAAACTCAATTAACCCAATTGATAACTCAAAACACAAATAAGTAATCACTTACAATCTTCAATTTGATTCCTCAATTAGCATGTGTTAATTCTCCATTTGTAACATCTAGAATTTTGTTAATAATTTGATACGAGTATGTTCAAGTGTTTTATGTGTTATAAGTGATTACATGTGATAAGATGTGATTATAAACAAGAGGGCCAAAACTGTCAAAACAAAATTTAAATAGTCAAGGAACCATTTCTGCAATTATGAAAAACCTACTTATATACATATTGACTTTCAAAGTCAAAGATTTGCAAAATTCAAACACCCATACATACTATACATATGCATAGCTGCAAATCCTTCCCTTTCGGCGATCTTGATCAAGATATAGTGATATCAAGCTTCTATAATTCTCCTCTCCATCTTAGAATCAACAAGGTATGTTTTGTTGGATTGAAAAAGGTGTTTATATGGGTCAAATGATGGATTTAAGGATCAAAGAATGCTTCTTGTGGTTATTTGGTTGTTATAAGTTGGTTTAGGGTGTACAACAACACCCCTACAGAGTTTGAATCGTTTATATTGAGTTTTAGAGGTGTTTTGGCCAGAAACAGCGTGTACAGTCGGTGAAATTCTGCTGTAAGTTAAAGGGCACGAGCGTGCCCCTCAAGATCAAACCGTTCCCCAAGGCGTACCTGAGGAGGTACGGGCATGAGTCATAGGGTACGAGCGTGCCCTATTCTAGAAAGGACCAAAGTGTGCCTTGTGACCACGGGGATACCTGTGTATGATGCACGGGGGTACCTGTGTATAAGGCACGGGCATGCTTATATCAAGCACGGGCATTCCTGTATCAAGCATGGGCATGCCTGGTGCCCTGTTTAGATATTGGTTTTAGCATTAATATGTGTTTGACATATAATTGCTATTATTTCATGTAGAGACTAGTCATTGGCATGTTCACCGGATAATTATCATTTTGTGGACTATTATACAACATTATTAATTATAAGGTGAGTCTTCTCGACTATTCTTCATATCTACAGTATGTGTGTTATCATGACATAATATTATACATGTAATATTGATATGTGTTGTTTAGCATGCTGCTATATGCAGTAGGGCTCAAATGTGGTACAGTACTATGACCTATGTTGCTGCCCTAGGTCTAGAACCAGAGGCTAGCCTTGATTACCTGACATACGTGTGGTATCTTTATATGATCTTATACGTGTGTTTATATGATTGGTGGTATGGTTTACTCACTAAGCTCTCGTAGCTTATAAATACTATTTTTAAAATATTTTGCAGGTTTCAGCAAAGACAGGGGCAAAGCTTCGGTTTGACTACATTTTGATAAACTTTTTGAAATACTTAACGTCTGGTTTGTAAACATCAAGCTTTTGGTACTAAACTTATGTGCGCTGAATCACCCGAATATCATTCATAGCTTGCTTTTCTTTCTTCCCGTCGATAACATATGCCATGTAAGATTCACATCCTCTATCCAACGCCTTATTAGCTTTCAAACAAGAAATGATTGGAATTATAGATCTAGCCTTCTCTCCCCTTGCTACCACTCGTGTACCATCCGCCAACAGGAAATAAATCAATTTCTTGTGGCACTTAATACCTGCTTGATTCAAACTCAGCCAATCCATCCCGAGCACCACATCAAATCCAGATAATGGCAAAACAAGAAAGTAAACAGGAAAACACACACCATCTATATCAATTTTAGCTCCAGCCACAGCAGTCGTGACCAGAACCATCATGCCATCAGCTACTTCTATTTCTAAGGCATTAGCAAGCTTAATAATAGGTACGTTCAATTTATCACAGAATTCCACAAAAACAAAGGAGCGATTTGCTCCAGAGTCAAATAATACTCTAGCAGGAGTAGAGTTTATCAGAAACATACCCGTAATAACATCGTCTGCGGTGGTGGCATCATCCACCGTCATCCTAAACGCCCGACCCTCAGGAGTGGGTGGGTTCTTTCTTTTCTGACCGGATGCTGAAGATGATCCCCCAGCCGCTTCCGCTCCTAACCCAGACCCTGTCTTCTTACTCATCGGGCATTCACTAACTCTGTGCCCCTCTTTCTGACAATTCTAGGAAACACTCTTTTGGAAACTGCAACTTTTAAAATCGTGGCCGAACTGACCACACTTTATGCATCTCAGTGTCTGTGGCGTACACTGACCATTATGGAACGACTCGCACCTGCCACACCAAGGCTCCCGTTGATTAGACCTACCCGAAGTAGGCCTCCTACCTCTGATCTCCTTGTCTTGTACCACTACTCTGCCCTACCTGCTTATGCTGTGTGTTGTAATGTTCAAATCTTGATTTTTGTTCGGAAATCCTCTCCCCACTCAACCTATTTCTAGCAAGTATATCCCCTTCAGCCGATTTGGCTAAAGTGAAAGCCTGTGATAGAGTGGTAGCCCACCTAGTGGCGCTATCGTAATCTGGATGTAAAGCTCCAACAAAGTGAGCGATCTTTGATTCCTCATCTGGCACCCATTGTTTAACAAACCTCATCTTCTCATTGAACTACTTGATTAAATAATCCACAGACATATTCCCCGTCATTTGAAAATCCATAAATTCCTTCTTGATTTTGGCAATCTCAAAGGAACTGCAATATTGTTCGCATAGCTTTTCCTGGAACTGACTCCAGGTGATACTCTCCTATTGTTGCTCCGTAAAATGACCGGTTATTGAATCCCACCACACCATCGCATCTCCCTTCAACATTCTCGTTGCGTATTTTACCTTCAATTCATTCTCGTAGTTACAGGCATCTAATGCCTTAACCATTTCTCTCAGACAGTTTAAGGTAACATTGGGATCAGAACTCCCTCGATACTCAGAAGGCTTGCAATCCAAAAATTTTTTATATGTGCACGGTTGTTTGTATCCGGGAAACGCAAAAGGATATGCTCCCTGAGGTGCAAATGGATAATAAAATGGCTGTTGCATCATCTGAGTTACCGGTGGTAGGGGTGCTGTTACTGGGACTGTAGTTGCTTGAGTAGGAATCGCAGTTAGTACAGGGGTTGGTTTAGATTGGGTGTGCCTCTGCTGCTCCATGATATGAACCAAATTCCTCAATCCACTAATTCATTTTCAAGTTTGAAGATATACTCACTCTAATCTTCCTCGTGAGCGTGACCTGGCGTTCCTGCATTCGTTGTATCCAAATTCTCAATCACTAGTGTCTCTGTCGTAACTTGGGTCACAGAAGGAAGGATGGGGATTTCTCTGTCAGCCATATATGTTACAATCACATTATCTCACAGCTCATTAGCATAAACCGTTAGTACACAAAATACTAACTACTGCAAACATCTCTAACTCACCCTAATTTCCCCGAAGGAAAGTTTGACCCATCACGAGCCAAGATTTGGGAATGCAACACTCTAGCCATGCACGCATCGCCAAACCAAGGCTTTGATACCAAACTGTAACACCGGAAAACCAAAGCCATTTTTTTAAAATACGTTGCGGAAGCTTAATTAAACAAACCACTTTACATACAATTCAAATATTTACAAAACACCTATTCACGAATAACAACAATTGTCTTTGGTGTTACTAAAACAAACCGGCTCATTTCTTTTAAAACAAAATATCAGAGCAGGGTCAACTTCTCCTTCTACAAACGCAAACAAACACAAACCTGCAAAAGCAAAAACTGAGGGGAATTAGCACAAAGCTAAGTGAGTAGAGACTAAGCACAAACGCAAACATCAAGCCAACATCAAAGCATGCAATCACACAACAAGAAGACCGGAGGTTCGGCGCAGAACCTACAACCAATGCCGGCCAAAGCAAAGGCTTACCAATAGCCCTCTACTGACTTGGCACAGTGAAATTCTTCTCTGATGCAACGCATGCACCAGTAAGACTACCACTGTAAAACCAACCAGTAAATGAGCCCAGCCCAATTCCACGCATAACTTACTTCTCAAACGCAACTCGATATCATCCAAAGAGTGTGTATCGGCCAAATAATCATGCAACAGATAATCAATCAACAATCAACAGTCTATCAATCACATATGCATGCATCACATCAATAACCTCAACCATAATCTTTACCATCCGCGATTAACGTCCACTCACCTCTTGTTCTCAGAAACTGCACTCAGATGTCTAATATTACAGAGCCTTGGTATTGCCTAAAAACACAGCAATCACCAGTATTAGTTTCTGAATCATAAATACGTATAACGACATATATTTATGTCATAATATCCATAACAATCTCACATATCATAAACACATAAAATGCAATCCAAAAGATTCATTAAACAAAATCCCAAATACTGAAATTTGTCGGACGCGTCACGTCGGGCCTTCGAGCGGCTACTTCGCATGAGACTTCGAACGGAGGCTTCGAGTAGGGACTTCGAGCGCCTCCCTCTTCGCATGGAGGCTTCGATTACTCCCACTTCGAGTGCCACTTCACACCAACATACACTTCGAGCACCTCTTCTTTGAACCGACTTAACCTTCGAATTCGAAGGGAACGCGGCGCGTTCCTCCCTTGGACACGTCACGTGTTTTCCAGATTTCAAACCTGCAACTTTCTTCATCTTCCAGCTCGAACCAAAATCAACCCAACATATTTTTCAAGCCAGAAATTGATTTCTAACATATTAAACTCATATAAACATCGAATAACATATAAACATGCATTAAGAACACATCAAATCCATGTTTTAACATCAAATAATCAAAACCCACTTGATGAGTTTGAGCTTCAAGCTCCATCAATGGTGAATCTTCATATATTCATGTAAATCAACAAGAAAACATACTAAGATTATCCTTAACATGCTATAATCATAAACTAACCTTGATTTTGTTTTATCAATCAACAAATCTTCACTTCTAATTTTCAAGTATGCAAGCTTTGAGGTTTCTTCACAAAGAAGCTTAAGAACACACACACTACACCTTTCAAGTTGGTTTCAAAATGAGCTGATGAAGTCCCACATACACACTTATATCTCATATTACCAAGTAGGAGGTGTCTATTCCTAACTTACCCATACATGCATACATACAACCATACATACATATTTTCATATTTATTTCCCTTTCCAGTAACATTTATATATATATTAACATAAATATGTATATTCTCAAGTAATTTATTAATTAACCATTTAACTTTAAACTAAGACATAAACAATTAAAATGCAATTAAGCACATACCTCTAACCCGCTAATCGACTAGCTCAGGTTTGCGGGTGTTACAGATAGAAACCAGTATCACAAGTGAATGTATTCCTATAAAAATATAGCATGACGAGGGTGTGAAAGCCCCAGATTTGAATTGTTAAGTAACAGAATCTACACTTGGAGAATCCAGTGCAGAAAACTTAATAAAGTGATGTAGCAGAATATATGCCATATAGCATTGCACGAGTTATGGAACAGATAAAAGAACAAAACAAAGAAGTAGTCAGATAAGAGCTAGTATCAAGATTAGCTATAAAAGGTGATTGTGTTAATTATTAACCCCAAGTTAGTATTCGTGAAGTATCAAAGGGTTGTACGTTCAAGGATTTTCTGCGTGTTAACCATCAATGTATTACAGGTTAGCAAATCGACTATCGGTCATAAGTAGATTTCAGATATCGAGGGTGAATTTCATATATGTACTTATGCACTTGAGAATGAAGTGAAATATGGAATAGATCAGATAAGAAGTGCAACAAAATATTAGAGCGATATAGAAGAGTTACATATAAATTGAGAGCATGATGTGGGAAGAGTTCAAAGAAATTATAATTAGGCAGTTTGTGCCATAGTAAAAGATAGGCACAATTATGGATGAATTCCACAAGTAGAACAGACAATAGAGACAATTCCAGAAAGCAATGTGAAGTTTCAGAAGAACGCGTATTTTGTTTAGATTATATTGTCAATGAAAAGATAAAAATGTACAGGTATATGATGACATTCTAGCCTAGCATGTGAGAATGTATAGACGTTTGTAAACATCAAAACGTGAAATCCATGATGGATGCAGCCAGAGTTAGAGAAATAGAAAAGAAACGAAACCAATAGAGAAAGTTGTAAAAGAAACAAGAATGGAGGTTCTAGAAAAAAATTGCAAAAGATCTACCCTATCTGCTCAGCATACAAGAAACGTCAATTGGGGGAAAATAGGTTTGATTCACTAACATGTTATAAATATGGAAACCGGGTCACATGAATAAGAATTGTGAGAACCCAAGAAAGTGAATGAAGTAAATATACCAATAATCAAAAGTGAAAGCTTTCCAGATTATGACCGAGGAAGCTAGAACAGAACCAATTATGGTTATAGAAGTATCGATCCTTTGTGTGAAAAGCAGGATTCTCCTCTCGAAGTGAGAATGGTTGATAATAAAATTGTGATTGTGTCAGATGTGTATAAACATAATGTGATATAAATGGATACTATTAGATTCCTTATCGAGTGTATACCTATGAATATGAGGGAATTCCAAGTACTGGTTTGAATAGACTAGTTAAATTGTAACCAAAATATGATATTATGTGAACAAAAAGTGATATGAGTTCATATCCCAAGTGGAGAAGAACTAATTATATGTGATAATGTTAAACAAGGAAAGTCATATGTGTGTTCAGTTTCTAAAGCTAGGAAGTATCTTCGGTATGGGTATATTGCTTTCTTAGCATACGTTATAAATACTAAATTGGAGAAGAAACAAATGAGTTCAGAAGATGTGAAAGTGGTATGTAAGTATCCTGACGTGTTTCCCGAGAATTTGCATGGTTACCTCCAGACCGACAGGTTGAGTTCAGAATTGATTTGGTGTCGGAAGCTTCATCGATTATGAGAGATCCATACAGACTTACTCCTTCAGAGATAAAGAAATTATTGAAACAACTCCAAGAACTGCTAGACAAGGGGTTTATCAGACCCAATAATTCTCTGTGGGGTGTTCCTATATTATGTGTGAAAAAGAAGGATGGTATCTTTTATATGTGTATTAATTATTATGAGCTTAATAAAGTGATTATCAAGAATATATATGTTGCTCAGAATATGTGAATTACTTGATAAATTATTATGGGTAACGTGGTTTTCAAAAATCGACTTGAGGTTGGGTTATAATCAGCTTAAGATCAAGACAGAGGACATTCCTTAAACCGTATTCAGAAAATGTTTGGGCTTTTTAAAGTTGTTATGATACATTCTGGCCTTACTGATGCACCAGCAGTGTTTATGTATTGAATGAATAGTGTGTATAGGCCAATGCTAAATAAGTCAATGATTGTGTTCATAAACGATATTCATACTTGTAACACCATAAAATCTAAGTCATTTTATTTTTAATTTGCGTTGCGGAAGCTTTAATTAAACAAATATACATTCGATTCACAAACATTTACATAACAAAATATTTGTTCTTTAAATCCAACAAACATAAACTCTGTGTTATAAAATAGACTGGCTCGTTTCGTTTTTAAATCTAGACATTAGAGTTAGGTCAACTTCTCCTTCAACGAACACTCACAAACCTAAACCTGCAAAATGCAACAATTGTGGGGAATTAGCACAAAGCTAAGTGAGTAGAGGCTAAACCCAAAAACAAACATCATGCTAATACTAAACATGTAATCACAAATCCAAGAAGACCGGCGGTTCGGCGCAGAACCTACAACCAATGCTGGCCAAAGCAAAGGTTTACCGATAGCCCTCTACTGAATTGGCACAGTGAAATCCCACTATGATGCAACATATGCATCAGTAAGGCTACCACTGTTCAACCAACCAGTAGACGAGCCCATCCCAATTCCACGTATAGCTGACTTCCCAAACGCAACTCAAAATCATACTAAGAGTGCGTATCAATCAAATAGTCATGTAACAAACATCAATAAATAATAATATTCACAATCAACAGTTCCAATATCAATCCATCAATCACAATCATGTATCACATCAATAATATTAACCATAATCTTTACCATTCACGTTCAACATCCACTCACCTTTCAATCTCAGATGAAGTACTCAGAATTCTAATGTTACTAAGCCTTTGTA
Organism: Dittrichia graveolens; assembly: GCA_038502395.1. Classification (NCBI taxonomy): domain Eukaryota; kingdom Viridiplantae; phylum Streptophyta; class Magnoliopsida; order Asterales; family Asteraceae; genus Dittrichia; species Dittrichia graveolens. The sequence continues at coordinate 65,248,628 of JARJIL010000001.1, forward strand.
TTGCCTGAAAACACAATAACAACCAATCAGTCCAAATTTCATAAATATATCTGATCATATATTAATAATTCATTCATGACATCAAACAATCAATAAACAAATATAAATCAAAACACAAAGTGTCGGATTTCCCAAAACTAGCGGATTTCCAAGAATCCGCTACTCACAAGTATCGGATTCTTCAAACTGTCAGATTTCACCAATATCTCGGATTTTACTTCACTGGATTTGGAGTTGTCGGATTTCCATCATTCGGATTCTAAAGCATCGGATTTGGGCCTATCGGATTTAGAAGTCTCCGATTTTTGGGTTGTATCAATATTCAAGTTCCCGGATTCTCATTTTCCAAGTATAGGATTTGAGTGTGTTTTATAGGTTTCCGAATTCCAAACTTCCGGATTATGGACTATCGGATTTCACAAGTGTCGGTTTTTCACCATCTTCTTCATCCAAATTCGATAACATTATAAACTATCAAATCCGCCATCTTCAAAACATCATAACTCAAACCCAGATTTTCATAGATTCATAACATCATTCCAGAAACATGTTTAAACACTTTTAAACACATAATCATGTCTTGATACATCATCTAGACATATAAATCATATTCTATCAAAAATTGATTATGGTGTTCTTAGCATGCAAACTCAACTTAACAGAAATTATTCATTTAAATCAGAGAACTCATCAAGAAAAGAATAACATGATAAATTAACATAAACCAACCTTATATCTTGATTTTTAAGAATACAAACTCAAATCCCGATTCTTTCTTCTTTTTCTTCTTCTTTCGGTTTTTCTTGGCAGAGTAATAGCACACACACACTTTCTTCTTTTGGAAAGTAATGAACACATAATGGTACAGACACACATAAGTTTACATGCAAATAGGTGTAACATACATACTATTTTGAAGTTCTTAGATAAATAATTAATTACCCATAAACTAAATCATTTAATTAATCACATAATCAAATTATTGTAATTTTAAACACAATAAACACATACCGTAAACCCGCTAAACTACTAGCCCAGGTTTGCGGGTGTTACAAATCTCCCCTCCTTAAGAGGATTCCGTCCTCGGAATCCTTTCCTGCTCAAACAATCGGGGATATCTTTCTTTCATTTCTGCCTCAGTCTTCGAGGTTAAATCGGAACCTAAACTGTGTTTCCATTTGACCAACACCATGGTATTTTCTTCTTTCGAAGTTTGGTCACTTTTCGATCTAACAGTTCAATCGGTTCCTCTATTAGTCTTTTCTTTGAATCAACTTCAATTCATGCACTGGGAGAATCTGGCTTTCATCATCAATCTTACATTTCCTCAGATAACACACATTAAATGTATCATGAATTCCTGCAAGCTTTGTGGGAAGATCTAGTGTAACTGCCTGATCATTCACAACCTGAAGAATACGGAAAGGACCGATGAAACGGGGAGCCAACTTCCCATGTTTGCCGAAGAGAATTACACCTTTCCACGGAGAAACCTTCAAGTACACTAACTCGCCCACATCAAACTTTACTGGACGTCGTTTCAGATCAGCATACATTCTCTGTCTATCTCTGGCTGCTTTCAACTTATCTCTGGCTATAGCAACCTTGTCAGTAGTCAACTGTACTATCTCGGGACCTGCAAACTGTTTCTCACCCGCCTCTAACTAACAAGTCGGAGTACGGCAGCGACGACCGTACATCATTTCATACGGAGGCATTCCAATACTGGAGTGATGAGAGTTGTTATATGAAAGTTCTATCAAAGGCAAGTGTGAATCCCAAGATCCACCATACTCTAATACACAAGCACGCAACATATCCTCGAGTGTCTGTATGGTTCGTTCAGTCTGACCATCTGTCTGAGGATGATAGGTTGTACTCAAGTTAATCCTTGTTCCCAATTCTCTGTGCAAACTTCTCCAGAAATTGGATACAAACCTCGAATCTCTGTCACAAACAATTGACAACGGTATACCATGCCTCGTAACAATTTCGTCAATGTATAGTTGCGCCAATTTACCCAATGAAGCTGTCTCACAAGTGGCTACAAAAGGAGCACTCTTTGTCAGTCGATCTACTATCACCCATATCATATCATGATTCTTCTGAGTTCACCGAAGTTTTGTTACAAAATCCATCGTTATGTGTTCCCATTTCCACTCACGAATCTCTAACTGTTTCAAAGACCCGTAAGGCTTTTGATGTTCTGCCTTCACTTGCGCACAAATATGACACGATTCCACAAAGTGTGCCACATCTGCCTTCATCGTAGGCCACCAGTAAAGCACTTTCAGATCGTTATACATTTTAGTGCTTCCTGGGTGTATAGACAATCTCGACTTGTGTGCTTCTATTAAAATTAATTGTCTCAATTCTCCAAGCTTATGCACCCTCATTAACTTAGTCTTTAGATTTTCTTTCCTTAGTGCCTCCAACTGAGCAAACTTTAGTCTATCTACCAGGTCAGATACTATCTCAATTCGCATAAACTGAATAGGACTTCCAGTTCCTTTACGACTTAGGGCATCTGCCACCACGTTTGCCTTTCTAGTGTGATATTTAATCTCACAGTCATAATCTTTTATCAATTCCACCCATGTAGTGTCTCCACAGTTTGAGCGCAAATACCACAACTGCTAGCTCCAAGTCGTGAGTCAGGTAATTCTTTTCATGAGGTTTTAACTGTCTGGAAGCATACGTAATCACCCGATCCCTCTAAATTAATACACATCCTAAACCAGCCAACGACGCGTCACAATATACTGTAAAATCTTCCACTTGGCAAAGCAAGGATTGGAGCCTGACACAACAATTCTTTTAACATTTGAAAAGCTCTATCTTGATCGTTACCCCATACAAACTTTACATCTTTCCGAGTTAGCTTAGTTAACGGTCCCGCAATTATAGAGAAATCCTTGATAAATCTGCGGTAATATCCAGCCAATCCCAGAAAGCTCTTTACCTCTGATGGTGTTCTTGGAGCATTCCAGCTCATTACTGTCTCTACCTTCGAAGGATCCACTTTTACCCCTTCATTACAAATTATGTGCCCCAAAAATTGTACTTAACCAGAATTCATATTTTGAAAACTTCACATACAATTGTTCTTTCTTCAGGGTTTCCAAGATCTGTCTCAAATGTTGTTCATGCTCTAACTCCGTCTTCGAATAAATCAAAATATCATCAATGAAGACAATAACAAACTTATCAAGAAATGGTCAACAGACCCTGTTCATGAGATCCATAAATATCGCAAGTGCATTGGTTAGACCAAATGGCATAACTAAGAACTCATAGTGACCATATCGCGTACGGAAAGCTGTCTTTTACACATCTTCCTTTGACACCTGTACCTGACGATAACCCGATCTTAAATCAATCTTTGAGAAGAAAGAAGCTCCCTACAGTTGATGAACCCAATCTTAAATCAATCTTTGAAAAGAAAGAAGCTCCCTACAGTTGATCGAACAAATCATCAATTCTGGGTAATGGATATTTATTCTTTATTGTTCTCTTGTTCAATTCCTGATAATCGATACACATACGTAATGTACCATCTTTCTTCTTCACAAATAATATTGGTGCCCCCCACGGAGATGAACTTGGACGAATAAAACTTTTATCTAACAAGTCTTGAATCTGTGTCATCATCTCTCGGATTTCTAAAGGCGCCAGTCTGTACGGTGCTTTAGCCACTGGTCGGGAACCAGGAATTAAATCTATCTTGAATTCTACCTCTCGTACTGGAGGCAACCCCGACAATTCTTCCGGAAACACTTCCGGGTATTCCATTACTACCTATATATCTGTCATAACTTGCTTTTCCTTCTTTTCATCAATCACATATGCTATGTACGATTCACAACCTTTATTCAATGCTATCTTAGCCTTTAAACACGAAATTATTGGAATTACAGACCCGACTTTCTCACCCCTAGCTACCACCCTTGTACCATCCGCTAAAGGAAACGAGATCAACTTCTTGTGGCATTTTATACTTGCTTGATTCAAACTTAACCAATCCATACCCAACACCACATCAAAACCAGATAAAGGCATGACAAGAAAATAAACGGGAAAACACACACCATCTATATCAATTTTAGCTCCAGCCACAGCAGTCGTGACTGGAACCATCATGCCATCAGCTACTTCTATCTCTAGGGTACTAGCAAGTTTAATAATAGGCACATTTAATCTACCACAAAACTCCACAGAAACAAATGAGCGATTAGCTCCAGAATCAAATAGTACTCTTGCAGGGATAGAGTTAATCAAGAACATACCGGTTATAACATCATCAGTGGTGGTGGCATCCTCCACCGTCATTTTGAAAGCCCTACCCTCAGCAGTATGAGGCACGGGGGTACGTGTGTATAAGGCACGGGCATGCCTGCATCAAGCATGGGCGTTCCTAGTGCCCTGTTTAGATATTGGTTTTACAGTAACAGGTGTTTGACATATAATTGGTATTATTTCATGTAGAGACTAGTCTTTGGCGTGTTCACTGGATTATGATCATTTTGTGGACTATTATACAACATTACTAATTATAAGGTGAGTGTTCTAGACTATTCTTCATATCTACAGTATGTGTGTTATCATGACAGAATATTATACATGTATTATTCATATGTGTTGTTTAGCATACTTCTATGTGCAGTAGGGCTCAGATGTGGTACAGTACTGTGACCTATGTTTCTGCCCTGGGTCTAGAACCAGAGGCTAGCATTGATTACCTGACATACATGTGGTATCTTTATATGATCTTATACGTGTGTTTATATGATTGGCAGTATGGTTTACTCACTAAGTTCTCGTAGCTTATCAGATACTATTTTTAAAATGTTTTGCAGGTTTCAGCAAAGACAGGGGCAAAGCTTCGGTTTGACTACATTCTGATAAACTTTTTGAAATACTTAACGCCTGGTTTGTAAACATCAAGCTTTTGGTACTAAACTTATGTGCGTATCTTTTGATACAATAGGTTTTCAACAAATTTACGCTTCCGCTTTTGTGTAGAACTTTTAGATGTGAATACTCATATGTGTTTTATTTCAAATATTAAATTTTAGAATTTGGAGCGTTACACCATTGTAAATCATCCATCTCAGCTCCAAGCTTCTCATCCAAAAATTTAGGAAATACATGTATGTGTGTGTCTTTGGATGCTTGAAGAAGAAGCAAGACAAGAAGAAACAATAAAAAGAGGATGCCGCCTCTTTTGAGGTGGTAGCTTCTTAGGCGGGTACTCCGCTCCCCTTTTCAACTTACAACTCATACACGCGATACCCAAAAATCTCAACGGTGATATATTTAGAATTCTTATCTCAAATCATTTAATAATTTATAACTTCTACTCGTTTTCCTCCACTTTTATATCACAACTCGTTTTAATAATATTTTTATAAAATTGGGGTGTTACAATGTTCCCGTTCAATTAAAGAGAAAACACTTTCTTATTAGGCTTAGCTTCGATATAAAAGTTAATAAAGCTAAGGGTCAAACTATCCTAACGTCGGTGTGTATCTACCACAAAGTACGAATGTATTAGTAAAGCATGTCCTAACATTTAGTCATAATGGTGTTTACAAATCAAATGTGGTCTATAAGGAAGTTCTACGTGACAAATAAGGTAATATTTTATCATATCTATATATGTTTGTTAGACATCCTTTTCGTACTATCTATATATAATAATCATTATATTTTTCTTGCAGGGTATATGCAAACATGGATGTTGCAGGCTATATTTTATCATATTATGATAAATTAATGTCTTCAATGCGATGAAGTGTAATTTATTTTTATTTAGAAACATGCATTTCAAAAAAAATTTAGTACTATCTACACTAATATTCTATTTTTGGTAAAAGAGTATTATTTTAAGTACTTATCGCTTTCAAGTTCAACATATATAATTCGTATTATTTATACCGTCTAACATTACTTAAATTTGATCAATAGTACTATCTAAGGGTGTGTTTAGCGAAAGAGGCCGTTGGAGTTGAGGTTGAAGCTGATTAATTGATAATTTCAAGTCCAAGTCATAAGCTACTTGAAAAGGCTTTTATTTTGGGAACTTATGAGAGATTATGTTTTTAATAACCCTCTCAAGATTTTAACACCCGAACAAAGCTAAAGGGCCGGGGATTATGAAAACTAGAAACCCAAGTCCCTATAATCCCCCATTACCGAATATACCCTAGATTACATAAAATGAATTGTAAATTTGTAATTACTAGCATGATACCCGCGCAATGCTGCGACAATGAATAATTTCTAGTTGTTAACTTGTCTATTTTGAAGACGTACGGAATATAGTATTCATGTAATACGGTGACAACACATAATTTTCGTTTGATAACATGTCTATTTTCTTTATCTTCTTTTCATTTTTTCTACTTTTTTGTTCTCCATAATTGAAAAAAAGGTTATGAAAATATGTAAAGTGGTATCTTGCTAATTTGTATAAGTAAGTTGATTTGTATTTGCTTTGACTTTCAAAAAAATTGTATTGACTTTGATTTTCTTAAATATGTAAAGTTTAGTTATTAAAATGAAATATAAAAATCTTATTAACTATATCTTAGGCCTTTAGTTATACATTTCCTTTACCTTTTTCTTACCCAATGCCACATCAGCGCTACATCATTCCTTTACCCATTTCCTTTACCCTACCCAAAATAAGTGTTATACTTTCCCTTTTCCTACCCAACTTTCCCCACTTTTTATTATTTTTATATTAACAAAATTTATTATTTAAATAAATAATAAAATTCATTCATTCATTAATTAATAAAACTTTCATACAATACTAATAATAAAAACTTAATTAAAATCTAAAATTGTAAAATAGAAATAACAAATTACATAATTTTAAACTTAAAAGTAAACAATAATATTTATTCAAGTGAAGGCCATCCGTGCTTGGCTCTTATATTCTCCTTTAACATTAGTGTCGTCGCCAATGCATCTGTCGGCTTCATGTAAAATTCGTAGTCTTTAAAGGTACGATCCTCTACTTGTATTTCCAATTGTTTTTTACGATACGAGAGAAATTCTTCATTTTTCGAATTTATCGATGCTAGTTCATCCAATAACGACGTGATGCTCTCTTCCTTCGACCCGGTCCTGGTTGATGCCGATGCCAACCGCTTCCCCGATTTCTACCGATGGGTCGTATAGGTTCGTTTGCCTCAACATCCTTGTCTTCTTGTTCTTCGTCATCGTTTTCGTTGAGGTTGATAGGAGCGTGTGCATCGAAAGATCCCGTAGTGGATCGAGGATTGGATTCCGAAGTTTTGCTTCTTTTTGAAGGACGGGGGGTGGCATCCACGGGAGGAACTTGGTGCCATTTTGGAGAACACTTAAGAATTGCCCAACATTTTTCATGATCAAAAGCTGTGCCGTGATTATCGTCTCGGTAACGGTTGAGCGCGGTTTTTAAAATATCCCCGTCACTCATTCCACTACCTCTTGTATTGAAGAGGCTGTTATAAACCCGACACACTTTGTTACTTTAGAGTTAATATCTTTGAACTTGGCGTTCAGTTGATGCACGTTACGGTAATTGATGGGTTTGCCGAGTTGACTTTGAAACGACGACAAGACGCGGTTCCAAAAATTTTCTACACATAACAATAATGATATATATTAGTACTAAATAATAACAATAATAATAACGATAATAATATTATTAATAATAATAACGATAATAATAATAATAACAATAATAATAATAATAATAATAATAAGTAATAATAATAATAATAACGAAAAAATAATAATAAGTAATAAAGAAAAATACTTTGTTTTTGTGCATTTCCAACTACAGGATCCTCCGAAATGATAACTCATGCCGTGACCTACGCGATTTCTTCCTCGTTTGTCCACGAGATAGGTTTAGCTCTGTTGAAATATGTTCCGCCCTTTGATAAATGCTTAAATACACAAATTTATATAACTAAATCTACTACACTTTGGATGCATTAGTGCTTAAATGTTTCACAATGGGCTAAATAGTGAAAATGTTTGCTTAAATGTTCTAACTAAGATCAAGAATCTTAATTCTTCCATTTTGTTCATAATTCTAGGTTTGGCAAGAAATTCGGATGCGAGTCTTGCGGCATTGCCAAAGCATCTTGTTACTACAAAAGCCTTAGATATATTAATGTTAACTTGGAAAGGAATAAAAGGGACTTAATATGGATATCAAACTTCAAGGGCCACTCTTGCTAAAGACAAATTATTAGAGGGGTTTATTCATGTATTTGTATTAATTACAAAAGAAACAAAACATGAATGGATGGTGAGCAGGTGGTATCTCACGGGTCCAAAAAGAGAAAAAAAAAGATTTGACACAAACTCAAAGGACCATATATGTCAAAGATTCATTTCCTAATTGTTTGATGACAAATTGAAAGAAGAAAAACGTGGGTGGCCCGGTGGGTTTCTCACGATTCGCACAACACAGAAGAAAAAGAGGAGGAAAAAAAAACAGAGCAGAAGATAACAGTTCGTGGGGGGAAAGAAAGAAGAGGACGAGAGCAGTTTTTGGGGCGGTGATTTTCGCTACGAATTCACGAATTAAAGAAGAACTCTCTTGATTTGGGTATGATTTCAGCCATGTGTGGCTAGTTTTCTTCAATTCAACTCTAGGGTTTCAAGCAATTGCAATTTATTTGTAGATGGTTGTTTAAGATTGTGTATTGATCACTTGGTTATTTACCTAATTTCCATTCTTGAATGATTGTTGCAATCTTTATTTCTTTACAATCTGATCAATTGTTTGAGATCTTGGTAGCAAATTGTCATTTTGATTCTTGAATTCGGAATTGTTTAAGAATTGATTATAGTGGCGATTAACATGTTAGATTTTGTAGCAGATATCTAATTCATGTTAAGAAATTAGGTAAAACGATAAAAAGAATTAATCGAACTTGCGTGTTAATTCATTCGGAATCAGGTTCCATTAAAGCTTTATGCTAGCTTCATTTAGGAATTTGAGAGCTTGTTTAAATCCATTTGAATGCTAAGAATCGGTTAGGGTGCTTATCCCTTAACGGATTATTTTGTAAGTTGGAATTGGTCATTAGAGCTTATTAATGACTATAACTGATTTAATCAAGTGACGAGTTTGCATAATACACTACTGATAACAACCGCTAAAAGTGAATTACGATTGTACCCTAGAGTTGGATGTTTCTTACTTATTGTTTCTCTCTAAAATCTAAGATTAATACATGTTCGATTATTTATCTTTTTATTTCAGTATTCAAAACCACCCCCCTTTTAAGTATTTTTGGTGTTTATAGTTAAACTTAGTCCCTGTGGATTCGACCCGACTTGCCACTGCTACTATATTTATTTATAGTTGGTAATATTATTATTTGGTGGACTCGGCATCCGTCAAATTTTTGGCACCGCTGCCGGGGACTAAGGTTCTAACTCTTTTGCCAAGGTCTTCTCGTACAGGTACACCGGAGCCATTTGACTCAGAAATTGAAAAAACAGCAAAAAAAATTCGAAAACAAGCAAGAATAAGAAAGCAACAAGGAGATTCATCAAGCTCATCCGTCATCAATATTTGGAAGGATATCGAGTTATCCTCCGAGTCTGAAGAAGAAAAAAACAGCAGCTCCTCGCCTGAAGAGGAAGAAAAGGTAATCTCAATGGCTGCACGGGAACGGACATTGAGGGAAATGGCAACACAGGATGTTGCTCAAGTGCCTATTTGCATCAGGTATCCAGAAAATCATGGTACGTTCATTTTAAAAACCGGGCTAGTCCATCTCTTACCAACTTATCATGGGTTAGAAAATGAGGATCCAAATAAACATTTAAAAGAATTTCATGTCATTTGTTTGAGTATGAAACCTAATGACGTTAATGAGGACCTCATAAAATTAAAGGCATTCCCTTTTTCTCTAAAAGATCGCGCAACTGATTGGTTGTACTCGCTACCACCTAACACGGTAGCGACGTGGGATCAAATGAAAAGGCTATTTCTTGATAAATTTTTTCCAGCATCTAGAGCCGCTAGTATTCGTAGAGATATATGTAGCATTAAGCAGAGAGATGTTGAAACACTCCATGAATACTGGGAAAGGTTTAAAAAGCTTTGTACTAGTTGTCCCCAACATGGAATATCGGAACAATTATTGTTGCAATATTTCTATGAGGGTTTGCTTCCCATGGAGAGGAGAATGATTGATGCTGCCAGTGGTGGTGCAATCTTCAACCAGACCCCAACCCAGGCTAGAAGCCTAATCACCACCATGGCTGAAAATTCCCAGCACTTTAATGTGAGAAATGACATGCGACGAGAACCACAAAGGGTAAACGAGGTTAATATAAACGGCATCGAAAATAGATTATCTGATTTGACTAACCTTGTTAAGAAGCTACTTGTAGGAAAAGAACAGGTTCGTGCATGCGGAATATGTAGTGATGTGACTCATCCTACGGATACATGTCCTAAACTTCAAGTGGAGAAGTTTGTGCCAACCGAGGACGCGTATGCAGCTGGAGGATATTTGGGACAGCCCTCGCCCCAGAGTTTCTTCAATAATTCCTATGGTAACCTAAGGCCTCCTCAATTTCAGAATTTTCAGCCAAGGCCTCAACAACAATTCCAGCAACGAGCTCCATTCAATCCAAATCATGGATCACCAAGTAATTCAGGTACATCACTTGAGGATTTAGTTAAATCTTTAGCTAACAATACCCTGACTTTTCAACATAAAACGGATGCAAGCATTCAGAACTTGGAAGCTCAAATGACCAAGCTTGCTACAGCAATGAATCGCTTAGAATCTCAAGGAAAGTTACCCTCTCAAACGGAGACCAATCCGAGGCAAAATGCAAGCTCAATTACCTTAAGAAGTGGTACGAAATATGATGATCCCAAGATGTCACCAGACCCAATGGTGCAAGAAAAAGAAAACACACCAGCACACATGCAAATCGAAAAACAATGAGGTGACTCAACAAAGGCAAGTCCACTTGCGAAGGTAACTCCCCCACCCTTTCCTACTCGTTTTCAACCATCAAAGAAAATTAAAGAGGAAAAAGAAATCTTGGAAACTTTTAGGAAAGTGCAAGTGAACATTCCACTTTTAGATGCGATTAAACAAGTCCCCCGTTATGCTAAATTTTTAAAGGACCTTTGCACAAATAAAAGGAAATTAAAATGGAATGAAACAATTAAAGTGAGTGAAAATGTATCAGCCGTATTGCAAAAAAAACTACCTCCAAAGTGCAAGGACCCTGGTGTTTTCACCATTCCTTGCAAATTGGGGAATGTCACGGTTGATAGAGCTATGCTTGATCTTGGAGCATCGATAAATGTGATGCCTTTGTCGATTTAAAAAACCCTGAATGTAGGTCCTTTAGAAGAAACTGGGGTGGTTATTCAACTTGCTGATCGGTCCGTAGTACATCCGAAAGGGGTACTAGAGGATCTATTAGTGCAGGTGAACAACCTGATTCCCAGCTGATTTTTATGTCATAGATATGGAGGAGGATTCACATCCTAACTCCACATCAATCTTACTAGGGAGGCCATTTTTAAAGACATCTAAAACAAAAATTGATGTTCATAGTGGCACATTAACCATGGAATTTGATGGCGAAATAATCAGTTTTAATATATATGATGCCATGCGTTTTCCTAATGATGTTTCCTCTCTTTGTTTTGTTGATGTTATTGATCCTATATCTCAAGATTTGTATGAACTTACCTCTTCTGATGCTTTGACTACAATCTTGAGCAAATCTTTAGATGAAGCAGGGGTAACACGTTTGATGAAGGGATTTGAACTTGATCTTGAGTTCCACGAGTTGGTAGCATTCATGGACAAAAAGAAAGTCCTCAGGTATGATGTCTCTCAAATTAGTTTACCCACATCTAACAAGAAGCTACTTCTTTCTGTTTTGCAGGCCCTGTTTTAGAGTTAAAACAACTACCCGAGCACCTAAAGTATGTTTATCTTGGAGAGGGAAAGACATTACCAGTTATCATCTCAAGCACTCTCTCCACTTTTGAAGAGAAGGAACTGGTTACTGTCTTGAAAAAGTATAAGGAGGCAATAGGATGGACTATAGCCGACATCAAAGGCGTAAGTCCTTCCACCTGCATGCATAAGATCTTAATGGAAGAAAACTTTAAGCCATTTCGAGAGGCTCAAAGGAGGCTGAATCCTCCTATGTTGGAAGTTGTAAAGAAGGAGATTTTAAAGCTGTTAGATGCTGACATGATTTATGCCATATCGGATAGCAAGTGGGTTAGCCCCGTGCAAGTCGTACCAAAGAAAGCAGGGGTAACCGTTGTGGAAAATGCTGAAGGAGTGATGGTCCCAAATCGAGTACAAAGTGGGTGGCGAGTATGTATCGATTATCGGAGGCTAAATGCATCGACACGTAAGGATCACTTCCCACTTCCTTTTATTGATCAGATGCTAGAGTGACTCGCAGGTAAATCCCATTATTGTTGCTTAGATGGCTTTTCTGGGTTCCATCAGATTCCGGTTGCACCGGAGGACCAAGAAAAGACAACATTCACATACCCGTTTGGTACATTTGCTTATCGTCGCATGCCTTTTGGTCTATGCAATGCACCCGCTACTTTTCAGCGGTGCATGTTGAGTATTTTTTCTGAATATGTTGAAAACATCATTGAAGTTTTCATGGATGATTTTACTGTCTATGGAAACTCCTTTGATGAATGTTTAGAAAATCTCACTAAAATTCTTGAAAGATGCATTGAAACCAACCTTGTTTTAAACTTTGAAAAATGTCATTTTATGGTAAACCAAGGGCTGATTTTAGGGCATATTGTTTCAAGTAAGGGCATTGAAGTAGATAAGGCTAAGACGGATGTTATTAAAAGCTTACCCTACCCCACTTCGGTGAGGGAAGTCCGATCATTTTTGGGTCATGCAGGTTTTTATACACGATTTGTTAGAGATTTTTCACGCATTACTCAACCGATGTGCCATCTACTTCAAAAAGATGTGGAGTTTAATTTTGATGAGTCATGCAAGAAGGCTTTTGATTGTTTGAAAGAAATGCTTACATCTGCACCGATCATGAAAGCTCCTGATTGGAAGTTACCTTTTGAGATTATGTGTGACGCGAGCAACCATGCTATTGGGGCTGTTCTGGGGCAGCGGGTTGGAAAGGACCCACATGTCATATACTATGCCTCACGGACCCTTGATAAAGCACAAGCAAACTACTCCACCACAGAGAAAGAATTGCTTGCGGTGGTATTTGCTCTTGAGAAATTTCGTCAATATCTTTTGGGCACTAAAGTAATTGTTTTTACAGATCATGCAGCTTTGAGATACTTGATGGCCAAGAAAGATGCAAAACCAAGATTGATCAGGTGGGTTTTGTTGCTCCAAGAGTTTGACTTGGAGATAAAAGATAAAAGTGGAGCACATAATCTCGTGGCAGATCACCTGAGCAGAATTGTGTCGGCAAACGAGGAACCACTATTGAATGACCAGTTCCCAGATGAGCATTTGCTAGAAGTGAAGACGATTGTTCCTTGGTATGCGGACATAGTTAATTACCTTGTCACAGGAGAGACACCGAAAGAGATGCCGAAAGCAAGACGAGACAAGATTAAAAGTGATTCCAAGTACTACATTTGGGACGACCCTTATCTCTGGAATCAAGGACCTTACCGTGTCATTCGTCGATGCGTAAGTGACGATGAGGTACAATCTATTCTAGAATTTTTTCATTCTCGAGCATGTGGGGGGCATTTTGGTCCAACGAGAACAGCACGTAAAGTGCTTGAAAGTGGCCTGTTTTGGCCACATATTCACCAAGACTCGTATATGTTTTGTAAAGCTTGTTCTCGTTGCCAACACACCGGCAACCTGAGTCGAAAGGACCAAATGCCTTTGCACCCAATACATGTTTGTGAGATTTTTGACATTTGGGGGATTGATTTTATGGTACCTTTCCCATCATCCTTTGGGTATAATTATATTTTGCTTGCCGTTGATTACGTCTCTAAATGGGTAGAGGCGAAAGCGACTAGGACTGATAGTGCTAAAGATGTTTCAGATTTTGTCAAGGATCGGATCTTTTGCAGGTTTGGTGTTCCTAAGGTGGTTATTAGTGACAGAGGCACCCATTTTATGAACCGAGTGATGACAACACTGTTCAAGAAGTATGGCGTGCAACACCGCGTGTCTACTGCCTATCACCCGCAAACAAATGGGCAAGCTGAGGTGTCAAATCGAGAAGTGAAGCAGATTCTAGAGAAAACGGTGAACCCGACACGCAAAGATTGGAACTTAAGGCTTAATGATGCGTTGTGGGCTTATAGGACTGCTTACAAAACCCCCATCGGTATGTCTCCTTTTCGCTTGATTTTTGGAAAAGCTTGTCACTTACCCGTAGAGCTAGAACACAAAGCCTATTGGGCTGTGAAACGGGTAAATTTGGACTTAGATGCAGCTGGTGTTCATCGCAAACTCCAACTCCAAGAGTTGGAAGAGATAAGAAATGATGCATTCGAGAGTAGCCTAGGTTACAAGGACAAAACCAAAGCTTTTCATGACAAATTGTCTTCACGAAAGACATCTGTAGTTGGTCAAAAAGTCCTTTTATTCCACTCTCGTCTCAAACTTTTTCCTGGTAAGCTAAGATCTCGATGGATAGGACCCTTTGTTGTTACTAACGTATTTGCTCATGGTGCGGTAGAGATAAGAAGTGACAAAACAGGGAAAGTTTTCAAGGTGAATGGTCATCTTTTGAAACCCTTCTATGAAGGCTTCCACCCGCATGATGTAGAGGCACTCCAATTTGAGAAGCCACCTGTTGAAACAACTTAAGGGGAATACGGTCTCGCCAAAGACCTAAAAAAAAGGCGCTTCTTGGGAGGCAACCCATGTCTTTATATTTCTGCATTTTATTTATTTCCTGGTTAGTTTGTTTTGTGTTTTATCTTAGTTCTTTCCTCTCAGGTTTTCTGCTCATTTGCTTGTTCTCCCTGGAGCTCGGACAAACCTAGTCACCAAACTTTAGCTTGCATTGGAAGGTTACCTGCACACATCACACGAGTTTACTGTTTCCCATTGCTCTTCATTATTATTATTTTTGCATACATTGAGGACAATGCATGAATTAAAGTGTGGGGATGGGCATGGCATTTTTGTTGTGTACATTGTGTGTTTTAGCATTTTTTAAGTGTACCTTCACCTTGTAGATCTGAGGAATTGACATGATCAAGAATCTTAGGCATAATATGGACCATAGGTTTGAGCGTAATGTGTATAGCATGATTGAGTCTTAGTATATCCATGGTCTACTTGCATTCTAATAGGGATGTAATGCTTGATTTTTTCTAATCTTGTGAGCTACAAAACACCAGTGAGACTTTGAGCCTAACGACCAAAAAAAAAAAAAATTGGTCGAGTATTCATTTCGGTGTGTTTTACGTCTTCACTAGATAAAGCTTTTAGAACTTGTATCGATTCTCCTCAAGGTTGTATTGATGTGTGCCAACTAGAATCATTAAGGTAACCAACAAAAAAAAAAAAAAACTCCTACCTTGCCTTTCCCTTGTTTATACACCCATAAACCGCTCAAAACCTTAGCCTTTTCTTATATCTCCACCCACACTACAACCTAAAGCCAAACACCGCCTAAAACTGAATTTGAGACTTGTGAAATTGAAAGTGAACCGAGCGTAAAAAAAAACAGCTCAGCTCCGACTTCAAATAAATAAAAAAATGCAGTAAAGTAGGCTGCCAAAGGAGCACTTATCTCAAGGAAATGTATGTTACTGTACGAATTAAGAATTGAAACACAAGTCTTATAATTTTAAGTCAATTTTCCTAGCAATCCCCAATTTGCAGAGCTTATATTTCAACCTGTCTCAAGACCTTTTGATTTATGTCGAGCACACAATCTAAACAATGGAGAGTGAGAATTCTTACAAGCCTATGATAAGCAATTGATAGTTGAATTGACGCTTGAGAGATATACAGTTGGCCACTTGAGTGAATATACATATCGAGTGTTTTCTTATCCTTTGTGAGAGTTTGTGGGGTTAGTTTTTGTCAAGTTTTATGTCCCTCACATGCTTGTAGTGATTGTTGATGTACGAAGCTCATGATGTGCTATATATTTTAATACACCTGTGTGATTCCAAGTGCTTGAACACGTCTTGATCTTGTCATTTCCGAGGACGGTCAATGAATAAAGTGTGGGGATATTTGATAAATGCTTAAATACACACATTTATATAACTAAATCTACTACACTTTGGATGCATTAGTGCTTAAATGTTTCACAATGGGCTAAATAGTGAAAATGTTTGCTTAAATGTTCTAACTAAGATCAAGAATCTTAATTCTTCCATTTTGTTCATAATTCTAGGTTTGGCAAGAAATTCGGATGCGAGTCTTGCGGCATTGCCAAAGCATCTTGTTACTACAAAAGCCTTAGATATATTAATGTTAACTTGGAAAGGAATAAAAGGGACTTAATATGGATATCAAACTTCAAGGGCCACTCTTGCTAAAGACAAATTATTAGAGGGGTTTATTCATGTATTTGTATTAATTACAAAAGAAACAAAACATGAATGGATGGTGAGCAGGTGGTATCTCACGGGTCCAAAAAGAGAAAAAAAAAAAGATTTGACACAAACTCAAAGGACCATATATGTCAAAGATTCATTTCCTAATTGTTTGATGACAAATTGAAAGAAGAAAAACGTGGGTGGCCCGGTGGGTTTCTCACGATTCGCACAACACAGAAGAAAAAGAGGAGGAAAAAAAAACAGAGCAGAAGATAACAGTTCGTGGGGGGAAAGAAAGAAGAGGACGAGAGCAGTTTTTGGGGCGGTGATTTTCGCTACGAATTCACGAATTAAAGAAGAACTCTCTTGATTTGGGTATGATTTCAGCCATGTGTGGCTAGTTTTCTTCAATTCAACTCTAGGGTTTCAAGCAATTGCAATTTATTTGTAGATGGTTGTTTAAGATTGTGTATTGATCACTTGGTTATTTACCTAATTTCCATTCTTGAATGATTGTTGCAATCTTTATTTCTTTACAATCTGATCAATTGTTTGAGATCTTGGTAGCAAATTGTCATTTTGATTCTTGAATTCGGAATTGTTTAAGAATTGATTATAGTGGCGATTAACATGTTAGATTTTGTAGCAGATATCTAATTCATGTTAAGAAATTAGGTAAAACGATAAAAAGAATTAATCGAACTTGCGTGTTAATTCATTCGGAATCAGGTTCCATTAAAGCTTTATGCTAGCTTCATTTAGGAATTTGAGAGCTTGTTTAAATCCATTTGAATGCTAAGAATCGGTTAGGGTGCTTATCCCTTAACGGATTATTTTGTAAGTTGGAATTGGTCATTAGAGCTTATTAATGACTATAACTGATTTAATCAAGTGACGAGTTTGCATAATACACTACTGATAACAACCGCTAAAAGTGAATTACGATTGTACCCTATAGTTGGATGTTTCTTACTTATTGTTTCTCTCTAAAATCTAAGATTAATACATGTTCGATTATTTATCTTTTTATTTCAGTATTCAAAACCACCCCCCTTTTAAGTATTTTTGGTGTTTATAGTAAACTTAGTCCCTGTGGATTCGACCCGACTTGCCACTGCTACTATATTTATTTATAGTCGTTGTAGTATAGTTGGTAATATTATTATTTGGTGGACTCAGCATCCGTCACCCTTCTTCTTTTGTGATGGTCCCTCTTCTTGTGTTTCCGGTTGCGGTTCCGGAATTTGTGATGGTTCTTGAGGTTGTTGTTATTGGGTTTCGGGCACATAATCATAGTATTCGTTCTCTTAAGTTTGTGGAATTTGTTGTTGTTAAAAAGGGTAGCCAAGATGTGAGAGGGGAAATTCTTGGGGTTGACTGAGCATCCCCGTATAAGTGAACCGTGGTGGAGCAAAAAACGGGTTTGGTTGGTAAGTGAGTGGCGGAATGTTTATAAAAAACGGATTATCAGGTATTTGAGGTGTGGAACTCGTAACCCTTGATCGGTTACGTCCGGATGAAGGGGTATTTGATTGAGAATCCATGAGTAGAGAAAATAGTATAGTTTATAAAAGTTGGAGAAGAGTAGAGAAAAAATGGTGAATAAGTGGAGTAACAAATGGTGAATAAAGATGATATATATAGTGATTTAATTGTTGAATTAAAAAAAAATTACCGTTGGGAAACGGTAATATTGGGGGGGAGTGAATGCTTCTCGTCGAGTAAGAAAACCCGGAGGGGTACATGATAGGGCTACCCGAGACACCCGAAATGGTGTTCCCGAGCTTACCCGATGGTACCCGCTAGTCATTAAGTAGAGCGTAGCTCAGGGTATTGTAGTTACTTAATTTAATTTATATATTTAATAATTCAGTAATTTCACGACACCTAAAATTTAAAAACATAGATATATAATATAGTATAGAGTAAGCAATATTCAAAACCATTATCACACTACTGGTAAAAGTAAATAGAATTTTCTTTTCATATTTAGTAGACTCGCCCCATCTCAGGACTCCAAACTCGGGGGGGTGAGGAAGACCGATCGATTGAGAAAGAGGGCTATGGAGGAAGAGGAGCACGAGGTGTACGGAGGAGACATCCCAGATGTAGGTGAAATGGAAGGAGACGTTGATCCTCGTCATGCCGACGTCGAGATGTCCACCGCAGATGATGATGCCGTCAAGGTTTACTGTTTATTTGTTTTTTCGTAAACCCTAAACTATTGATCTCGAATATTTTCTTATTTTTTTGTGATTCCTGCAGGAATTGGATGAGATGAAGAAACGATTGAAGGAGATGGAAGAAGAAGCAGCCGCTCTTCGCGAAATGCAAGCGAAAGTTGAGAAAGAAATGGGTGCTGTTCAAGGTCAAATTTCCATTTCTCATCTCTTTTATTTCCAGTTTGAGTAATCGGATGTGTGCTTGTTTTGACAGTACATGTATTCGTTTATCTTTGTAATCAGTTTATTTAAAAACTTAAGAACAAATGTTTACTTCTATAAGTTTGGAGGTCTCTACATAGAATCTTAATTCTTTGATTAATTCAAACGTATTGCTGTTTTGCTGCATCGTTTTAGGAGACTTGTAATTCATTCAACGTTCAATTTTGTTAATTTTTATTTCTCTTAGTTAAGAAAACTCTTATCTGTAATTGGTCTAAAATCTGGGGCTTGAAATAAATGCCATCTAGGAGAACTGCTTTTATGGCAGCCTCTTGGTAACTTGGCTTATCATGTTGTTAAAGTCTATGAGACTATGAAATATAGAAATATTTGTATGTGTTCATCTTCTTTGGTCTTGTATGTGTTCATGTGTAACAAATGGCTGGCCGGTTGGGATATAAATATTGTTTCTAGTTGGTCTAAGAAAACTGAGGCTTCGTAATATAATACACTTTGACTTTGGTATTGCTTCCTTTTCATTTAGGTTTTGTTTTGGTTGTAGTTTTGTGAATTTTGACTTATTTTATCCTGGCTGTCTACAGATCCTGCGGTTGCAGCTGCTAGCCAGGCAAGCAGGGAAGAGGTAGATACAAGGTCCATTTTTGTTGGAAATGTAAGCAGAAAGAATTACCTTTATCCAGATTTTCATTTGGCAGTTATTGTTGAAGCTTAACTTGAAGTTAATTGTTACTTTCTCTACTCTCTTGTGTAATTTGTACATTTTTCTGTTTGACCCATGTTAGGATTCCTTATAAAATTTAGTCATAGTAGTCATGAGGTTAAATGTTACTTTCCATTTTTTGTATTCTTGTTTGCTTAATTAATGTTATGTGTCTGTTAATGATTTTAGCGAATGCTATGTGTGTGCATTGATGCACATCAATTCATCAAGTTTTTCATCTATCTTTTGTCTGTTGCTGCTCCATTTTGCTTAGAGGTTTGGATTATTATGTGTTCCTCAAACGAGGCTTGGAATTGCAAGAGCAATATTTAATAAAATCCAGTGTTTCTCTATTTGAATTTTCTTACTCCTCTTGCTACTTTCTAATGTTCACCATGATGAAAAATAGAAATAGTTGGGTGTTCAAAATCATTTGACTATCTAAACTTGTGGTGTTTCAGTTGCTTATTCATTTCTCATGATTTTTTTCTTGCACGAAGATCACTCATTTCAAGATTTTGCAACAAGAAAGACATTTGTTTTGCTTGTGCCACTGTTCATGCTAAATTGTTTTGATGCATCAACCCTTCTTTTTAATTATCCAACATTAAATCTTCCTTTTCTGCCTTGTTTGGTTACTTTTCATTATTCCTTTAATATGATTTAACATCTGTCTGCCTGATCACAGGACTATTCTTTTCTCTTAAGCACCAGAATTTTTCTTTTTTCCATTGATGAACATGGAAGTTGCCCATGTGTTCATAAGCTTTATTTGGTATCTTCGTGTTTCTGAAATGTAAAATATGAGAGGTAGGATGGAGATGAAAAATAATAAAACAACAGAGGGGAGTATTGTGTTATACTCCCTTTTCTGGAAAAAGAACAGAGAAAAACAGAAAAAAAAACGAAGGAAAAGAAAAAAGAAAGAAAAAGAAAGAAAGAAAAGTAAAAAGAAAAAAAAAGAGTCTGAAAGTGAACATTTTGAAAAAAAGTATGGAATAAGTATATCCAAAAAGCCAAAATAAAGGCTGATCTCGGCAATCCTTATTTATGTATGAAGAATACTCATGCCAACTGGTGCATCAACTTCTGGGCACTTCATTGCTGCTGTTTGAAGGTGGATGGTGATGCTGCAAATAGTCCTAGAACTGAGTTTATGCGGTGAGGGGTTTGCCATCAATGTATATAACTATATATTTTGTAAAAAACCAAATTTTCTTGCCTTCATAATCAGTTAGATTAGAATATTTGAAAAAATACCTGTGTTATCTAGCTTTTTACATTTTGGACTTTTAACCAAACATATTTGTTACATACTGGTCCACTTGGGATATGCTTTATCGGATAGTTAGCTTACATCATTGGAAACAAAGGTATTTCACATATTCCCATACTAAATATATCTATCATGTATTGTTAATATTATAATGGTGATAAGGTTCTATGCTCAAACAAAATGAGTTCAATACCATCTTACGCTTAAAAAAATTTCAATGAGAAAGAAGCAAGATTAATGTTGAAACATATATATATCTTTGCTTGCATCTCTTGACACGTTTGATTTTCATGTTATATCAGTTTTCTTTGTCTAAATTTCGATTTTTGCAGGTGGATTATGCTTGCACTCCTGAAGAAGTTCAACAGCATTTCCAGTCTTGTGGAACTGTAAACAGAGTCACTATCCTTACTGATAAATTTGGGCAACCAAAGGGTTTTGCTTATGTAGAGTTTCTTGAAGTTGAAGCAGTTCAAGAGGCTCTTGCCCTTAATGAATCTGAGCTACATGGCCGGCAACTAAAGGTAATAATTTTTATTTGTTTCCCTTAGAGCATCTCCAGTGTATGCATCAAACATTTAAGTGGTTGATCGTCAAAAGAACAACAATAGCACATCATTTTTAACAGAATTTTTTCCTACTAGGCAATTTAGATCAAACAATGTAATATTTACAACAAAGAACTCTGCTTTTATATTTACTTAGGTGGTGTCTGTTTTTTAGGACGCGTAGATACTTCTCAATTGTTTGTCAGAGAGAAGAGCTCTCCCACTTTTTCAAGAAAAGAGGACAGCAGATTTTTTCTCTCTTCTTCTTTAACCAAAACAGTCTTTTCTCTTATGTCTAGTGTTGCAGAACTCACTAGGCGGTAGTTGAGCGGTCAACTGCGGTATAAAGAGTAATTGGCCTAGTTACCCGGTTCAGAATGTCTTAGGAAAATTTTGAAATTATGTATGACAAATACAAATATTGAAACATTAGAAGTTTGAAAAGGGTTTGAGAATCCCACATTACAAATCTCCAAGGTTTTTGTCTTTTAGATATATATTTCCTAATAACCACCATTAGATTTAATGTGCTAGTAATTGGGTGCAAAAATAAACAAGCCCGAGAGAGAAATAAACAAACTAGTAAACAAGCCCAAAATAAACAGATCTTAATGCTGCGTCTCCTGTTCCATCGTTGTTTTTGTGGTTCCTACTTTCCACAGGTAACGTAAATCAATAAATGTTACTCTTTTGTGTCTCCCCTTGTGTTCCCTGATCCTTATTAATTGTTGTCAGTGACGAAGGTCGCAACCCATGGGTAACGTAAATGTTTATCTTCTGCGTCTCTCCCTGTGTTTCATTTGGACTGTCTACGCCAATTTGACTGCCTTTGATTGATTTTTGATCGTTTCCAATTCTTGGACCGATTACGGCCACCTCACCTCGGTCAGGTAGTGTTTCATGATTACTAGTCGCGTAATTGGCAGCATAGGCTGATATTTACAAAGTAAAAACCCCAAATATGTCTATCTGCCCGCTCGCAGACTAAGAGGTAAAAAGATCTTTTCTGGAAAAAACAAACACAATTTTACTAAATTGAAAAATTGATGACCTAACTTCTTAATAACAATTAAAAACATAATAGAAAAGACTAAAACGCCATTCAAGACGGTACTTCTTATGAAGGTTTCAATGAGATTATTTTATAAAAATATCAAAAAAATAAAGTTAATTTGCACTTTTTATATTAGAGATTTAATATGTGAGACTTGTGAAAATTTGTGTGATGAATAGTGTTGTACTACATTTGGTGTAAAATAGTGGAATGAATAGCAATGCACCAAAAAGTTACATTATTTTGGTGTCTTGTTTGGAGTGGGTGTGAGTTTACACCAAATCTTACACCAATTTTGGTGTTTTGGTGCATACAATGGAGATGGGGTTATGAAGAAGCTCCAGTTCCAGGTTTCTATTGCATATTTATGCGTATTCAAACATTTATTTATCTTCTGTTCTTATGAGTGTTATTCTTTTTCATTGCTTGTCTTTGGTGATTTAACACTAATATCACGGATTAGAATATTTATATTCAAATCTTTCCTAAACATCAGTTTTCTGTTGAGTTTTTTATTGTCGATTATCGGCATATTCACTCAGTTGCTAACTTATGTTAAAAATTAAAATGAATTCTTTTGCTTTCAAAATACAAATCTGCATGGAGCACATATCAAGAATGTTAATCTTTGATTTTTACTTTTTTAGTTAATGTAGAGGTCACATCTATTCTATTCATGTTTGAAAAAATTTACGATTATGAAAATTGCATCAACTATGTGTCTATGTCATCTTAAAGGTTATAAACATAGATTTTAGACGCGAACGGTTCACGAGTTGAGACAAATGCACCTAAAACGAGGCAACTTGGTAGTGAAACTCGTAAATACAGTTGAGTCTTACCTTGACCGACGAGTTAATGCTTGACTTAATTCGAGCTGAATTGGCTCATAACTCATGTGAGTTGAAACAAACCAACTACATCAGAGGTAACTCACGTTCCCTTCATTTTTGTTGCCTTATTCA
The DNA here is from genome assembly GCA_038502395.1 of Dittrichia graveolens. Taxonomy (NCBI): domain Eukaryota; kingdom Viridiplantae; phylum Streptophyta; class Magnoliopsida; order Asterales; family Asteraceae; genus Dittrichia; species Dittrichia graveolens. The sequence continues at coordinate 65,272,125 of JARJIL010000001.1, forward strand.
TCTGTTTTGCCAACATGAAAGCCATAGGTTAATGTCTTGGTATGCAGACGTGTCTTAAAAGAAAGAAATGTTTGTTTTTCTAGAGGGATGAGAACCCTTTTAGAGAAAGAGAGTTGAGTTTTTTTACATAGTGGAAGTCTTGCGTGCTTGGAAATATTAGGGAAAGTAGGGTTTGCTTTGTATTTTGAGATTGAAAAATTACGGTCTAGTTATTTACTTTTCGCTGATGGACATAAAAGAAGGGATGCAAAAACAGTTTTTTTAATTTCTTGTAGTAGATTAAAATTTTGGTCCCTGTGTGGATTTCATACCCATGGTTTATTTTTTATGGCCTTGGTCCCTTTTAACCTGAACTTGCATTCTTGGTCCCCCCCACTTAAAAGGCCAAAATACCCTTATTTTACTAATTTATTCTTTTTCTTATTTTAATTCATCTTAAATTGTTAATAAATATTAAAAAGTTATAAAAATGATGTTATGAAAATCTTAACCATTATTATTATATAACTTCTATATAATTATGGGAGAATTTCATATATATCCTTACAAAATTCCTTAATTACATATATATTCTTACAAAAATTAATCTATACTACTTTATAATTTTCAATCAATACTACATCCTAACCATCCATTTATCTAGATTAATTTTTGTAAAGTAGTATAGATTAATTTTTGTAAGGATATATATGTAATTAAGGAAGTTTTTAAGGATATATATGAAATTCTCCCTATAATTTATTAATATCTTTGGAATATTAGTAAGTTCTTATATTAATTTAAATATTATTTATTAAGAAATATGTTCTTGATCTTCTTGAAAACGATCCCAGGAACCACCATCACTGTGAACCACCACTGTCGTGAATCACTGAGACACTATCATGAACCACCTTAATCATCCCAGATCATGAAAACCAAACTCAAATCATCCCATTTCATGAAAACCAAACTCAAATCATCCCATTTCATGAAAATGAAACCGAACATTAAAACCTAAACACCAAAATCGAACACATACGCACTAACATGAATCTCAAATTGGATCTGAAAACTTAAAAACACACAAACAGTTTCAACATGTTTTGGGACATGGATCTAGAATCTTAAACCCCAAGCAATTTTCAACTTGGAGTGAGAACCCTAGACCCTAAAAGATTTTCAACTTGGATATGGAGCTCTAAACAACATAATCTAACCCTAAATAGCAAACCATTTCAACATACAAACTCACCTAAGAAACATTGCTGGAACCGGTGGTGATGGTAGGAGCGCCAGAGCGTTGTATTAGATCAGAGACAAGTTGGCAGTGGGAGTGACCAAATGGGATGAGCATATCATTGGTCCCTTGACCGGAGTAAGTGTGGTGGAAAAAAGAGATGGCCGGAGTCAGCTCTCCGGAGCCGATCTGTTGTCGGAAGCAATAGAGAGAGAGAGAGAGAGAGAGAGATCTACAAACACGGATTGGATGTGGAAGTGTCAAAGGCGAGGCATTAATGCTAGAGGCGTTGGAGCAGGTGTACACTGTGAAAGGCGAGTCGTAGAAGTTGAAACTTGAAAGGGTCTGGGTGGATAATTGGTTAATATATATTGCTTTTATATAAAAATTTTAAATAGTAAAAAATATATATTTAAAGTGAAAGAAATATATAAAAGAACAGGTTAAGGTTATATTGGTCTTTTTAGGTAAAGGAGGGACCAAAAATTGGAAGTAGTTCGGGTTAGGAGGGACTAAACCCTTTAAAAATAAAGGGAAAATTTCATAGAAGAGTAACCAAGTTTCACATGTGTTCTACTAAAGTCACTCATACTTTTTGTGCACTCCATAAACCATTCAACTAATATACCAGAGGGACATAATCCGTTATTTGAGTCTAACCGCATGGACCAAAAATGTAATTTACTATTTATTTTTACTTTTGGTTTACATATTAGTGTTTTAATTTTGGATTTCGATTTTCTTATCCTTTTCGTTTGTTATATAATAAGAGATCAAACTTGTGTGTGCGTGTTTGTCAAATAGTATTTTTTGTCAAATAGTATTTTTAGATACTCTGATTCTCTAAAACTCAAATTTTTTTTAGTCGTGTCTAGGTTCCTCTGTGTGTGTGGGTTGTGTCACTGAACCTTGGGACTGTGTAGTTTTTTAAGCATTGATTGCATTTAAATATAGCTGATTTGAAGTCATGATTGCAATAGAGAGAATCCTATATGCTACTTAACGGCACAAGCAAACATAATATTGAAAAGCAGTATCACAATGTTTTGTCTTTGAATGATGTTTATGAACTGTTTTGAGTTCCATTTGGAATTAGTTAATTATATTTTGTTAAGAAATATGAGAGAATTTTATTACTGATGATAAAAATTGAACTACTGAGCTACAATCGTAACCCATTATTTATAGGCCTGATGATGAAATTAATCTGCTAACTATCTAACTGACTCTTCTTGAATAGACACTTCTTGAATTAAAGTCATTACCCGACAAATCTCCACCTATGACTTTAATTCTACTAAAGTACAAACACAACACTTTACTTCCAACTATTAACGTTTAGAAGATCTAAACAATGTTTGAACTTGTGTAAAGGCACTGACTTTGTAAGTGCATCAGCTGGGTTATCTTCGGTTTTCACCTTCTTCACTTTCACCCTTCTTTCTGATCTTATAAAATGATATCGCACATCTATTTGCTTAGTTCTTTCATGATGTACCTGATCCTTTGCAAGACATATAGCACTTAAACTGTCACAAAAAATCACAGCCTGATCTTGATGAAATCCAAGATCACCAAGTAAACCTTTAAGCCAAATTCCTTCCTTAGCAACCTCTGTGAGTGCCATATACTCTGCCTCTGTTGTGGATAAAGCAACCGATGGCTGTAACGTTGCTTTCCAACTCACCACAGCACCACCAACAGTGAACACATACCCTGTTAATGATCTTCTTGAGTCAACATCAGCTGCATAATCTGAATCTGCATATCCAGCCACAAAACCAACTTCTTTTCCTCCATATATGAGACCTACATCAGCAGATCCTCTCAAATATCGAAAAATCCTTTTCACAGCAGCCCAGTGTTCTTTCCCCGGACAAGACATAAATCGCGAAACAACACTTATGGCATGAGCTATGTCAGGTCTAGTACAAACCATGACATACATTAAACTACCCACTGCATTTGAATAAGGAACTCTGCTCATATACTCTGTTTCTGTTTGAGGTGCCAACGCCACCGATAATCTGAAATTAGCTGACGATGGAGTACTTAATGGCTTTGCCGAAGTCATTCCAAACCGAGAAAGTATCTTAAAGATATAACTTTTCTGTGACAAGAAAAGTTTACGCTTAGATCTATCTCGAAATATCTCCATTCCAAGTATCTTTTGAGCAGCCCCTAGGTCCTTCATATCAAACTCAGAATTAAGGAGCTCTTTTAACTTCTTAATTTCAACCTTATCTCGAGCTGCCACTAACATATCATCCACATAAAGCAGCAAATACACTCGAGAACCATCAGCTACCTTCTTGTGATATATGCAGCAGTCATAGGGACTCCGATTATACCCACTACTTACCATAAAACCATCAAACCGCTTATACCATTGTCTTGGGGACTGTTTCAGCCCATAAAGCGACTTTTTCAGCTTACAAACATAATCTTCCTTCCCTTTAACCATGAACCCTTCAGGTTGATTCATATAAATCTCTTCCTCAAGATCTCCATGCAAAAACGCAGTTTTAACATCCAACTGTTCCAGCTCTAAGTCTTGCTGTGCTACTAGTGCCAACAGCACTCTAATGGATGTATGACGCACTACCGGAGAAAAGATTTCATTGTAATCAACTCCTTGTTCCTGGCTATAACCTCTAGCCACCAACCGAGCCTTAAACCTCATATTTTCGACACCTGGCAGCCTTTCTTTTCGTTTGATAATCCATTTACAAGTCACAACTTTCCTGTCTTGAGGCAATTTAACCAATTCCCAAGTTCTATTCTTGTGTAAAGACTCCATCTCTTCACTCATAGCACCTATCCACATGTCAGCCTCCTTAGTTGTGATTGCTTCTCGATAAGTGGATGGCTCAAAAAACTCCAACTCCTCAGCAATTTGCAAAGCATAGGCCACCATGTCATCAAAACCATATCGAATTGGCCTACCAACTTGTCTTCTTGGCTTGTCTAACACTATGGACCGAAAATCCATATGTTGTTGCTGATTTTCAACCACAATCGGATCTGTTTGAGCCACACTACTGGGCTGTCCAGCAATAACTTCACCCTCATCAGAGTCAATTAATTCATACTCCACCTGTTTAGAGCTTCCCTCTCCTTGCTCTCTTGAATTGGAGGGCAATGACGAAGAACATTTAACACCACGCAACATGCTTTCCTCATCAAACACCACGTCACGGCTGAGAATCACCTCTCTTTCATCAATAGACCATATTCTATACCCTTTTACACCAGCACCATACCCCATAAACTGCCCCTTTTTTGACCTTGGCTCTAACTTTCCTTCACTCACATGATAGTATGAAGGACAACCAAATACCCTTAAGTTTGTATAATCAGCTGGCTTTCCGGACCACATTTCAAAAGGGGTTTTGCAACCAATTGCTGTTGCTGGACTTCTATTGATCAAATAACAAATAGTGTTCAACGCTTCAGCCCAAAAACCTCTAGAAAGGCCTGCATTTGACAGCACACATTTGACCCTTTCTAGCAATGTTTTGTTCATCCTTTCGGCCACTCCATTTTGCTGTGGAGTGTGCCTTACCGTATGATGTCTCGCAATCCCTTCATCTTTACAAATTCGGTCAAACTCTTTTGAGCAAAACTCTAAACCATTATCAGTTCGCAGCCTCTTTATTTTCTTCCTAACTTGATTTTCAATGAGAACCTTCCAATCTTTGAATTTCTCAAATGATTCACTCTTGTGTTTCATGATAAAAACCCAAGTCATTCTTGAATAATCGTCAACAATTGAGAGAAAATATTGACCCCCACCAAGAGACGGAACTTGAGAAGGACCCCAACAGTCAGCATGTAAATAGCCTAGTGTTGACTTGGTGTTATGGACAGCTTTTGAAAAACTTACTCTCTTTTGTTTTCCAAAAATGCAGTGTTCACAAAACCCTAACTCAGCAACCTTATGACCTCTAAGAAGTCCTTCTTTGCTAAGCATGAGCATCCCTTTCTCGCTAACATGCCCCAACCTCATATGCCATAAACGGGTCAGATCTGACTCGTTTTTCTCACAACCAAGAGCTGGTGAAGCTGACCCAATAACCGTACTGCCTTCTAGTTCATACAAGGTTCCTTTCTTAATTCCTTTCATCACCACTAACGCACCTTTGGAGACCCGGATAGTCCCCTTTTCACCGTTGTACTTGAACCCCTTTGAATCCAATGCTCCCAACGATATAAGATTCTTTTTCAAGGCTGGAACATGACGTACATCAGTCAATGTTCTCACAACTCCATCGTGCATTTTGATATTTATTGAGCCTATTCCAATAACTTTGCAAGGATCATCATTCCCCATCAAGACACTCCCAGTTGCTACCCTCTCATAAGTGTCAAACCAAGACTCATTTGGTGTCATATGAAACGAACACCCGGAGTCAAGAATCCACACATCTGGCTGACTTTTAGAGTCAACAACAGCAAGAACAAGATCAGCCTCTGAACCAGAATCATCTACCAACAGCAGCGGATTCCTTATCGTTTCGTTTTGGGCATTCATTCTTCCAATGTCCAAGTTCTCCACACCTGTGACAAGCATCTTTCGGGCCTGCTTTCGATCCTCTAACCTTGGATCTTGATCGACTTCTACCCTTCCACTTGCCTTTTCCTTTCTCTCTACTCCTTTCTCTACCTTCATTTGCCACTGTCAAACCAACTGACTGACTTTCAGTTCCATTACCCGAAGCTTTATGGCGCAATTCCCGTGAATGTAAGCTTGATCGAACTTCTTCCAAAGTAATCGTGTCCCTCCCAACTACAAACGAATTGACAAAGTTTTCGTATGAAGGTGGCAGCGAAACCAATAAGATGAGGGCAGCATCCTCATCTTCTACCTTGACCTCAACATTCTTTAAATCCATAAGAATGGAGTTCAATTCGTCAAGATGTTCTTTCAATTGCATCCCCTCCTTCATTCGAAGTGAAAACAGCCTCTGCTTTAACAACTTGTTTGTCAACGATTTTGTCATATAGAGACTTTCAAGCTTTAACCATAAAGACGCAGCTGTCTCTTCATCAGCAACCTCATAAATCACTTCATCTGCCAAAGACAACAAGATAGTACTGTGTGCTTTTTCATCTTGTTGATTAAACTCAGAATCGGTCATTTCTTCGGGTCTTTCACCGGACAAAGGAATCCAAATTCCTTGCTGTTTAAGGAGGGCTCTCATCTTGATACGCCATAAGCTAAAATTATTCTTTCCTGTGAACTTATCAATCTTGATCATGTGTGAAGGCATTGTTAGATTCTTGAATTATCAGTTCTTTCAATGGCACTTGAAAAACAATCAACAATCACTAATCGACAGTGATTCACTGGTTGCCTTACTTCAATCGATCACTGATATCAATCACCAATTTCCAATCGATGGCCAATTCTTGTTTACCGACTTCAAAGACCCTGGTATCACTTACAAGTTAACTGTCGATTGTCTAATCTTGTTCCCCTGATTCAATCGATCACCAATTTCAGTCCTGAATCACCAATTTATCCTTAATTTGTGTTCGCTAACTTCAATTGATCGCTAATTTTAGTCGCCCAAAGAAACCAATCAATGATTTCCCGACTCCAATCGACCACCTTCGCTCCACCTTGAATTGAACACCCTGTCGATTAATTCTTGCTGTCGACCTCCACCCTGAATCCAAATTCAAGAGCGACGCACAGTGTTGATTGCCCAGATAGCAATCGTAAGAATTTAATCAACGTGAAAATTGTCGCCAATCAAAAAAAATCGCAAGATTAAAAAAAAAAATCAAGCTTGATGAAATTGATCGCTAGAACTGGAATCGTAGTTAAAACTTTCAGAAGCGTGTTAAACGTAACCACGCTCTGATACCAATTTGTTAAGAAATATGAGAGAATTTTATTACTGATGATAAAAATTGAACTACTGAGCTACAATTGAAACCCATTATTTATAGGCCTGATGATGAAATTAATCTGCTAACTATCTAACTGACTCTTCTTGAATAGACACTTCTTGAATTAAAGTCATTACCCGACATATTTGTATGTTGCTAGTTATAGGCAACTAGATTTAGCTGATGGATTTGTTGTATGTTTATTTATTTTGGGCCTTAAATGTGTAAGTTTTGCAGAAAATATAAAGTTATGTTATGCAGTCTTTCGGTGGCAGTTCCCGGTATTAAAGGAGAGGTTATAAATTTATGATTGATATCTTAGGGGTCTGAGATAATTCTTGTGTACCGATAATAGAAACTTAAAGTTTAAATAACATTGTCATTATATGACTCGAAACTTAAATAAAATTGTAATTATATGACCAGATGGCCTTCAGATTTCTGGAAATTTATGTACCCTTCTCGTGAGACATGCTTAACTGGATATAGTTGCTATTTTTTACTAGAATATATATCTATGACAATTTGGAGTCTTTTGCGCATGCCCTTATCTGTGACCTGGCCCTGCTTAGGATTTTAATATGAAATTTATACTTCTTCAAAATGTATTTAACTATCCCCCAAATGTTAATGTGTGTATCCACCTTCCGAAAATGTTATTGTGTGTATCAAACTTTCAAAAACGGTGTTATTGTGTATATTAAACTTTCTATTGTATGTACTAAACTTCTACTTTTTTTGCTTTTTTATGTAATCAAAATACGTAAAATAATGACAAATTAAAAGTTCAATACACACAATAACATTTTTGGAAGGTGGATACACATTAACATTTGGGGGATAATTTAATACATTTTGCAGAAGTAAACCCTATATATAATTATAATATACTTTTATACTGGTAATCCTAATTTGTAATATCCAACACCTAGCAATCAACTCGTCGAGACCTTTGGCGAACATGCTTTTTGGATGTAGTTGTGTGTTTTTAAAGCTGAATTTAGAGATAATTATTTTTTATCTTTCAGTATTTTCATTCTCAAATGTTGTATTTAAATTAGTGGAAAGTGACATAAATAGTAACCAAGTTTCATCAGAGTTCCATTTATGTCACCCAAGTTTCATAGTGTTCCATTGTTATGCAATTTTTACATAAATTCTTAAGCTGAATGAAATAGTTTGAAACTGGGTTACTACTTCGTGATTTCTTATTTCTCTTTTTTATTTCTGAACTGATAAGTAGAAATCTATTACTTAGATTATAAGGGTGTGTTTGGTACATAGAATTGGGGGCAGAGAAAGGGAAATGTAAAGGATTCCCTCGTTTGTTTAAACCTTAGAATTATAAGGACATAAACACACTAATTCCATTGTTTGATTCCCCACCATATGGAGAGAAAAGGGGGAATTAAAAATTTCATTTTCTAGAGACTTCAAAAAATCACACACGGAGAATTAGGACACCAAATCCTCGTCCCCTTTCATTCTTCCCCAATTCCCCACCCACGATCGACGTTTGCCTTTGCTTCTCCAACCTCCTGCAGCGACTGGCGACCTTCTTGGCGACCTTCTATGGTTAAAGTACTTGAAGTACTTTTTTTGGTTTCACTATGGTTGAAGTACTTTTGTTGGTGTGTCTGGTTAAAAACTATGCTTGTAGTATCTTAATTGGTTAAAAACTATCCTTGTAGTATCTTAATTGACTTGATCGACACAGCTAGGTCATGCTTTTAGGCTGTTTGGCCATTTGTGTATGAAAAGCTGTTGAGTCGGGCAGCTAAGTCGTGTTTTTAGGCTGTTTGTATGACATCATTAGGATTTGGTGATCATGGACCACCATGGAGGAGGGTAGTTCTGGCAACCAGGGAGTGTGGTCGTGAGCTAAATAAAATTTATAATTTTATATAATTGCTGTAACTTAGTTCACTTATCATATTCACCTCTCTTTTTTTCTAGGATTCTAAGAAGAGAGATTTATCATGAACATTTGAATGCCTTTTGGCCAGAAAATACATTTTTGGCTTGAAGTGATGACTTTGTCACTTAAAAGTACAGCTAAGTGGTCTGTGGTAGAAAACGACTGAATTTTAGGTAACAATTACGATTGGCCAACCTTTCTGGCTATGATCACATTGGGATGGAGCTTTGTTAATAACATAGTGGCCCAAAATTACTATTGTCCTTTCTCTCTAAATATTACAATTAGGCTTGGTGTGTACATTTGTTTATCTGTGGAGGCAATAAAGCTGCATAGATATATGGAAACTCTATTGACATAAGAATTAATAGAAGTTTCGGGTCTATAGAGATTGCAAGTAAATTCAAAGGTAAAAACGAAGAATCTATATCTTAAACATAGGGCAAATTATTTAACACCAATGTGATGTGTGTGTTTGTACAGTCTGTTGAACTTACTAAGGTAAAATATGTGAATTGAAATAAAGGGATTTCGAATCTGATCATATTGTAACAGTTTTTACTTTTTAGTGATAATTTGATTCTCATGTCATGGGTCAAACTAGTTGACTAAATTGATCATTTGGAAGTAATTGTGATAATTATATGGTTTCCCCATACATAGGTAATGGCTAAAAGGACGAATGTACCTGGAATGAAGCAGTATCGTGGGAGACGTTTCAACCCATACATGGGCTACAGAGGATTTAGGAGGCCTTATGTAGCTCCTTACTTCTATTCCCCCTATGGATATGGGTATGCGCTCTCTCTCTCCCTCTCTATGTATCTCTGTCTCTATCTCTATATCTACACACACACACAAACTTCCCTGAAGTCTTACTATTGTTGTGTTACAAATAGAGGCGGCAAATTTTTTAATTTTTTTTTTCTTGTGGCGCCTTTTTCCCTGTGAAAAGGGAAAATAAAGGGGGTGGGGTGAGGATGGTGGAAAATTGAAAATGGGTAACTGTTAAGCGTGGATGAAATGGAGATGTAGTGGGTTGTGCTGCACAGCAGACCCATTGTTTTTGTAATTTGTACATTACATATTTATATATAAATAATGCTTATGAAAGCTATTTTGTTACAAATAAATCAAACTATCTTTAATAAGGTGATTTAAGAGGTTTTTATGCATCTGATTACATTTGAGATGACTATTTACTAAAGGGCATTGGCCTAGCGGTATTTGAGTTTGGAAAAGGTGCTCTCCAGCTTTAAGGTTGTGGGTTCAAGTCCTGGTAGTGAACATATGGTGTAGAATTAGATGGGTGTGTGTGTTTAGCTGTTCATAAAAAAAATTAAAAAAATTTGAGATGACTATTCAACGCTTGGCTCTTTTCCTTGGTTAAATCCTCTAGCTGAACATATTTGACTTGTTAGAAAGAAAAGATAATCCTAAATTGCCACCATTCATTGCGAATAAGTTGACCCCTCTTACTCTCTTTGTAAACTTCATTGCAGGAAAGTTCCGAGGTTCAGGAGGCCATCACGGTACATGCCCTACTACTGAAAAACAAACAGGCGGCAACCTGTTTCTTGGTTAATCTTTATGATGATGCATTACAAAGAGATTTTCTGTTGATGTTATGGATATATATTTGATATGATGGTTGACAACTTGCGTATACTTGGAGATTATTATAACTTGCTTAGTCTTTCGCAAATCAGAAGATATTTATCGTCTCTATTTAAAGTTGTTTGGCTACTGTATGAGGGCGTGTCTTGCGGGCTATGCCATTTGCAGGCATCGTTCATTTGTTCTCTTGTGGTAAGTTGGATCTGCTATTTCCTCCAAAACCAAAATAATCACAACCCCTTCGTATTCGGAAGTATTTTTTTTCAATTCTCATTAGATTTAGAATCTTTATACGGTAGCTTGGAAGACATTCCATACATAGTTAGTTATATCAGATGCTGTCTTTGTGAGCAGGAGCTTAAACAATGGAGTCATAGCCTCGCCTCGTAGGTACGTTTGTGTTAGCTGTTGCTGGGTTATTGGGTTGGTTTCTAGTAACTTAGTTAAATACGCATATAGTAACAAAGTTAAAAGATGATTTGGTGATGTCGCTTGGTAGTAATCAGAAGTTTTCGCTGTCGCTAGAACTTTTGTTGCTAATAATGTTTTTGCTACTGTGTAGTGTACTGAATATGATCCGCCCAAACGTCTGATAACCATCTAAGAGTCTCGCTTTCGTTTTGTAACTACGAAAAATCAATCATTAAATCATGCAACAATATGAATTATAAATCTGATGTACACATAGTATCAATCTTAGCCGTAGCTAACAGTATATAGTTCTCGTCATACGCTTGTAATTAGGTGTATATGCTTATACTTGAAAAAACACATGGCTGGGATCTATGTCCTTTGGAACTAAACATTGAGATGGCATGTTTGGAAGTAAGTTCCCTATGTGCTTTGCAACCTTCACATAGAATGCATATAAGTGAGCATCATCCAGTGTTTTTCGATCTCGAGTATCGTGATCATTCGCTGCAGTACAGAATGATGTACAAAGCTTGCAGTCTTTATCCTTGTCATTATAAGCACTACTACTAGTCTTGAAATTCCAACTACCTGTATTCCAGTTAAACTTGTAGAGGGGAAGAAATCTGTGTCCGTATACACCTACGAATTCGATTGCATCTACGACGAATTCGTATTCCTCGTCGCTCATGTAGTATGGAAAGCTTACTCTTGTCCAACCCAATTTCGCTCCATTATAACCCTATAAATGGAAGAACAATATGGAAGAGTTAATTACTACCATTTTAAAAGAAGAAAAAGAGTTAGGGTCTGTTTGTTAAAACATAATGATTAATCACCGAATGATTATGTGGTTTGAATAATTCAAAGACTCTGAATGAATCTGCCTCTGAATGTGACATGCTGTTTGATAAAGGTTCTGAATGAATCAGAATGCACTTTAAGGTAGAATGATTCAGCAGCCTTATGCTGAATCATTCAGCACAGTCTTCATTCAGAGGCAACAATCAAACACGCTGAATGCTAAATGATTCAGCATTTAGCGCTGAATGGTTTCATTAAGCAACAAACAAACAACCCCTTAATTACCTGTTTGATAGCAGATTTTATCGCATGCGAATGTTGTTGATCGATACCAAGCAAATGATGAGCATACGGTCCTGCACAAGCACACCCTCCTCGAGCTTGGATTCCGAAGAGATCATTGAGAAGCTTGGCAACAAAACCACCATGAAGAGGCTTGTGTTTGTTGTTAGGAGTAGTAGTTGTGTAAACAAGAAAAGATAGGATTGGTTGTCTGTCTACTTTAGTATTTCCTAACACACATATGTTTGAATGCTTCTCAAGTCTCTTTAATGCCCTTTGAATGTAGTCAACTTCTTTCTTGGCAATAACCTCACATGTGATGTAGTCTTCTTTAACATGAAAGGCTAAAGCTGCTTTTACTCTTTGAATAATTTGTGGGGTCCCAGCATCTTCCCTTTCTTCAATGTCATTAAGGTATACTGTGTCCTACAATTAGTTTATAACAAACAAATCTTTATAGCATAAGCCATAACTAGTTACTACTCCCTGCTGCTCAAAATTTTTGTTTATAGACAAAAAACACAGTTTAAGATAGAATATTAATGCAAAATTTAATTAGCGAAATGTCGTTTTTAGCTTTACGTTTAATATCGACTTGTAAATGGGGTATGTATCAAACTTTTAATTTGTTGGGTATTGTATGTATTTTGGTTACATAATATAGAAAAAAAGGTACAAGTTTAGTACACACAATTGAAAGTTTAATACACGTAATAGTGACAAATTAAAGGTTCGATACGCACAATAGAAAATTTTTAAGTCCGATACATACAATAGCAAAACGTGACAACTTAGATATATTTTAGTGAACTAAACCCTTAATTTTAAATCTCACAAAAGTAAGGTGGGCAAACCTTTTGTATTTATTCAAAAAAATAAAAAAAAAATCATTTACTTTGTAAACGATGTAATAATGATAACTAATCAAGGGTATAATAGGAAAGTAACAATTAATACACGTTGATCGATCACGATCACATACCTCTTCGCTGAAGCAATTAACGAAGTTAACAGTCCCCCCTCCACACGTGGAGGGGGGAGCAAATTTGAGCTGGTATAAGGCTTTGCTCATTAGAAGTATCCCTGGTGTTCCAGGCCCTCCAAGAAACTTGTGTGGACTTAGAAATATGGCATCATATCCATCCACAGCATCTGACCTCATATCAATCTTCACATACGGACCACTGATCATGTCATTCATACATGCATTATTCCACATTCAACTATAACTACTGTTATCTACTTAACAAGTTAGGAATCGAAAACTCGTACCTTGCTGCGAAATCAAAGCATGCGAATGCTCCAAATTGGTGAAGCAAGCGAGATAGAGAACGGGTATCAGAGCAAATTCCTGTAACATTACTACAAGCCGAGAAAGAACCGAGCATTGGGTGGCCCTTGGGTTGATAAAACTCGAGCTGCAACTTTAGATCATTCATGTCGATAAATCCTTGTTCGTCTAAACCGATCTCTACTACTTGTGCTAAACTTTGCCTCCAGGAGAGGAGATTGGAGTGGTGCTCATAAGGACCAACAAAAACGACCCATCTTTCGTTACTTTGAAGGCATGATGAGTTTAATAGTTTCTGTTTTAGAGTTGATGGAATTGATATTCCCATCACTTCTTGAAGACGTTTTATAGCTGCTGTTGTTCCTGATCCGCAAAAAAGAAGTGCATCATCTTCTGTACCGCCTAAGCATTTCTTCACGTATTTAGTTGCTTCTTTAACCATTTTCATGGTTCGATCGCCGACGTAGTTGTCGCATGTATGAGTGTTACCTGGAACCCGATATTTGATCAACATATAATGGGTTAAGATCTTCTCATGTTGTAGTCAAACATTATTTATCATGTTTTCTCACATAGATGGGAGTTGGTCCCTTATTTTAAGCCAATAATGGGTCCCTTTATAGGTCTCACGCTCGTGTTTGTGAGATAACATGATGAATCATGTTTGACCGAATATGAAATGATCTTAACCCACGTATAATAGTTTGACGTAAATTTCAATTGTTTGGTGTTTCTTGGTTGACAAATTGACTGTCGTTTTTAAAAGTAAGTAGCACGATACTCTCGCAATGCTGTGGTATTGAATAGTTTTTACTCGATGACATGTCGTTTTATAGAATATAAATGTATGACATCCCGGCTAATAGTTTCTACCCGCTAACATGTCATTTTATTTATCTTTTTTTTTCATCAACTTTTTTCTTCACTTTTTAAACAAAAAGAAAAAAAATTAACAACTCTTTTCTTTATTTTTGTAGACGGAAAAGTGTATAGTTATGCAACTTAGTGTTGTATAAAGTATAAGAGAGAGTTTATGGTTAAAAAATAAAGGTTATTCAAGGGATATATTAATAGTTTTAGATTGATGATTTTTAAGAAATTAAATAAAATAAAAGATAGAATTTTAAATATATATTAGTGTATATATATGTATATATATATATATATGATAATGATAAATTTGATAAATAGTTATGTGTCACAAATTGCTTGACATGTAGTCTTCAAATATCCGTATTTTGCCACCTAAATACTTCCATAAGTTTTTTTAAACATTTTGGTATTTTGACATTTTGACCGTTAACGATAACAAAGGATGTGTTAAAATTTTGAAAATGACTATTATACCCTTTTCTTACGTAACACTCTCAAAATAAATCTAGTTAATCGGCCAACTCCAAAATCCTTATCTTAAAGCTAGCAAGACTCAAAATTAAACTGTTTCCTTAAAATACGAAAAACAAAGAAAAAATCAGTTCGATCAGTTTATGTGTGGTTAATTACCATAAAAAGGAAGAAGATTCTTGATGATGTATTCTTCAATGTAATGAAGACAGCGACCAGATGCAGTATGATCTGCATAAGTAAGCTTACGTGCTCCAAATGGAGTTTGAATCTCAGCAGACCCACCGATAATTTGTGAACGTAGCCAACGTAGTTTAGCATCGACTGTCGAATCAGCCTGTGGTGCATCTTTGCCCATAACTACGTCGCTAAGCAGCATGCCACAAGATTCAGTAATCTTGTTGCCACAATCTGCTGCAGGTAGCCTTTCCACCACCACCACCACCTTCTGTTCGGTTGATTGCACCGGCGACATAATTAACTAACTATCTTTTTTTGGTAAAAGAAAGAGAACTTAAGTAGTTATATATAAAGTCAATCGAAGAGTTTATATATGTAAGGATCTGCTGGTTGCCGGAATTCATGATCAAACTGTGGAATTGAAGATGATCTAGGCTTAAGTAATAATAAAACTATGGTATATAAGGAGGTCGGTGTGTTGGTCAAATGGTTTTGAAGGGTGGAACATAGATATTGTTTTAACTTTTATTGCTAAACTATGAGCGTTGACTTGCTCAATGGATCATAGATTAACACTACAATCCGTTTGCAATAAAAAATAAAGTGGTGGCTTTTGCCCGGTTTGCTTTTTGACTTCGTGGTTAATCTCAATAAAAGTTACATTATAAGAGATAATTTAATTAGCTATAGTTTATTAATTCCAATAAAAGAAAGATCGTCTTTTTTAATGTTTTTAAATCCGGATTAACCAGAGCGGTTCAACGATAACCGGGTTAATGCCCATTTAAGTTTTAATCCATATCAAACCTCTGGTTTCCGGTCGAACCTGTTGACTCATCCATTTCAACCCAGCTTTTACTGTAATTTTTTAATGATGATAATGTGAATAAGGGTATAATTAAGATATATATGATAAACGAGACATCAACATAATTTGACAAAAACATACAAAAGCTCTAACTTGGAAACAAATGTTTGATATATAAATATAGTGGAAAGTTCGGATAAGAATGAATATTTATATGAGAATGAGAGACTTAATCTTGATTTTTCGTTTGATATGATTGAATAGTCTACATTTGAACATTCATTTTATTTATTACCTAACCATGAATTGCGACGACCATAAATTAATGGGTGAATTACGATCCTTAGATCTAATAGATTAACAACTAATCGATAACTATGATTTATTCTTTCATCATCACCTAAATATTCATTCTTACGATAACCCTATATATATATACATATATATATAAACATATATATATATATATATAGAGAGAGAGAGAGTTGGGTTTAAATAAAAAAATTGTTAATGTAAAAAGAGTAAGAAGAATTGTGGTTGTGACATGTGACATAACTAACAAAAGGGTAAATTAGACATTTGATATAATTTTTATTCTCTCTCCAAATGCAGCCCACGTCACCAAATCCTTGTTGTCTCCCAACATTTATGCAACCACATAAATTACATTTCATCTCTCTCATCGGGCACTCCACGTGTAACATCCATAAACCCGGCCTAGCTGTGGACGGATCAGTGGTAAGTGGATCATACTTGGTTGCGATTATTTATGATTAATTATTTGAATATTTGTTATCGCATGATGAAATAAAGTTGGATTAGTACGAGGATTAGATAATATCTTGAGGCATGTTAATTAATTGGACAAATTAATTAATTGGGATTAACTAGTAAGGTTAATGTTAAATTGTAATTTAATTAAAATCAATTAGTAATTGATTTGAAATGTATATATGTAGGATTATATACTGAAAATGTATTATGTATGTAGGATGTATGCATGGATGTATGTTATGTGTGTATGCTTGAAATTGGATAAAATAGAAAAGACACCTCCTGCTTGGTTAAGAGGCATAATTGTATACGTGGGTTCTGGCTTAAGACATCTGGTCATTGTGTTTCAAAAGAGAAAAGTATGTGTGTGTGTGTGTGTTTTGAGAGAAAGAACAAAAAGAACTTGCAAACTTGAAATTGAGGATTGAAGTGTTGTTGATTGTTATAGCAACAGAGGTTAGTTGATGTTTATATCATGCTACAAATAGTTTTGATGTGTTTATATGTTGAAATCCATGGCTATATGTGAAATCACCATTGATGGAGCTTGAAGCTCCATGCTTAGTAAATGAGTTTTACTTGTTTTGATGTTTTGATTGGATTTGAATAGTTCTTGATGATGTATACATGATATATGTGGTTTATACATGTTTTAGAAGTGTTTGGGTTTGAATTCAGAGGTTGGAAAGTGAATTTGTAAAGTTTGAGTCGGCAGAAATTTGGAGAAGATGATACAGGTTTCGACGCGACGCGTCCCTGCTTTTTGGCGGATTCTTTGAAATCCGACGAGAAATACGATGGTTTGAAATCCGAGACTCAGAATCCGATTAAGTGAATCCGACAAGTGAAATCCGGAGGTTGAAATCCGACACTTTGAATCAGGGATTTGAAATCCGGCGGATTCTTGAAATTCGATGGAGGAATCCTATATTTTGATGCGACGCGACGCGTCAGTTGGTTGGACGCGACACGTCCGAGCAATTTTCTGAATTTGAAGCTTTTGATGCTTGTTCGATTATGTAGCATTTTGTATGTTTATTTATGTGTGATATTAACATATGAATGTGGTTATGATTGATATAAGTATATGTGGATATATATTTATGGATAGAGAGTGATTTCAGTTTGTTGTGTTATCAGGAGCTACGAAGACTCAGTGATATTAGACAACTGAGCAAGCGTGATCGAGGACTGAGGTGAGTGGAGGTTTACACACGAGTGGTGTTGGTGGTAACGGTTATGGATTTGCATGATTTTGAGATATTGATATGCTTTGATAGACTGTTTAGTCTGATTTGCATTGATAGACTGTTAAGTCTGATTTGCTATGATAGACTGTTTAGTCTGATTTGCCATGATAGATTGTTTAGTCTGATATGTCTTGATAGACTGCCTTGTCTGGAATTCGCTGTTAATTGATTGAGATCTCTTGGTTTGTTGTGTGACCTGTGCACATGGTTAATGGTATGTGTACGTGGTGAGACCTGTACGTATGGTTAATGGTATGCGTACATGGTTGGAGGTCAACTATCGTGTGTTACTGGGCTGGGCTATCTGCTATTGGTTGCACAGTTCGTGATCTTCTATGCATTCGTTGCAACAGAAGGGGTTTAACTGTACCAAGTAGCAAATAGCTATCGGTAAACCTTTGCTTTGGCCCGCATTGGTTGCAGGTTCTGCAGAACCGCCGTTCCTCTAGAGGTTGGATTGGTTCGTGAGATCTATGTGATTTGTTTTTGAGATTTGTGTGTAGATCTGATTGTTTGATCTGTTGAGATCTGTATGCTTGATCAGTTGAGGATTGCTTATGCTTGTTGTTGACTGATGATTGTTTGTAGCTTCCATTTACTTAGCTTTGTGCTAATTCCCCACGGTTGATTGCTTTTTGCAGGTTTGGCTGTTTAGCTGTGTTTGTGGGAAAGGGGAATTTGACCAACGCTCTGATATTATGTTTTGAGAAGAAACGAGTCGTGTTTTATAAACATTTTGTAACACAACTTGATGTAGTACTTTGTGAATAGTACTTTGTACTTTGTGGGTGTTGTTTTAATGAAATCAGTAATCGCTTCCGTAGCAATTTAAAAAAATGGCTTGAGAATTTACGGTGTTACACCACGAAACCTCTAGATTTCCGATCTTCAAGCCTCCGCCCATAGTCCATAGCCAATCGGCCACCTCTGTCCACACTCAACCGCAAACCGACCACCTCTTCGGACAACACAATCGCCTCCATGAGACGTCGCCCTCTCCTGTTTTGCGTCGCTGCCGCCGGTTTGCTGTTTATCCCACCATCACCGCTACTGCTTTTGCTCCTATTTTGTGTCGCTCCATGAGTCGTCGCCCTCTCCTGTTATCCGACAACACAATCGCCTCCATGAGACGCCACCCTCCCCTTACCCTCTTTCATCCTTGAAATTGACACACAACAACTACCATTCACATAAATGGTTTGTATTAACAGATTCGATTTTGGTCCCCAAATCTATCATATTCTGGTTATGTGTTAAAAGTGTGGTAAGTCGGCTGGAACAAGAGTAGGGAAGAAGAATATGATAAACTAGAATTGCGGCATCGCGCCGCGACGAAATTGGTGGTCGCGACGTGACCCGGTCTTGGTCCGACTTATGCCATACGACTTTGTCATGTGACTTTGATGGTCCGACTTGGACCATCCGACTTTGGTGGTCCGACTTGGACCATCCGACTTTAGGATTGGTCCGACTTGATGTGGTCTGACTTAGGCACGTCGCGGCGCGACAGGTGTCTGGTCGCGGCGCGACTGGGTATGTTCAGCCAAGGAGTTGTTGTTTGTTGTGCTTTGTATTGTTTTTTGGATACTTGTTTCATATGTGAAATTTAACATATTGATTATAGTTATTGTTGATATAAATATATGAATATATATATATATATATGAATCAGAGACTGATTTCGGTGTTGTTATGTTCTCGGGAATTGCGAAGACTCGGTGAGATTAGACAACTGAGTACAGAGATTGAGAACGGAGGTGAGTGGAGGTTTACTCACAAGTGGTATTGGTTGTAACTGATATGGTTACTTGGTATTGAGATGATTGATTCTATGATGGACTGTTTAGTCTATTAATTTGTTGATTGTTGATCGATGATTAGATAATTGCTTGTGTATTATTTGATTAAGTCAAGATATGTGTTCATGGTATGATGAGTAATTGATATTTGTTTGAGATCAACTGTTGGAATGGGGCTGGTAGTGTCCAGTTGTTGTTGAATGGGGCTGGTAGGGGTCAGCTGCTGTGAATGGGGCTGGACTTATTTGCTATTGGTTGCACAGTTCTAGACCTTCTGATGCATTTGTTGCAACTTAAGGGGCTTTAACTATACCAAGTAATAAGGAGCTATCGGTAAACCTTTGTCTTGGCCCGTATTGGTTGTAGGTTCTGCAGAACCGCCGGTCCTCTAGATTTGTGTGCTTGGTTGTTTGTAGGGATGTAAATGAGCCGAGCTACTCGTGAGATACCCGAGCTCGGATTGTTAAAAGCTCGAAACGAGCCGAGCCTTAACGAGCTCGAGCCTAGATTAAAACTCATTTAATAAATGAGCCGAGATTGAGCTCCAAAGAGTGGGCTCGCGAGCTTAAACGAGCCTAAACGAGCTCCATATATAATAAAATTTATATTTTTATATTTAATTTTTAATAATTATATATATCATTTTATAAAAATATCAAAATAATACCCGAGCCGAGCCCGAGCTTTATAAATATTAAACGAGCCGAGCTCGAGCTCGAGCTTAAAAAATCCTAAACGAGCTCGGCTCGATAAGTGTCTGGCTCGACTCGGCTTGGCTCGTTTACATCCCTAGCTGTTTGATGATTGTTGATTGTGTTGGTTGTTGCTGATAACTGTTTGTTTGTAGCTTCCATTTACTTAGCTTTGTGCTAATTCCCCACTGTTAACTCGTGTTTACAGGTTCGGTGAGTACAGCTGTTTAGCTGGGGTTTGTGTGCGAAGGAAAATTTGATCAACGCTCTGATATTATGTTTTGATTAGATACAAGCAATGTTTTGTAAATCCTTTGTAACACAATGGATACTGTGATTTTGTAAACAGTGTAATGTATTTGTTAATGATTGTAATTATGAAAAATTAGTAACGCTTCTGTTGCGGTTTTAAAAAAAATGGCATAAGATTTTCGGTGTTACAGTATACTCTATTTTTGTTATGTAACTTTTCTAAGTCAAGGCTAAACATGTGTTGTTCTAATATGCCTTAAATCTTATGTTGTAAAAGTATTTGAGGACTTTTTATACCACATGGGACAAAAGGGATAGAACTTTATCCCCTGGAAAAGGTTAAAGTTACCTACGAATAAAGATCTTGAAGATTTGTCAAAGTACTAAAGTATGGTTGTCAACTACATATTTGGTAAAGTCAAATCTGAATAAACATGGCTATTGATAAAAAAATCAAGCATTGAAGAAGAAGTATATAGTTACAAGGCATAAAG
The DNA here is from genome assembly GCA_038502395.1 of Dittrichia graveolens. Lineage (NCBI taxonomy): Eukaryota > Viridiplantae > Streptophyta > Magnoliopsida > Asterales > Asteraceae > Dittrichia > Dittrichia graveolens. The sequence continues at coordinate 65,293,158 of JARJIL010000001.1, forward strand.
TGGGGTAAATAATATTATTATATTGTTAGTAGATTTACTTTTAAAGAAAAAGTATTATTACTTTATTCACTCCTGATTAAAGTAATATTGCTTTTTGTTCACTTACTTTATGATTAAAATATTATTTTCCTTCTACCATCTTGTCACTCTACACCCTCCATCCGTTGCTACCAAGACTCCATATATACACATACATTATCAACATGTAAAAGATATCATCTACACAACACAGAATATCTCTCTCAAAGAACAAGTTCAAAGTTTTTAATCAAGAGCAAGATTTAGAGTTAGCATATTGTAGAAAACTTGTCCACCTCTTGAAACATTAGTTGTTTTTAGAGAAGTTTGTCTATGTGTTAGACATTTAGTTGTCACCTTTTAATGTATTTGGAATTTCCGCTTTCTTGTACGTGTAATTCTTGATTTACATCAATAAGTATTATATCAAAAGTATTAGTGTGTGCATTTAAATTTAAAAAACTTAAGTTTGTATTCAATCTTCCCCGCTTCTACAAACATTTATTATTGAGTACTTAATCTGGGAGTAACAGTTTTCATTTGATAAACACTCACACTCCTCTCTTTTTTTGGTTGCATACAAGAACTTGAACCCAGGGAATCTCACGAGGAGGAGACTCAACCCGACGATAGGTTACGTTTATTCCTAGGTCCATCTAAATTTCGGTCCATAACCATGGTCTGGGTTTACACCTGCAGTTCATACGAACAATCTCGAGTCGGCATATCACGGTCGGCCCCCAACTCATCTGATCGTTTTGTTTTACTAAAGGAAATCCCAAATTCCTAAGCATAAACCCTTAGAAATTAATGGAAATTCTAACATGATTAAATGCCCTTAAACCTGTTGGTTCTAAGTCGGCATTTCTCGAACAACAGAGCATCAAAAATCTGCTCAAAATCAATCATTATCCCATTGTATTGAATTCCAATTTACATGGAGTGTTAATTTTAGCAACATTAGGCGTTTCAGAACTGATTAGGCATCGCTCGGAGCTCGTCGATTTTACTCTATGTTCTAGTCTCGGTTTTTAGAATATCCAGCAATACAGATCGAGAATCACTCCCCAAATTCTAGGGTATTGTTCCCTAACTTACCCTTAAATACTCTCCTATTTCTTGCTAAATTGATCCTTCTAGTCTCTCAAGTTTAATGATGTGTTATACATACATATATATACTACTATATAAACCATTTAACATTCTCTCTTCTTTTAAATTTTAAGAGTTCTTAAAATTCAATAAGACAAAATCTTGACCTTTCATTTTATCTAAATTAATCTCATCCACTTAATTTTTAACAATTTCATTCTCTCTCATAATTAACTTTAACTTTTTATTTATTTTAAATATATTCTCCTATACTAACACACACTCTCATACAAACACATATATCCACTTACACTAACATAATTTCTAAAATTTTATTAACTCCTCTCTTCTTATTTTATAAATATAAATTTTTTTTTCTTATTATAATGTCTTTTAAAATTTATTTTTAAAATTAATAAAATAGTTTATACAGATAAAAGAAAATTTGAAAAAAACGAACATATTGCTGTAGAAAACTTTTTTGTGACATTGAATCGCACGAATAATATGTCATATTATTGAAAGTGAAATGTTGTAAAACAGAAATTATTTGCCGCCGCAGCATTGCACGTAAACAATGCTAGTATATATATATATATAGGTTGGCAACCAATCCTTCCACTAAATAAAGTTTAAATCATTCGGTATATTCGAAACGTGATATTACACTAAATAAGTTAACCGACTTGTTAGATCGGCTCTCACCCTTATTAACAAGATCTCATCTCTATCTTCTCTCATAATACACACACACATTCTCACTCGAAAAAAGAAACAATAATCAAGATTAGCTATTGTCTTTGGGTGTTCTTAGGTTTAAGTTGAAATTGAAGCTCAATTGTATATAACACTTATTTGAGCCAAGAAATATGTTTGTAATCTGATTTCTATTGATTTGAGGCTTACATGGGTTGTTTTGGTCAAGCTTTGATTAAGGTTAAAGCAAAAACTTTGTTAACGAGTCAAGTGTGTTTTTGAATCAAATCCTTGAATTGGATGTTTTGGGATGTTAAAGTTTGTGTTAGTTCATGTTAAATAACCTCCTATAGTTGTAATAAGTGTTTGAAAACTTTGGGATTGATTTGGGTTGTTTTGGAATGGTTTTCAGATGAACAGAGGGTTTAGTGGGGATAACTGCGGCCGTAGAAGAGGAAACTGAAGCCTTACAGCCGTAGTAGGTGAACTTACGGCCATAGGTCCGGCCCCCTACATCTACAACCTAAACTTTGAAAAATTGTATAAAATCAACTGTAACTCCGTTTGAGACGCATGACCAGTCATTTTAAAACTTTCATAATATTATAATTTCAATAATTGAATACTATCTTTTGAATTACTATTTTGTCCTATCAAATATATATAGAAAATAGTTTTAGTAATCGTCATTTTTTGTCCCATTGTGTATGCGTTTCGGATTTGGGATTAAGGTTTTGGTTACATGATACTATTTATTGTGCGTTTGCAATGGTAGGGTTTCTATCCTTTCTTATCTTCATCTGCCTTAAATTTGTTATTCAGACTTTGATTTAGGATTGCAATTTAGAATTCTGTTTTGATTTTGGTTTTGCTAATTTAGGTTTTGCCTAGAGGGGTTTTATTATAAAGTTAAGTGATTTCGGTCATGGTTCACAGTGGTGTTTATGGTAGCGGCAGTCGGCAGAGGAAGGCTAATGATATGTATACAAATTATTTGTGTTATTATTTGGGTTTCATTCATTAAAATATATCCGACTTGTCAGATTTTAGTATTATGTATATCAAACTTTAAAAATCCTATTATGTCTATTCTGCTTATGATATGTCTACTAAGCAAGAAAGCAATCGTTGTACTTCTTCCTTGATTGCAATGGTCACTTAATCCAAGTAACGGGCCGGTATCCTTTCCTCACGACTACCGGGCCTTCAAGTGGTGTGGGCTGTAGTCTATAAAGGTGAACAGATTCGGTTCTAGACTCGTTCGAGATCGGTCCGGTTCAGGACAGTCCAGTCCTGGGTCGATCTTTTTTCAGACTAGTCATCGTCTGAACAGGTTCACTTTTATTCAAACTCGTCCAACTTTCGTTCGGGTATTTTTCGGTTCTATTTAGACATTTCCGGTTTTGTACTTTAAGTTCCGGTTAAGACATTTCCGGTTTTCGATTCGTTTTTCATTAAAAAATTTTGACAATTGAATTGTAAAAAATCGCAAGTTATAAACATATATAATTGTTAAAAAGATTGCTCATCTTATTGAAAATTTCAATAATTGTGTTTTGTACGAAATAAAATTACATATTGTTGAAAATAACTAAAATGTTCTTCAAAATTGAACTACATATTCGAAATAATTAACGTGTAAAGGAAAATGGAAGAGGTGTGGTGTAAAGGAAAATGGAAGGCGGTGAGATATTTATAGAGGATTTGGAAGAAAAAAAAACTAGCCATTAGAACCGGTTTAGACCGGTCTAAAACGGTCCCAGCCGTCATGAACCGTTAGACACCAACTTTCAAAAACTAGTCGTTGGGACCGGTCAAACCGGCTTGGACCCGTCCGAACCAATCTGGACCGACTCATTTTTTTGGACCGGTTCAAACTCTTGGACCGGCTCAATTCAGACTGACTTTCGGAACATTTTGTGGCAGTCCTCTCCTCCAGACCGGTTTGGACCAGGACCGGCACGGCGGTCTTGGACCGGTCCGGTCTTGGCAGTCTTCGTAGGACCGGTCGGACTAGTCCGGTTTGTTCATCTCTAGACTGGTCTGTGCCCCATCATTCTTGGGCTGCTGATTGCCACCGAAGCTAGACCCATTATTCGTATCAAACAAAGTACTACAATTTTTTTTTGCAAAAATGAAAAACTAGTTAAACTAGCTAAATGAAAATAAAAAAGTCAACATAAATGTCCCAAAGTTTTATACAAAGTTCAGAAAGCCCTCTCATTCAAGTCCTTTCCCATGTATCAATTTTGTATTTCAGTAAAAAAAAAGTAGCTTACAAAATCTTCTTGCAAATACATAACATCAACCAACAGTTGCCAGTGAACCTTCCTTCATTTCAGCATCATCAACTTTTACAGTCTCATCATGCTTCCTGTCCCGCAAAGGTTCCTTTTCGGTATCAATCCGAATCGATAACCTTTCCAAAAGTTCCTGACAATCGATTGCTGTCACCATTACTGACAAACTAGACCGCCCTTTCCAGCAACCAATCGCAATCGTTGATTTATCCACTCTAAGTGGTTCCAAAGACCCCACATTACCTGCCACCAACCAAAAACTTAAAGAATATAGGACAGTCGATTTTTGTCATAATGTAACGATAATAAATCGTGTAAAAGGGAAACAGGTCCAATCAGGGTTAGGAGGCAACCCCAGTGTTTTCAAAACCAGACCGGACTGGCTGGTCAGACCGATTCAACCGGAAACCAAACATGCCTACGGTCTAAAACAGTCCGGAAAACCGTTCTTAAAAAAACCGGCCGGTTATCAACGAACCGGACTGGACCGGTGAACCGTCAAACCGGAAATTTGCTTGAAATCCTACTGTTTTTTTATCATAAGGCTCCTTTAAATTAAGTAAAAAAGGTTTGAATGTTCGATAACAATAATTCTCATCTTTCAATTATTACAACCTATAGCTAGTAGCATATGAGTGGCTACAAACAATAATTCTAATCTTTCAAGAATAATTTTATTTTTATGTGTTTTATGAGAGTATAATTTTAGGAATCAATATATTTTGTTTTTAAATAATTATGACATCATCCGGTTTTTCCTTCCGGTTCAATCGGTCGGACTGGTCCGACCAATAAACCAGTGGTGTGACGGTTCAATGCCCGGTCCGGTTTTCAAAACATTAGGCAACCCCATTTAATACTACAAATTTATGAAAGTATTAAATAAATATAAAGAAGAAAAACAGATACCATTGTTGAGAACGACGACACAACAGCCCAAAGAAAGCGTTGCAACTTTTTCACGAAATCCATCATCAACTAAATCGGGGAATTTGATAGATTTGTATTGTAGTAGATGCTTGAAATCGAGTGGAGATGCAGAAGCTATCTGTTTGGTCATATGTGGAAGAAGCAATGGCAAACCCTCCGAAGATATTCTGAACACACAAGGTGAGCTGGTCCCTTCTCTAGATGTTTGCCTTTCCTGAATAAAAAAAATAAAACATAATTTTAACATGACCAAATGATTATAAAAATAAATAGAAATAAAATAGAAGTTAGAAGGATACAAGTCAAATGGGTCGAATAGGTCAAAACAAGCCTAAAGAGTTTCTTAACTATTTGTCAAAAAAAATTGAAAAATTATTGTTTGGGGTCAACACAGCTACGTAAAAGATTACGCATAGTGACCCTTCACTCAACCTGCCAGATCCGCCCATTTGCCATGATATAACATAAAATTAAGTTAGAAAGGCAACTTACAAACATCTTCAGACCGATAGAAGTTATCTTCAGTTGCTCTCCAGCTAGAAAATTGAGCTCCACAACATTTTTCACAGATTCTGATATGTAATAGATTCTCTTCACATGATTGGTGTCACTATTTCGTGTAATAAGGTGATGGGTAAATGGAAATGATTCTTGAATCCCATAGAATTCCTTGATACCAGTGAGAATAGCATCATCTTTGAAGAAAACAACAGGGTCTACCCCAAACCACTTGCCTTGAATCTGCAACTTTCTCTTGTCATTGGCCTTTTCTGCACGAGATATTCCTTTATTTAGGGTTTGGACTTTCTTGAGCTCAGCCTCGGGCTCAGGCTCGGTTTCCTTCAGTTTTTTACTTGGATTACTTTCTAAGAAAGCTTCATCAGATTCATTATCAAACACAGCAGCATCAGCTGTTACTTCAACTGATTCCTCATTCTTTATATCAACATCCATTCCATTAATATCTTTTTTCGCAGCATCTTCTACTTCTTTGGATTTTTCATCACTATCAGAATTTGGTTCACGAGAGTGTTTGTTTGACTTTGTCTGAAAGACTGAACAATAAGAAGCTCTTTTAGAGATGTTTTAGACCCAAATTTAGATTAGAGGTAGTGATTTCAACCCATTCACAACATGGGTTGACTCGGGTTATGTTTTTATATCTGACGGATCGGATCATAAAATGGCTCAAAAGAAACGGACCAAACGGGTCAAAAGTCAGCAAAAGTTAATTTGCAATGTATAAAACTAGAGGTGACAAAATGGGTGTCTTGCAGGTCAGTTTAACGGGTCAAAACAAGTTGGGCCTCGCTGCATTCACCTGAAGCATATTTGTCCAAATGACCACTGTATATATGTTTGTGTGCGTGTGAAATCTGATTTGTCGAACTTTATGGTTTAGAAGCGTTTATACCTGATAGGATGAAACAATTTTTGACCAACTTTTAACCCATTTAAATTTTTAACCATTTAACCCACTTGACCCATTTACTTTTGAGCCTTTTTATTTATTTTTAATTTTAGCTGTTTGACCCATTTGAAATAAAATCTCTAATAGTTTTAGAGAAGCATTTTGGGTCCAACGCAATCAACCCATTTCGACCCACATTGATAAATTAAACATTTTGAAAAAACCCTGTCTGACCCATCCATTCTGCCACCTCTAACAGTGATCATTCAATGCCATTGGTTACATAGCTCAAGAATCAAGACATATTGATGTTCAAAAGTAAAATATGAATTTTATAAGTCACCTGGTAAAGGTGATATTTTGTGGATTACAGCAACAAAAAATGCTCCAGTGTTCTGATCATGAGGCACAATCCGCATGCAACGCTCTAATGGAAGACATGAAACTTCGGTCACCAAAGCATCATCTGGTTCCCCGTCATTTGTACAAGAATTCCCAGGATTACCGTCACATGTGTCTAAATGGGCTTGGCCTGAAGGAAACATGCTGGGAACAATCCCGGTTTTTCCATGTAGCCAAGCATCTTTATGTGAAGCTAACCACACACCTTTGTCTCTAACCTGCATTTTCAATTTTTTTAAAGAAAAGAAACAAATTCAAGCATGCTGATGCAAATCAGAAAGCAGTTCACTGAGTTGATTCGGTTTATGTTTAATCTCAAACGAGTCAATTATAAAATATAGCCAATGAATGTATTTTCAATGCATGCAACCTTCTAAATCGTTCTACACAAATACTTGGACTACTTTTGTACTCACATTGTTTGGAACAATATTTAACACTTCAATTATTTATCAAACTTTTTAAGTAGACTAAAATATGTTTGTGAGTCAACCCAGCCCATTTCGACGAAGTCATCCATTTCTAACCTAACTCATTTTGACCTTTTACCCAATCCCCACAACTTGTAACCACCTTAAGTCACGCCTTAAAAAACGCCAAGGCTCCTAAGGGTTGAGGCTTGACCTTGCCGCCACCCCACGCCTTACATTATTTCAAACCATGCGTAATAATGTAAATTAATTAGTAATAATTTAATTTATCAAACAAAGAAAATTGTTTAGAAAAATAACTGAAGGGGAATTATGTAACACGGAAAAAAATCCAAATCCTTTGATTTGCAAAACAAACATAATTTCACAAATGCAAATCCTGTCTAATTCTATCAACCAAGAGAGGATTCACAATCCTGCGAAATGCAAATCCTTTGAAAGAATGCAAATCCCATGAAAAGTCTGCGAACCAAACGGGCCTTAAGGATATTGTAAGGCACAGATGCCTCATCTTATTTATTATCTGCTTCACTCTATTATGATAATATAAATTTGGAAACTAAAATCATATAAATTCAGAATCACATTCATTGTTGTTTCATAATTTTGGAATTATCCACTATTTTTTTATCTACAATACGGAGGGAAACTCAATGACTGAATCAACTCTAACATCCAATCACCGGTCATATTTTGTATTGTAAATATAATTTGGTATATTATTTCTTTTAGCAATTAATAAAATGATCACCAAACTGGAAGTCTGAATCATTTTAGAAATCCTATTGTTTGATTAAACGAACCTTAATTAACAATAGTGTTACAAAATAAAAGACTAATACGATCTTATTCAAACCTAAAACAAACTATTGGTAAATAACTTTTTTAAATACCCAAATAACAAAAAAAACATACAGACCTTCCAACTTTTGAGACCCGGCCTGCGAATAAGCTGAGGGAGCTCGGTAGATACGTCAACTAGCTCAATGGAGTCCCCACACCTCCTCAGTATCTGAAATAAAAAATAAAATATAGATACTGCCCATGTCACTCGCACGTGCACACACATAATATATCTTGTATGTATTTATATGTATCAATATATACATGCATACACACAAAAATAATGATAGATCACCTCGGAGACTACAGCCTCATTTTCCACTGGATTCATAGAGCATGTTGAGTAAACCATCCTTCCACCAGTTTTAAGCAATGCCAAACCTGATAAATTTGTTAGTAGTCATGAGAATAATTCAGTACACTTATTGGATAATCAGTATATTTTGGATTCTGGTTAAGTAAATAAAGAGTTACAATCCAGTAGAATTTTTGTGCACCATCCTATATCATCTTTTCAACATCATTTTCTTTGTTCTATTTTGAATAGGGGTGAGATCGGTTAAAAAACAGGACCAGACCAAAAACACTGGTCAGGACCGTAACCCAAAATCTATAAAAAAACAAGGACTGAAGACCAGACCAAATGGTCTTGATCGGTCTCGGGTTTTTCCAGTTTCAGGCCGGTTAATACCTATGGATCCTAGTTTTTTCTATAAATACGTTTTCAGTACAATCCGCTATATACATACATATATATAGATATGTATACACATTGGAGAGAGTTAACTTGACAACCATTCTTACTGCGAGAACCAATCTTGGCCCTTGATTAAAATAAATCAATGGCTAATAATGCCAATGACTTATTAATGACTCAGGGGTATTTTGGGAAAATCAAACCTCTTTAAATAAGGACTCATCCAGCCGAACACAATTTACGGTTGGGTAAATATATAAATTACCAAAATACCCGTACTAATAAGTCCTTAATGAGCATAAACGGTGGTTACAAATGGTTCTCGCGTTAAGAGCGGTTCTCAAATGAACTTCTTATATAGGGAAGGCTTCATTTGAGAGCCGTTCTTATTGCGAGAACCAATCTTGGCCCTTGATTAAATTAAATCAATGACTATAATGTTAATGGATTATTAATGAGCCCTTATTAATGCTCGTTAATGACATAGGGGTATTTTAGGAAAATCAAGCCTCGTTAAATAATGACTTATCCACCGAGACGCATTTCACAGTTGGGTAAATATATAAATGACCAAAATACCCCTATTAATGAATCGTTAATGAGCATAATGGTGGTTACAAATGGAGAGAGAGAAAAGTTCAAATGAGAATTGTTTATCATGCAAGAACCACAAGAACTGTTTGTGGCATCATTATGACTCGTTAATAGAGGTATTTTGGTCATTTACATATTTACCCAACCGTGAATTGCGTCCAATTAATTAGCGAGAATTGATTTTACCAAAATAACCCTCGTTAATGTGTCATTAGTGAGCCATTAATAACTCATTAATGAGACTCAATAATAAGCCCTTACAATTATTAACCATTGATTTATTTTAATCAAGGGCCAATATAGTGTATTTGTCCATCCTTCCACTTTAAATTTATTATTACCTCACAGTTAATAAAACCCCATGTTTAACTACATTCTATAAAAAGTATGGTTGTTAGGATAAAACTTCATATACAAACCAAGGATTTTAAATGGACAAACTACTAACAATATGGAACAGAAGAAATATTAACAAGTTAATCATTGTCACATTAACTTCGTGTAAAATGTATACAAATTGGGAAAACATATGTTTGATTTATAACAAACCTCGCATAGCTATCTGAACTTGTAAACAATGGACACCATTAGCCATCCCCACACTCCTACATTTCAAGAGAATGTAATAATGAGGTTATCCATCCATTGCTTTATATATTTGGTAAATTTGTATTATATAAGGAACTAACCGATAGAATTATCAAAAGAACCATAAGGGGAGATGAATGATTAGAAGCGTCGTGAAATAAGGAATAGAAGTCTCTCAAGTTAGATTTATAAAAGAGTAAATATCTAATTTTCTTTTGCTCTTTAGAAACAACTTTTGCTGCAAATGGTATGTAACTGATTTATAAAAAACTGGTTAAATGAACCCTAAACAATAATATAATCAAATAGAGAACATGTTTATCTCAATATTATAAACTAATTATTACAATTCAAATTACCATTTTCTCCATATATCAGGAGCCTTGCGGAGAGTACCATCTCCACTGCATGGAACATCACACAAAACACGATCAAATAAAAGTTGGGTCAAACCCAACGAATCATTCACACGATTCTTTTTCAAGTGACAACTGGGAAAATGTTGAGCTTCATGATTAGTGACAATCAAATTTGAAGTGCACATTCTCTTTGTTTGATGAATAAGAAGATTACATCGTTGTACATCCACATCATTTGCTACAACCTACACCAAGTGAATCATATAGTTACTAAATAACATGAACTTAAATAAGCAAAAATAATAATAACTTTTAAATCATAAAGGTTGCGTCTTAAAGAGATATATAACCATTCCACTAGGTAACGACCCGACTTCTGATAATTTGTGTATCATTTCAAGTAATTGAAACGTTTTTGAACCCGGAGCTGCACACACTGCATACGGAAATCAAACATTAATTAAACAATACATTCATTGTTATAGTTCGAGGTTGAACAAACGAGTTTATGCTGAAACAGGCTATATTTCGTATGCATCACAATGGGGCAGGCCAGGCCAGGCCAGGCTGGATTAGGTTAACCCGCATATTTTTGAAGTTTTAAACCGTCTATTTTTTGTGAATAGTCGATGCGTTAAATATGATATGATTACAAACACAATGTTGTTAATCATAAACAACTCTCTTAAAGTAAAATCGACTAGGAAGCTATATGCATTACATATACTTTTTAGGTGATTTTCAGCCCTTTCCACCTATTTGGATTGCTTCCTTAACAGTTCATTTTCTTTTATATTACCCACTTGACCATTATAAATAAACCATAACCCAAATCAACCCATTCATAAGTAAATAGTGAGTGTTAATTGGTAGCCAAAAATTCTTTTGAAAGAAGAAATGATATACACAGGTATTTGCATGAATTATTTTGAATAAATAAATCAAATTTATTTGCATTAAGTTCAAAGATCATAACTTACTGTCAAGAACGAAATGATCTCGATGTACATCTAAGAACAATGGAGGTACCTGTGTGCAAATGAATAACATATTAAAAAAAAGAAGCTTCAAGCAAGACAACATGCATTGCAACATTTTGCACATACAACGCGCTAATAAATGATAAAGTCAAAGTCAATGGTTCTGCACCATGCTAACAGCCTCCTGTCTAGTAATGTTTCCGATTTCATTTTCTTGCTTTAAGAACTCGTGAAACCTGAAATTTTGAAACAAGTGAGTATACCAAAATCAAGTTATTTTCTGATTCATTAAAACAAACTACATTATATTTATTCTTAGTTAAGGATTCCATAAACATGTCAAGTTCAATTATCAAGTAATTTTATCATTCAATCACCTCTCAAGATTTTTGTTTTTCCTCAGCTGCATCCTAGAAAAACTTGACTGCCAAGCAAAATTATCAGGATACCAAGGCAATGCCTTAATGCCCTCTGCATCATTCCCGTCTGTAGCCTGAAAGATTTATAAAAGGTGATACAAACTGTACAAAAAATGGGGCAATTCGGGTTAAGCTTAATGCCTTAAAGGGTCAAATAAAGAAAGAAACCGGTCTAAATAAGGTGATTCAGATCAACCATAAACGCCCATTTTAAAAAACAATAGATTCTAATTACAATGAAATAGTTTTTGCAAGCACATCTGACACAAAATATTTATAAATGAATGAAAGAATTTGAATAAAAAGTGATTCAGATCAACCATAAACGCCCACTTTCAACACCTCATTATCTACATAACCAATTAACCACATACTATTGAACACATAATATAGCAAATTAAAATGCACCTCTGTCTGAAGAGATTTCATAAACTCATCCTCTAATTGCGACCTGAGATCTGTAGAAAACTGGCTACTGCAAAATTATACAACAAGTGATAAGTTATGAGCTATTTAGAGAGAACTAAGCAGTAGGTCGTTAACTCATTATGTAACACAGCCAGCAAAATCAAGTATGCCGATTTCTGAACCTGTAAGACAGAATATGAGTATTTTCATGCTAAAACAGCCACATGAATCAATAATGTTTGTCTTTAGTTTTTCATCTTTCATGTCAATAGAAAAAGAAAAAACAAACAGCCTTATTTAGCCCATAGATTCGCCTAACCACAATGTTGTAAAACTCGCTAGGCGCTACTCAGAGAGTAGAGTAATCGCCTAGGCTGGAGTACTCGGATTGGGTTTCTTTTGGGGAAATTATTAAATCATATTTATGATGAATAGCCAAATATTATAAGTTCATAGCTAATAGTACTTATACCCTTCTCCTTCCTTTTTTTTCCATCAAATTTGCATTAAATTGAACAAAAACAAGATTTTTTCATCATGTTTGAATCAACTTGAAGAGAGTTATAGTTTTTTACAGATTAAACTTGTTGATCGACTTTGACGCGCCTAGACCAAGTAGGACCAAGTTGTTCTGAGTATGACCAAGACCGATTTTTGGACTGATAACCGAGTAATCGCCGAGTACTCAGCCGGGTATACCGACTTTTGCAACACTACCAAACCATTTTATCCTGTAATCTTCAACTAGGAATCTGAAGTATCCATTTAAGTTTCAAAATAAACACAAGTTTTAGTGCATAAGCATCGAGTGTAAAACAAGAAAGACAATAAGTTACAGGAGGATGCAGATTATAACCTTGTTAACTAAACGATACATTTTTGCGTTTCACAAAAATTTATATACCAACTCGTCTCATGGAACTATTTTAAGGTGGAACATTCTTTATATGCATTTTTCTTCTTGTTAAGTATATATACTCCATATGTGTAAGCCGCTGTGTTTCTTAAGCGTTGATGTATAATGTTATTCTTTCATTTGGCATTTTCGAAAATACAATAAAAACAAGAATATCACATACTTTTTTAGCTTTCAGGGTTATTATAAGCCAAGGGGCGCTACAACTGAAGCATATGGAAAGGAAATCTTGATTTTTCTTCAGATACAGGGTAGAATAGTATCTGAACATCAAATCACATATATTTGAAATCTGACAATTATCATATATAATCCTAAGTCAACTACTGAACAATTTAAGTCATTCCCTCATAGCATTATACTAAAAGCCCAAAACTCATCTTACATGTCTCTGAAGGAAGCAATAGAATGCAGTTTCAATACAAGTACCCCCCTAATTTACATCCTTCTAATCCATAAAACGAGTCATGAAGGTGATAACAAGGATTTTGCCGCATATGATTATTCAACAACCAAAGAGTATTTTCCAGTAAAACATCAACTCACCTAGAATTGATTCTGAAAGCAGCAGGAAGCGGCTTCCTCAAAGACTCGATGAAAGAATCCCATTCCTCGGGACGCACTATCCCTTGCTCCTAAAAATCCATATTTTAGATTAGAAAAACATCAACTCGAACTCCACAACAGTGTGTTTAACTACGGATTAAGTAAGAACCTTATAGTACTCATCAAAGGCATCGTTCTCAACTGCAAAGGGCTGCCAGTGAGTGGGTTTGCTGTTGTCGTTTCCATTTGAATTATTCTCGTTGTTGTTGCTTCCATCTTCTTGTTGAGAATCGGATTTCTTGTTCTTCCAGACGTTTTCTCTGCCATCACGAAAATGCTTTCTTTGAGTTCTTCTGGACCTCCCTCTGCCTCCCATTTTCTTTCAAAAACACACGAGACAGAGCTTTCTCTTTAGCAATGGCAGAAGCAAATGAAGCTGTTTGAGGAAGCGAACAATAATGGCATAGTTCTTCTAGGGCTGACAATGGGCCTTTAATTGGGCCGCTAAAACATTTTTCCTTAAGTATCCACCCACTTTTGTTAAAAGAAAATTGCATTAAATGCCAATGAGAGGGGTGACCCACCTGTATTAATAAAGGGTGGTAATTATTAACATAACATTAATCTTTTATATATATATAAACGAGTTTAAATTTGAGTATAAACAAGTTTAAATTATTTTCGTATTGGTCCACCAACACTTATGAATAAATAGGTGGTGTTAGGGTTGGTTAGTATGTTTGTGCGTCGACTAGCCAACCCATATGGCTTTTTATGTTTTTAAATTTTCTATTTGATCATTTATTCTTCACGTTTCCTATTTTACTACCGGGTGTTCCTTTAATTGTTAATCTTTAATATCCGATCCAGGTAACCTTGCTTAGAAACAAATTTGTAGTTTCCCTTTTGCTCCTTCACTATTTTGAAACTATTGAGGGTAGATATTAGGGATGTGCAGAAAATGGTCTAACCCAACCAACTCGGTTAACCATACTGGTTAAAGACCGGAACCGGTCCTGAACCTATAGCATGCTGTTGGTCTTGGGTTGAGAAATATGGAAATTCGGGTTTCTAGTCAGGGCCAGGTTAGAAACCAAAAAACAGTCTCCAACCCAAGACCGACTCGTACAACGTGTAATGTAGGTATTTTGAATTCCACCCTTATCTCCATTTTAGATAGAGAATCTCTATCATTTTCTAATTTAAAATAAGATTTGTATGTAAATGTAATCACATAAAATATAATACATTATCTGATATATATTGTGTGATATTCTATTCTTTCTTGTGCTCAGTTAAAGACTTCTATGCCGAATTGGAGGTTTCGTTATATTATTTTTCGTAAGTACCTGCCTAACAGGTAAGGATAATGTGTCGTAACGGCATAAAAACAAATGTAGAAGCAAACCTCATTTGACAACACTTACCTAATCCGTAGGAGCATTCCAGGATACAAACATATAGTGCAAATAAGATTTGATCACTTAGCACAAAGTCTATTAAAAACTCAGCTCAAAGAATACCCACATAACCAATAAACTCTTTACTCGGCTGACCCGCATCGGAGGGCTTAAAAAAACACAACTAAAATCTTATCAAAACTCAGCTTCAAAGACTTAATAATCAGCTCAAAAATAGTCCTAAAACTCAGATATGGTCGATAGCAAACACATAAAGCGTGGAAAACATCTCAAAATGAGAGTAAAAACCACTAGATGCTTAGTATTGCTTAAAATCCACTAATCACCAAGAACGGTACACAAAGTCTTCTCTAGAACACTAAAGGCATACAACAACTTGTTGGTGTAATGTGCAGTTGTGCACCACAAAGTGAACACGAGTCACTGTGTCCAATGCTATAAGACACTAAAGATTCATATTGCCACATACCCAATTAGAACCGTTATTAAATGTTATCAAGTGTTGTATGAAAGGATTAATTTAATGAAATAAGGTAATCTACGAGAAATAAATAATAAATAGATATTTATTATCTACGCCTTAAACCCAATTAAACATTAGTTATTTTTTAAATGACAATTAATTAATTAAAGGTTTAGAGAGTAATTTGTAATTACTCAAACCTTAATGATTTTAAATAGGTTTCTTGAAAATAAGTTTAAATTAAGATAAAATTTATCTAATTAAGAAGTCAAATTGTATCCATATCTGCTATAGATACAAGATAACAAATCAGATTAAATCACAACTAATCATGAAATCAAAAACCAACTTTCTCTGTCTCCTCTCTCCCTTGTTTGTGTAACGACCCGAGTTATATAAAAATGAATATTGTAATATTATTTAGACGAGCATAATTGATATTTATGAAGCTCGTTTACATAGAAGTTTATGTTTATGGAGATTATTTATTAATAATAATTATGGAGTTATTATTATTGTTGTTGTTATTATTATTATTATTATTATTATCATTTAAAGAACAGAAAAAAAGAAGTTAAAAATCGAAAACTGAATTCTGTGAGAGGTCACGACGCGACGCGACGTGCATCACAAAGCGACGCAATTGGGCGGCAGAGGTGGCGTGTGTTAGTTGTTTGCATGTGGCAGGGTTGCGTGTATTTAGAACACAACACATTCGGTTATTGGACGCGACGCAACGGGCAGTTTTCTAGGCCTATAAATAGTTGGTCATTTCAGCCGATTTTCAAGACTTCCTCCACATTAGTAACGTTATTCTGCCCAATTTTAGAGTGAATCTAAGGGTAGAAAGCGTACCTTAGTGTTGGGGCTTCGTTATTTTGAGTTTGTGAGTGTCGGGTGTTGCGGTGTTACCATTTCAAGCTAAATTTCGACTTCGGCTTAGTTTTCGAAGGTCTCGAGGAGTGGTTTGGAGCGTGTGAGCCCAACATTCAACGATCCTTGTGTGAAACTCGTCAAATCTAGTTCGGTGGTGATCTTTTTTTCCGGTTTGAGGTGAGTTTTGTTCTTTTATAAAACCGAGCACGAAGAGAAAATACATTTTTAAAGTATTAATGATGTTTAAGATGATATATCTATATATGAATGTATATGATAGACTAAAGATTGTTTGTAATACATGCTACTTACTTATTGATGACATGCGATTGATTTACATGATGCTTGCGAGACATGCATATATATATATATACATATAAATATATAAAATGATGATGGATTGATATGATGATTTGGGAAGGGTAAATGTACTCTTAGATGAAAAGATTATGCCTAGTGGGAAAAGTGTGCCTTCTAGGATTTGCTAGCAAAGAAATGGTTAGTTGTCGGGTTTCTAGATAACCTTGACAACACATGGTGTACTCATACACTAGAGTGATGTATTAGCCAAGAGATAGGGTCATATGCAAAATGTCATGTAGATAAAAGGAGGTCCTAGGAAATGGGGTCACCGTTTCCTGAACGACATTTAGTCGGAGTAGCGAACATAGGGGACTTGGGACTTATGATATGGGTCAGAGTCGTGCCTTATTCGGTACATAATTTGCCAAGCACGCTTAGGGAACCTTTATCCATGTGGGAGGACCTCGGGACTTGACCGTTGCCAGGCACGCATGTAGTGAAATTACGGGTGGACCTTGGGACTTAGTAGTTGTCAGGCACGCATATGATGTTGGTGCGGGCGGACTTTGGAGCCCTAGTGGTTGCCGGGCACGCATGTGGTATTTTTGGTGGCGATAATAGTGACATATAATGATAGACCCCAATAAGAAGGTTGTATAAATGATGTTTAGTGATGCATATGATGTTAACGAAGTTAAAAGCCGAAAATTATGATTTATGGTGTTTTTGTGATGCTTGCGATGATACTTGATCATGCGGGGATTTACGATACTATACGGGTGGGTCAAGTTATGGGTTGGGATTTATTACCCTAAACCTAAACATGTTTTAGGAATGTTTTACTTATGATGATTTTGTGGTGATAACTAAGCTGACACTTGTTTTTTTGAAATGTGTCTTGTGCTCGTGCAGGTTGTTTAGGTGCATGGCCTTGTGAGATGGCTGCCTATGGGTAGTTTATTTATGTTTATGATGATTATGAAACCAACTTTTGGTTATGTGATGAACTTGGTTTTAAACAATAATGTATTTTGGTGTAACAGTGGTTTTATTTTGATGAATGATTAAAACGGGTTATCTGTTTTAATAAATATGATGTTTTAAAGTTTTCCGTTGTGAGGAATCTAATTGAGTAGAATTGTTTTTCAAATCTCAATTTTTGAAATCACGACTGTTACAGTTTGACCGACGCAAGAAAAAAGAAAACCCTTTGTGTTTTTGGTGGACGTGTATTGGTGGTGTAAATCTCTCCGACAATCCAAGGTGTCAAGAACAACTCTAAAAGGTGTTTTTTTAATCCCTCTTGATTTTAGTTATTCTATTAAATAGAGTTGATTGATGGTGGGGTTTATATATGTTAAATTAATCAAATTTATTCTCCCGTTGTGCGTGATTAATTAAAGTTTTTCAACCTTAAAAACCTAACGGTATTAGAGCCACTTTTATTCTCAATAAGAAACCGTTTAGATTTCATTGTATCTGCATGCAAAAGTTTTTAAATTAAAGTAATGATCTTTTAGTCTTAAAAATATATGCTTACAAATAATATTACTTTACAGATATAAATACAAAAATAGTAATTATACGAACATGATAACGAAATAAGAAATGTATTGGAAGGATAACACTTAATCGGATTGTGAACATTTTTTATTAGTACTTATTTTGAGTTGCTTACATCAGATATTTCTAATATTTTTCAAGTAACGGAAGATTTCAAAGTTTGGATTTAGTGGATGGGCTCGTGCTTTGTAACTAAACAATTCAAAAACTTAGTTAATGCCGGTTGTTTCCCAAATTTTAAATGAAATGTTTGAGATAATAAGAGTTGTATAGATTTTTAGTAAATGATATCGTTATTATGTTTAAAGTAGATTTTTTGTTGCAATTAATTTTACTTTATTATGAACATTACGCGTAAAATGTTTTTATGAAAATAGGCGTTACCGCGTTATGCACGAGTGCCATTTTTGTTAGGATCGGAAAACTCTTCTATTAACCACGGGAATAGAATTACAATAGGAGGAGCAACTCTCACACTCGACTATTACAAACAACCGACCCTTTTTTCTCTCAACTCTCACTCTAAGAGTTTCTCACTTTTTTTGGTGTTTAGAACATCAAATGAAACATCTATTTATACACAAGCTAGCCACCGTATCATTAAATGAGTCCACATGGTAAGGTGAATTTTTCTTTGGCCGGTGGACATGTTCTTCAACAAAGGAGTTACTATAGCTATGGTGGCTATGGTAGTTGGACTCTACTATGGAGGCCGGAACATAACAAATCTCACCCTCTAGTCTCCATCGATCATTCATTAGTCCAACTATATTAGCACATAGTTTGTGTTTCTCACACATCACCACCTTCATTAACATGTATGCAGGATTGTCATTGGTGTTGACCTTTGAAAGTTTCAACTCTTCCTTCTCAATGGCTTCTCTAAGCTAGTGATAATGGATATCAATATGTTTTGTGCAGGAATGATACATTGAACTTGCTAAGGTCAATAGCACTCTTACTATCGCAGTATATAATGTATTCTTGTTGAGGGAAACCCAATTCTTGGAGAAACCGTTAAAGCCACAAGAGCGCTTCCCAACTTCAACTGTGGCAAATCAGCAATATACTCGACTTCTGTTGTTGATAGTGCTATAAACTTTTGGAGCTTGGATTTCCACGAAATAGCTCCTCCTGCTAGAGTGAAAATGTAACTTAAAGTTGATTTTCTGCTATCAAGATCTCCTGCCATATTAAAATCTGTATAGCCTTTCAAAATCGGTATTTCTCCCCTGTAGCATAAACACATTTTAGATGTACCTCTAAGGTACCATAGTATCCACTTGACCGCTTCCCAATGCTCCTTACCTGGATTTGACAATTATCTGCTTACAACACCAACATCGTGAGCAATGCCGGGCCTCATGCAAACCATTGCGTACATCAAACTTCCTAGTGCCGAAAAGTAGGGTATTCCTTTCATCTTCTTCTTTTCTTTATCCGAAGAAGGACAATTGCTTATACTTCTGGTCAGCTGAAACACCATGAGAAGAATTATCCAACCCATGATTTAGAACTTGCAGCCGTGGTTTGTGCGTTGAAGCTGTGGAGACACTATTTATACAGTATGAAATGTGTTATATGTACTGATCATAAGAGTTTGCAATATGTGTTTTCGCAGAAAGAACTTAATATGCGGCAGAGGCGATGGTTGGAACTTGTTAAAGATTATGATTGTGAGATCTGTTATCATCCGGGAAAAGCTAATGTGGTAGCCGATGCTTTGAGTCGCAAGGGAGCTGGTGATAGTATTTGTTTTATACGAGTAGAAATAATTTCTGACTTGGTGGATAAATTGAAAGCGGCTCAGTTGGAAGCTTTGAAAGATGAAAATCTGAAGTTAGAGATTATGATGAAAATAAAAAATGATTTGAATGTTGATTCACGAGGATTGAAGAAATATCAGTCTCATGTTTGGGTGCCATTCCTTGGGGGTCTTCGGAGTTTGATTTTAACATAGGCTCACAAGTCCAGATAGTATGTGCATCCAGGTAGCACTAAAATGTATAATGATCCGAAAGTGTTATATTGGTGGCCCACAATGAAGAAAGATATTGCACAATTTGTGAAATCTTGTTATATGTGTGCTCAGGTTAAAGTAGAGCATCAAAAACCCTATGGATCACTAAAATAGTTGGAGATTCCCGAATGGAAATGGGAGCACATCATGATGTATTTTGTTACTAAACTTCCACGTACGCAGCGGAGTCATGATATGATTTGGGTTATCGTCGATCGGTTAACGAAGAGTGCTCATTTTCTTGCCACTAGTGAAATAGCTTAGCTTAGCAGTTTGGCTCAATTGTACATTGATGGGATAGTATCCCGGCATGGTATTCCGCTTTCAATTGTATCAGACAGAGATTCCAGGTTTGTTTCTAATTTCTGAAAGAGTTTACAGCGGGAATTGG
The DNA here is from genome assembly GCA_038502395.1 of Dittrichia graveolens. Taxonomy (NCBI): domain Eukaryota; kingdom Viridiplantae; phylum Streptophyta; class Magnoliopsida; order Asterales; family Asteraceae; genus Dittrichia; species Dittrichia graveolens. Next base: position 65,313,825 of record JARJIL010000001.1, read on the forward strand.
GAACACGTGTTATTTTGAGTACAACTTACCATCATTAGACAGACGGTCAGACAGAACAAACTATACAGACACTTGAGGATATGCTACGTGCATCTGTGTTGGAAAATTGTGGTTCTTAGGATCCACACTTTCCTTTGATCGAATTTGCGTATAATAATTCTTACCATTCGAGTATTGGTATGCCACCCCATGAGATGTTATACGGTCGTCGTTACCGTACTCATACGTGCTGGTTAGAGGCAGGTGAGAAATAGTATGTGGGTCCCGACATTGTTCAAATCATAGCTGAAAAGGTTGCTATTGCACGAGAGAAGTTGAAAGCGGCCAGAGACAGACAGAAGATGTACGCAAATCCACCCCGCCGACCTGTTTCATTTGTTGAGTGTGAGTTGGTTTATCTGAAAGTTTTGCCATGGAAGGGGGTTATCCGTTTCAGGAAGTGCAGGAAACTAGCTTCTCGTTATATTGGTCCGTTTCGTATCCGGTAGGTAGTTAATGATCTGACTGTTACACTTGATTTTCCTTCTGAATTGACAGGTATTCACGATACATTTAATGGTTGTTATTTGCGAAAGTGTAAAGTGGATGACGAAAGTCAGATTCTCCTAATACATGAACTGAAAGTGGATTCGAAAAAGAGATTAGTGGAAGAACCCATTGAGTTATTAGATCAGAAAGTGACAAAGCTACGCAAGAAACAGATTCCGATGGTGTTGGTTAAGTGAAGACATAGTTTGGGTTTTGATTTGATATGGGAGACAAAGGCAGACATGAAGACTCGTTACCCTCGTTTGTTTGAGCATGAAGAGATTCCGAGGACTGAATCCTCTTAAGAAGGGAGGATTTGTAACACCCTAGATATTGGCCTAGTTGTTTTACACGTGCTTTGGTAAGATATCTGTTATTTGTTATTTGTTTAATTATTAATTTCTATTTTAGAGAATTATTTAATTATAATAGAGCCACGAGGTTAAAAAGGAGAAAATATATATTATATATATTTATGTGTTTTATTGTTTATATAGATTCCTTTTTAGATAAGGGTCACAAATAATACCTTGTTGATTAATAATTGATTGAGTAGGACTGTTTATTAATCAACTATGAATTAGAAAACAAATAAGTGCATTGTGTGTGTGTGGGTCGTGACTTGCAGCGTTAGCCACCTCCTCATTCTTCACTTGTACTTATCCCATTTCTTATGTATATGCTTTGGCTTGAAGAAACCTTTGAATCTAGCCCTTTTTCCTTGAATTCTTGATACTTTGTGTTGATTTGCTACTACTTTGAAGGTTAGTATTGATCTTAAATTGTTCTTGTCATTTCTATGCAATTTATGTTCTTGTTTGGGTTCTTGAGAATTGGGTTTTTGATTAATTGATGAAATTGAAGTTAGTTATGTATTGGTAGTAAGTTTGCGTTGTTTTAGCATATAATTCATGTTCAAATTATGTGTTTTTAATTGATTAAACCTTGAACTCCATTGATGGAGGTAGAAGATGAAGATGGAAATGGGTTTGAATGATTTGATGATTTCAATGTATTCTTGTTATTGGAATACATGTTATGTGAGTTTAGAATTACCATAAAACTGCTGCAAATTCATTTCGAGGCCTTGAGTTAGAGTTAAAATGGTTTGGTAATGGCTAGAACAAAACCAGAATGTGCAGGTCTGCTATGCGTCCCCGGACGCGACGCGTTCAGCAAGCCTCCTTAACAAAAACATTGTGTTTTGTTTTAATTGTTTATACTTGGTTGAATTTTTTTCACAAATAATACATTTTTTACAAAAATTATCAAAACTAATCTTATTTTTTTACTTTCAAAAGTAGTATATTTAGTACTTCAAAAGTTGGGAGGATTGAATTATTGAAGAGATCCCGACTTTTCAGAAGTCGGGTTTTGCTTTTCGTACCATGTCAAGTCTGTCGTTGTACCTGTTGTACTATGCTATCCTATATCCCACCTTTTGAAAAGTTGGGTTATGCTTTACTATGGTAGTTCTCCGATTAATGGGGGTAGGTGTGTGTTTAATAAAGATGGGTGGAAAGTCAGTCGAGTTTTAAAAATAGGGTGGATAATAATGAATAGGGTGGTTGTGTGGGTGGGTGGATAACAATGAAAAAGTTAAAAAAAACGTTAAAACCGACTTTTGAAAAGTCAAGTTTTAAAAATGCTTATATACCGGACGTAGTCTCATTTCCATATACTCCATTTCCATAATCACTTGATTTCCATAACACAACTTTCTTCCATTTCCATATCTTCTTTCTTTCTTTATTTCCATAACACAGCTTTCTTCCTTACCTATTTCTTTTTACTTTAAAAAATAGAAAACGTAAGTATTACTTCTGGTCCAGCTAATCTAGAGTTGTTATTTTTAGAGATGTGCATATAATTTATTTCACAAAAATTTAAGTGATACTGTTACCTTCAAAATTAGAAGAACGGACTAGAAATTTTGGCACATTATAAAAAATAACCCAATCCATCCGACGGTGATGGATCATATTCGTGCAGCCGGCTTCGGTGGTGTATTTGACTGTGGTTACAAGTTAGTTGACCACAGTCTTGTAACCGTGCTTGTTGAAAGATGGCGTCTAGAGACGAACACCTTTCACTTACCTATTGGAGAGGTTACTGTCACCCTGCAAGACGTACAGGTATTGGAATTCTTTTAAGTAACAGTTCCTCGCGGGACTCCAAAAAAATAGTTTTGTTAATTTATTTAAATTTTATATTAATTGTGAAAAAAATTACAGGTTTTGTGGGGTTTACGAGTTGAAGGAGATGCAGTAACGGGGAAACAAGAGAAGTGGACTTACGAAAAGTCCTATGAGATGTGCGTTTGGTTGCTCGGGTTTGCACCAATCTGCTTATTTTCGATGTGGTCAGATGAAAGCGAGATATTTAAGAGATCATTTAGAGACCGCATTACCAGAGAACGCACCTGATTATATGTATATACAAAGAATCCGAGTGTATATACTTCTTCTAATAAGTGGACACAACAGACACCACAATACAAATGTTTTTATTACGTTTAACAGAAGATTTAGGTAGATGTAGTAGAATAAGTTGGGGGAGTGCTGTACTAGCCTGTCTGTACAGAAACCTTTGCAAAGCTACTTCACCGGAAGCAATTGAAATTTCCGGTCCCCTTACGCTTTTGCAGCTATGGGCTTGGTGCAGGTTGCCAGCCACTTCCCCAAATGTACATAATGTTGATATTGATGGTATACCCTATGGTGCTAGGTATGTTAAAACGTATTTATTTATTGATTAAATAATTTAAACTTCAAAATTTATTTTTACAAAATTAGTAATAAATAATTTTTACAAAATTATGAAGGTGGAACTGCCCTCTTAATTTCGGACAAACACCTTCGCACATTTTAGTGGGGTTTCGTGTTGTCCTGCATTCATTATAAGATAATGAGGTACTCTTAATTTATACAATATAATATGAGTATTTAATTTTTAACGTGGTAGCTAACAATATGAAACTATTATTTTGCAGTTTATATGGACTCCTTACGACGGTGTTCTCGGATCACTACCGGAAATTTGTAGGAGTGATAAGATAAATTGGGTGTGTGATACATATATAATATTTTGGAAAGTTGTTAAAGAGTGTCTACCCAGTAGGGTAATGAGGCAATTTAATTTACTCCAACCAATTCCCAACCACCCATTCTCAAGTGTAGCTGAGCATAGAAAGCTACACAACGTCATACATCGAGGGAGCACAACAAAGGACCGGAGGATTGTTCATCATACACAAATAAACCGATGGAATAATCATGTACTATTTTCCGTTCACGGGGAATACTCTCATGTTCCATCAACGGTTGACGGGTATATGGATTGGTACTAGCCTCGTACCGTATTATTTATTACCAATCTAGGCAAGGTCAAGATCATTCCTACCGGTCGCATCACTTTGGAGGAAATCTTGAGATTGCAGTACGTAAATATATCATTATTAATACCTATTTCATACTTGATTGTAATATTTATTAATAAAAATACTAACATATATTAAACACTATATATATATATGTAGACATGTAGTGCTTTGAACTATGTAGTTACTTTTAAATAGGGTTTATTTCTACAAAATATATTAAACTATACCCCAAATGTTAATGTGTGTATCCATATTCCAAAAATGGTATTGTGTCTATAAAACTTTCAAATATAACATTCTAAAATATGTTTATTTAAAAGTCAAGGAAACACATGGCACCATTAAAATATGTAAACACAACGGTTGCACAAAGTAGGTACTAGTAACAACCTTAGCATTTTTGCAAAGGGAAGTTACGCATTTGACTATACGTGGCAAGTGATACATGGCCTAAGCCTGTGAATCGGGATTTCGAGGGGTGACGATAAGACCTGAAATGGGTAATGTGCTGGGAATAATATACGGGCCCATATTATTAACGGCACATGACATGTGTTAGAACTTGTCGGAATCAGGGGAAATCTTGTGAATCAGGTGAGGGGTACTTGTAGAACAACAACTTTGCTTATAGAGTAAGAGTGCCTTAGTTGGCTATGACTGCTTTGGATAAGGAAGTATGTTAGAGATACGTGCAAGATATGAATGTGGACTGTGATAGTAGCACAGTGTGGTAAAGCCACCTAACACTTTAATGCTTTACCTATACTTCCAGAATGGTTAACACGAGAAGGAGACGAGACCTGTCATCCGCAAGAGCGGGAACCAGTCATGCGCCCGATGGATTTGAGACGAGTGTTACCGGCGAGTCTAACCCTCGCCAACAACCGATCTTGAACGAAGGAACATATGAGGTACCCGACCCGAGGAACGTAACACCGGTAACTGCTGTACCCGATACAGAGGAAGAAGAGGGGGAGGAGGATATGGATAGAGAGGCTATGATAGCGGCAAAGGTGAAGCCGACGTGATGAAGGAATTGAAAGACTGCTGTCACAGATCGTGACGGAGATAAAGGAAGACATGGGAACCATGATCGACCAAAAGCTGAGTGCCTATGGGCAACAAGGGAAGCTGTAGCAACCCAAACCACTAACCGCACGACAAACCAACCACAACAAGGGGGTAGCTACCGAGATTTTTCTGCTTGTCAACCGCCTACCTTCGAGGGGACCCCGGACCCCGTGAAGAGTACTCAATGGGTATCGGAAGTGGAGGGATCCTTCCACACCTGTCGTTGTGCAGATGAGAACAAGGTATGGTTTGCGTCGAATCTTCTGAGGGGAAAGGCAAAGACCTGGTGGAACTTGCTGAGACAGTTGAAGGGGGAGGCGATTTCCACCATGACCTGGGAGGAATTTACGAGGTTGTTCAAGGAGCAGTTTGCGCCAAGGGTAGAAAGGGAAAGATTGCTGAATGAGTTCCTAAAGCTGGAACAAACTACTGAATCGGTGAACGAGATCACCACGATCTTTAAGGAGAAAGTCCTGTTCTGCCCCGCCTATGTGGCAGATGAGAGCTTGAAGATGAACCGGTATGCGCAGATGTTGAAGGAGGAGATCTGGGAGTTTGTTACGACCGGTAGGTGCACGACGTTGGAAGAAATGATTAAGGTTGCCAGTAAGAGGGAAATGGATTTGGAGTTGAGGGCCAAAAAGCGGACGGCTGATCGGGGCTGCCTTGGGGCATACTCAGGGTAAACAGTTTGTCAAGAAACCTAACACCGGTGGTACCGGGTCTGCAGGGAGGAACATGGGGAGGAGATGCCACAAGTGTGGAAGAGGGCATGCTGGGCCATGTCAGATGGGAATGGATATATGTTTTCGATGTAGGAAGAGTAGGCATCTAGGAAGAGACTGTAAAGCTTTCGTCAACGTCTGCTTTGGGTGTAATCAGCCAGGGCACCGCATTGCAGAATGTCCTCGAGCAGCAGGAGCTAAAAGACCAGCTAGGCAACAGCTGCTCTGGATCACTGATGGGAGGGAAGGCAAGAAAGCTGATGTGCCGAGAGCGAGGGGGCGTGCCTTCCAGATGACAGTTGTTGTCAACTCGTCACCTGCACTC